>CM051263.1:50489582-50674582 GCA_027921565.1 Artemia sinica
ACAGGATCACGTGTTTCTTTCTAAGCCAATCAGGGAGTCGGTTACATAAGGTTTTCCATTACATCACAATTTGCCCTTGAGATTTCGTATATAACGGACATGCGTTGTAATTAAACTTTCATAAAGTTCTAAGACACCATGGATAAAACATCGAACATTGACAAGGAAACTTCATCTACAATGATTTACAAAGTGAGTTCTATTTAGTAAATATTCTTAGTTTATTTCCAAATAAAATCATTTTACATAGCCCCCACAATAAATTCAAATTCAGGTAAACCCCCTCCCCCACAATACAAACTCCACTATATGATGTTTATACTTGCTAGAAAGCGTAAAATACGCTCTTTTTTACCATGTAAACCCCATCCTCCCTCCCCCCCCTGTTTACGACTTTATTTCATTCATTAGAAATAATTCTTTTACTCAAAAAATGCCATTTTCTCATCATGCATTTAAAATCATCAAAATAGAATGTGCTCTCTTGACGGTCAAGACAAAACCGTGTGTGATTAAGGCTTTAATCCTCTTATAAGAGGGGAGCTTCATAGACAACCTTCGCGTGGAAAGAGATAATTACTAATTAAACTTGCGTGGTTTCAATGCTTTGCGTAATTTTATGTTGTCTGAAAGAACAGGGAACAAATTGTCTGCAAAATTAATATAGATATATAGGACATTGGAAATTATGTAAAAGGAAGAGTGAAACGAGTTATTTCCAAAAATTAAGGTCTAACAAATATTTTTATGACATTATGTAAAATGGGGGAGGGGGCAATGCCTCGCTTCTAACAGCTTCGCTGTAAGGTGAAAACAAACTGTTTCTTCGCGTGAAAAGCAAGGGGGGGGGGTTTAAGAAAAAGATACATAGCTTTATTATGGGTAAATTGAATAGCATTTTTAACCTATGATCGCAAATTTTAGGCCTATAAGCTATGTGTTAACGAGCTTTTTTTCTACTTTAAAGCTTATAGACTGGAACATTTAAATCCAACCTGGCAGAAAATTTAAAAGAGAGTGGGTGGCTACTCATAATGCCTCAGCCCCGTCTACTCAAGCTCAGGAGGTTGCCCCCCTTCATGCTTTGCCAGGGCCTTCAGGCACACAAGTGCAGCCAGAATTTGGAAATGTAAGCATTTTTATCTCTACCTTCTACCTGGTTATAGAAATATCTACCTATTTCTTCCAACTTTTTTTTAGCCTTTTCTTTTCAACATTTTTCAACACTGTAAAAGTGTGTCAAAGATATTAAAATGTTATTTTTGCTATAACCCGCCCCCCCACACCCCATGTTTTAAATTTCGCTGCTCCCTCCCCTCAGATATACCTAAATATAATGTAATTTTTTTTGCTTGTCAAAGAAACCGCTCTTTTTTAATCTTTCCTATGTTCTCTGCCTACTGCAGGCATCTTCGCTATCTTTTCAACCTCATTATAATATTTTTAGCTAATTTTTAGTTTACTGTTAGAGAGTCTTTTATCTCACCATTTGAAACTAATAATGCTATTTTTCGCTAGAATATTATAGTTTTCCCCAAGTTTTAAGGGAACTTAGAAGTATGCCTTTCATTTCATCACAGTAAAAGCGTGTCAGAGATATTAAAAGACATTTTTCTCCCTTTTGAATCAGGTCAATTATTGTATACATTCAGCCAGCTGAATTCTCATAGTGAAGCCAAAAAAGGCACTATATCCCGGACATAATTTCCCCATAGTAAATAGTAAATTCTTTGCGATATAAACTGCTTTTATTTAAAAACAATTGTCTATCGGAAAGAGTTGTATATGGCCTGAAGGAGTTAGGCCATCAAGTAAAGACCGCGGTTTTTTTCAAAGCAGATATAGAGTATTAATATGAAATTTTTTTGAGGGGATGTTTGAACTAATCAAAACATTCTATGTCATCTTTTAGATTGTATTAAGCTGGAACTTTCAGAATATATAGAATAGGAAACCAAATGCTACTACTAAGTACATGTAAATAATAATTCAATTTTAAAAATAGGGATGATTTAGACACTTTGAAAATGAGCTATTTTTCTTTTATAGGTTGTATTAGTGCCTTATTCACCATCATCCTCCTCATCGATTGGTGAAGGAGAAGGTGCATCTTTGGAGCTCTCAAACAATCCAACATGGAATTATAACATTTACATCAAATTCCAGATAATATTGATGATTTTTTAGCCGATTTTTTTAATGTAGATAATAGCGCAGTTGAGCAGGGGGACTTGAGTCCAAATACCTTACAACTTTTAGAGGATTTTACCAATGAATTAACAGGGAACCCTCCCCCGATTGATTACATACTTCCACTTCAAACAACTGAAGTGGCTTCCCATAGTCCTATTATTGAACAATGTGGGGTAGGGGGTGTTGATAATATACAAGAGGGGGTGGATGAAATGTCTTCAAACAATCCTATTGATGAACAATGTGGGGGAGGTGTGGTGATAATATACAAGAGGGGGGGGGTAATACCCAATTTACATCATTTCCTGACTTTCAGCTGTCAAACTCAATTTTAAATACAATAGTTGTTTACACTGCAACTTTTGGTGACCCTTTTAATTCACTTTTGGGTGGTAATTTTGTGTTTGACCCTCTAGAAATTGTTCATGAATAGGTTGATAGAATTCGTGCACTGCTAGAAAAACAAATTCAGTTGTGGGGTCGTAGGGATTCAATTAAGGTTTCAATTGTTTTAAAGGTGTTTTATTTAAATGAGGGAAAAAGTGAGGTTTATCATCATTATGTACATACCGAGATGAGAGTGGTCTATCCGCATTTAGAGAATTTTTAGGGTGTTTTTATGGAGTGGATAGACCCCATTGTTATCCATCTCGAGAATTATAACGAAAACTGAAGTAGGTCTGTAGTTTTTTTTGTTGAAAATTTAAGCGTTAATATCTATAAATTTAAAAAAGATTTTATTTTAAGAGGGGGGCATAGGGATGCGGGTACAGTTTTAAAATATAATCCAGATTTAGAAGGGTGTAAAGGCGTTCAACGAATCTGTTTTGAAACAGGTCAAAAATGTTTCAAGTACGCTTTCCTCATTTCAGCTTTCCGGCCTTTGAAAGATGGCGCAACAAAGACGAATTTAGATCACTGGGCTGTACATGGGAAGGAGGGGTCCGATTTTCCAATTGTAGATTTTTCTTGTTTAGAGGGGAAATACCCAGTAACGCTCAGGTCTATTGATATTTTTGAAAGGGCCAATGCCCATTTAAATAACGGCGTTACTGTGGTTCAATATGAAAATGAATTTGAGGATGGGGTTCGTTCTAAAAAGAAGGAGGTGGTGTTCCCAGTAAGAGGCCCGTCGATTGAATTGGTGAAGCACTGGGTTTGGTTGTTGTACACACCACCTTGTGACCCCAATGCAATTGGCCATTTCAACCCAATTACAGACATCAGTAGAATTCTGGGAGGGGGTAGGGATCTAGGGGTGCGTTTCTACTGTCCAACATGCCTGTCACAATTTCGTAGCGATATAAAACTACGGGATCATATGAAGCACTGTAGACGGCATGGCTATCAGTCAGTGGAAACGGTTTCAGGGGATAGGGCCACTTTACGTTTTAAAAATTTTCAAAACACCCTCCTCCAGAGCAATAAAATTTCTTTGGACTGTGAGGCGAAGCTGGTGGAAGTGAACGATCCTCGATTTCCAAATCGAATCAAAGAACATCAAGCTATTGCAGTCTCCTACGCCCACGCGCAAAGAGACAGTTCTAACACTATGCAGTTGTTAGAAATAGTTGAAACGTTGGATGAGGGAGAGTGCTTGGTCAAGGCACTGACTAAATTAAATGGCACCGCCAATGGAGCTATTTCTCGTTTGAGAAATACCCATTATCCTGTGTTGTTGTCTGCAGAGGATCGTCTCGCGATTAAAAATCAAAAAATATGTTGGGTTTGTAAGGGGGAGTTTGAAGAGGAGGGAAGGGGAAAGTCAGAGACCAAAATCATTTGTGGCAGGAAATATTCTCTGGGGGTAGTAATTTTAGAGGGGTAGCGCATCAATCATGCAACTTAAACGTTAGCCAGCAGTTTTTTATTCCAGTTTTTATTCATAATTCAAATTATGATTTAAAATTTATTTTACCGGCTTTGGCACGTATGCACAGGGAGGGGGGGAGTAGATAGTCCATGGGTAAATAATTCATTTACCTATAATATCTTCCCAAAATCAGCAGAGAAGCTGGTGCTTCTCGAGTTGAAATGGGAGCTAGTAAATAATGGGCATACGTGCTGGAATAAAATCAGGTTTTTAGATGCTTTTAGTTTTTTTCCCAAGGCACTGAGTCAATTGATTCAAGTGCAGAAAAGTGACAATTTTGATAGTTTTCCTTTGCTTAAACAGCACTTTCCAGACAGTGAAATGTATGACCTATTGACATGTAAAGGTGTATATGCATACGACTATTACTGTTCTGGCGCTCGCTTAAGCGAGGGGAAACTACCTCCAATTGAAGCTTTCTGTAATTCACTCACCAACAGTGAATGCACTGCTGAGGAATATGAATTTGCCAAGAAGGTGTGGGCTAAGGGGAATTGTAAAAATGGGTGGGATTATTGTAGACTGTACTTGTCCAGTGACGTTTTAACTCTGTTAGATATTGTGTGTAAGAACACAGATCAAATCTATTCAGAGTTTGGACTAGATATAGGATATTATTTTTCCAGGCCAAATTTGGTGATGGACTTGATTTTAAAAATTAGTAGTGAAGAAATAGGCTTAATAACTGATGTAGATCAACACCTTTTGTAGAAAGATCAATGAGGGGTGGGTAAGTTTTTCACGGGGATCGCGTTTTGACAACAGATCCAAGCGGACAAAACAGCACCGGTGTAAAGTCAAATGCAGCGTTCTTGGACATGAACTCATTGTACCCCTCGGCAATGTCTCACTACTCTTTTCCGTGTGGGAACTATAAATGGCTTGCGAATCCTTGTGTGTTCCCCGACATTAACACCGTCGAGGACAATGGGCCACAAGGATGGTTCTTTGAAATTGATGGTCACATTCCATTGGCGCTTCATGATTCAGTCAGAGATTTTGTTTTTCCCTGTATCAATCGACCAGTGACCAGGGACTCACTGAGCCCCTTAAATCGATCATTGGTTGAGGATATGGGGATGCACTGGACCCCCTCTAAGCAAAAAGTGATTGCAGATCTGGACCCTAAAGAGAATGTCGTTGTTCATCATGTGCTTTTGCACTGGATGGTGAACAATTGTTTCAAGATCACCAAAATTTATAGGGTCCTGCAATTCAGTCAAAAACCCCACTTAAAGACGTTTATCGACACTTTTGTTGATAAACGCTCTCGGGCAAACACTAAAGTAGAGAAAGAAATGTAAAAAATCATTCTAAATTCAGCCTTTGGAAAAATGTGTGAGAGCGTACGGAACAGATCTCGTTGCGACGTCGTGACTGACCCTCAAGAGTGTGCACGAATTATTGCTGACCCCAATTTTACAACGTTCACGAGCATAGAGGCGAGCATGGTTCTTCTACACAGAAAAAAGAGAAATGTTGTACTGAGCAAGAATATAGCAGGAGGTAGTTCAGTACTTGAAATTTCCAAAAAGCTCATGTTGTCGTTTTTTACAATGTGTGCAAGGTGCAATGGCCAAGGGAGGGGGAGGTTCAAGTTTACTATGGGGATACAGATTCTCTGCTGTTAAAAGTAAAAACCGGGGATTTATTGGGGGATTTAGAAAATGGGGAACACATCAGCTCGCAGATAGACTTCATCAACTGGAATCTGTCCCTCTACCCTAAGTTGGTGAAACGTCAGGCCCCCAACCAGCTACTCATGTTAAAATCAGAGACGGGGAGTGATTTGATATCCAGGGGGTGTTCCCGGGTCCTAAAGTTTATTGCGTGGAAACTAATAACAGGAATGTAAATCAGGCGTGCAAAGGGGTACCTACACATTTTGTAAAGGACAATTTCAACATGAGTGTGTACAGAGACTGTGTAGAGAGTAGCCTAGTGCCGAGAGCACAAGTGCTTGCAATTCGCTCTCTACAGTATAAAAATTATACTGTAAGAGTGGAAAAGAATGCAATGTCATGTATATCCGACAAAGTCTTTGTGCTCGAGAATGGTGTAAATGTACTACCCCATGGCCACTACCGTATTTCAGACCGGGTTGAATGCATAGACTATCGCAATCAACTTGGTCTGGATAAATTAACCTAAATGCTCTAACCCAAACCTAACCCTTTATAAATTAAATGCTCTAACCTGTAGCAGTGACGGCGATTATTGTATACAGTTTTTTCCCCGGGGTGGGGGGGCCGGGGTCCAACCTGCGGCTCCCAAGGGGGGGGGGGGTCCCTCCCGCGGCCGGCTTTCGGCCCTGTGGCTCCCCGGAGGGTGGAGGATTTAAATTCATAGTGTTCAACTGTGCTATTTTAAGTTCATGTTCATGTTTTTTCAAGTGCTGTTGTACAAATAGTGTGCTATTTTACAAATAATGTGTGTACAAATAGTGTTGTTCTTGCTGGACTAATAGTGTTTTTTTATGACAATAAGTGTTGTACATATAGGGTTATTGTTGTTCTTGATGAACAAAAAGTGTCATTTGTTATGTCAATAATGTTTGAACAAATAGAGTTTTTGTTCTTGTTGAACAAGTGTTTTTTTTATGTTTTTCATGTTGAACAAATAGAGTTTTCATGTCGAATAAATGAATGAAATATTGTTTTTGTTGTTCTTGTACTAGATAGATCAATGAGAAAATTATTGCTACTTATTCATTGGACAAGTATGGTTTACAGTTAGTTGTAGTCTGACTGTTTTCAAAAACAGCAGCAGTATGTATCAATTTAAGACACCATTCAGGTCGTTTCTTTGTGGTCCATCAATGTCCGGGAAAACAACACTTTTAGCTAAAATAATTCAAAATTGTAATAAAATGTTTTTGGAAAAAGCAAAGAAAATTTATAATTCCGATAGTACTTGGCAAGAGTCCTATGATCAAATAATAGCTATTGCCACATCCATGCCATTACAATTCATACGGGGACTTGATGTCTTCAATAGTATAGAACCAAACTCGCGGCTGATTATTGATGATTTGGCTGAATCCATTGAACAGTTCTCACAGGAAATGCTACAGCTGTTTACCGTTCGCTCTCATCATGAACACATTTCCATAACCCTAGTTCTACACAATCTCTTTCATCAGAGCAAATGTATGAGAACTCTTGCTTTGAATTGCACCATCTATATTATCTATCGATTTGTTCGTGATTCTAGCTCGCTAATAACTCTCAATAAGCAAATATATCCAGGCCCCCCAAATTTCTGCTGTCAGCGTACGCTCAGGCGACAAATAAGCCCTAAGGCTACATTTTGCGAGATCTTAATCAGAGCACACCCGAGGATCTAAGTGTAGTCACAGATATTTTCGACAAAGAAATTACTGTATATCTTCCAGTGAACAGTAGAAAAAGCTATTAGTTGCCATTATGACACTGAAGAAACTACACGAACAACGGCATTTATTTTCCGTTTTAGGCACTTCAAAACATCCACTCAGGAAGGCCATACTCAAACATGGTGTTGAAAATGATTTGATTAATCTAATATCTGAACTTTTCTTTAAATTTAAATGAGGGCAATGTACACTTGCCAGAAGTTGTTAGACAACAGACAAAGCAACATCGTTCCACTGTACGCGCCTTGTCTTGCAAAAACAAGGTAAAAATTTTTAAAAGAAAACGTCTCCTTCAAGCGGGCGGTAGCTTTTTTGCACTTTTACTGCCAATAATTGCAGGACTTGTAAACAGTTTTCTCTAGAGAATGGCTAAACCCTATAAATTGACACCATTTGAACTTGTCCTCTTGCCCGTGGAACATTTGGAAGACAATCTAAGCAAATTCATTAATGATGAGAATATTGCCGAAGACAAAAAACTGCTTTTACGTCAAGATGTATTGCGACGTGTGGACAAATATAGACCCACCGTCACCGTCACAGATCCCTCTAAACAGGAAACATCTCCTCAAGATTCTACAGTGCAATCAAAGGAGAAGGAATTGAATTCTATAGTGACAACAATTGGAAACCTATTGCCAGTGACCTTTCGAGAACAGAGTAAAGGAGTATTATCATATCTCATGTTGGAAAATGCTAGTGATCAAGTTCAATTCGACAGTGCAGGGAAACGAATTATAATTCAAGGAAAAAGTTATAATCTAGTTGATTTAATTTGTGATATGGTGACGAATCGTAAAGGACTTTTATCATTTGACAATAATCTATACACCTTTCTAAATGCATCAAACTTCCCCAAAAGTCTTATTGGCAATAAGCAAATTCTAAAGAAACTAAGAGAATATAGTCCTCCAACAACGTCAACACCACCACCATTTAAAAAAGAAGAAGATTCAATATTGGGAAATACTAGCAGCAGCAGCAGCAGCAGCAGCAGCAATGATTTTATAACACCTGTGACTGCTAGTCAAAAGCGAAGACGGATTGGTTCAACCCCCAGTGTGCAAAAGGGGAGTGGACATTACACTACGTGTTTGCGTTCAAAATGGTGGAAGTTCTGAAACATGTCTATGAAAATATTGGTGAAGCGAGAAGTCTAAGTTCCCCCACAACGCTTTCTAAAGTTGCCTCTGGCAGCACATTAAAAAAGCAAAAGAGTATCTACAGAATGAACCGAGTTAAACACTGCATCGGAATCGCAGGCTTCGTGGCAAATAATATCGACAGACTAAAGCTTTTTCCCCTCTACATATAATGCAAACTGATGTTTTAACTTTAGACACAATTCAACGACGTCACAATGCACCCTAAAAATATATTCTAGTGGCAATCAGTGTCTTTAGTCGCTATGCCTATGCCATTCCATTACGGTCAAAGAGAGGTGTTGAAGTTGCTCGTGCCTTAGAAAGTATTCTTGAACAGGATTGCTATAGAAAAATTCAATCGGATCGCGGTAGCGAATTTGTTAATCCTCATGTAAAGAAGGTTCCATTGAAATATAATACAACACTTTATCATAGTCACAGCCCGATAATGGCTGCATTGGCTGAACGATTGATAAGAACGATTCGTCAATTAATTTCAAGATATTTTACACTGAAAAATACACCTGCTTTTATTCATGATTTAGATAAAATCATGCAAATATACAACCATCGACCTCATCGATCCCTGTCCAACTCAAGCCCTCGGGAAGTTCATTGCAGTGAAAATACATTTGATGCTTTTCTAAAGCAATGTTCCAATGGCAATGAAAAAAATATGAAGAAGAAATTCAAGGTTGGTGATACTGTTCGAATTAATAGAACCACCAATATTTTTGAAAAGGGTAATTATTTATGGAGCACTGAACTTTTTAAAGTGTCCAAAATCCTAGACACCGAACCCACGACATATCGACTGCGAGACATCAAAGATGATGAGATTCTCGGCTGTTTTTATGAATATGAACTGCAGAAAGTTAGAAACACTAGTGAAATTTATCAAATTGAAAAGATATTAAAGAGTCGTACTCATAGGGGCAAGTCGTACTCATTGGAACTCTGTCAGTTAACACTAAGAACTAAAATAGGTGACCCTCTAGCAACATCAAAAGGTTTGGCTGTGATTACATGCCATTTTCGACCCATCATTCAACAAGATGTCTAATAGAAAAGTGGTATTCATTTGTCCTAATATTGACTGCTATGTTAATACTCTTGGCCCAAGACAACAGGGCAACGGAATGGACTATTACAAAGGTCGCTCGTCAATGTCTGGCTACGGTCTTGGCAGTTGGTTTGCTAAGCTGTTTCGCTCTTCACTACCTCTGGCTAGAAATATATTGTACCGGCTACGACAGATTTTGCATCCTCTATACTATACGATTGGGGCTCTGGCAAGGATTTTAAAAAAAGTGCTTCGGAAAATCTTAGGTCCAGTGCACGAACCCTTGGCGAGAGATTAAAACAAAATGGAAAAGGTTTAAAAAGGTCGAGAAACAATGCATCACTCACCAGTCTCTACTCAGGTAAGAAACGAAAGACATCACCCCTGTCAAAGAAAGGAAGGAAAAAGCCGACACGTACTGTAAACAGTAGTAGAAGAAGAAGCCCCAGGAAGAGAATTGTTAGATCGAAACTAGATTTCTTTTCCTAAGATGTCATACTTACCGCATAAGGATTCCCAAACTTCAATCACCTCCTCATTGAATCTATTCAATGCAGAAAATGTTGATGTGAGTGTAAAACATGGATACTATGAACAGTTTTATCCTCAACAAACCCTCTCCGATAATATCCACTTTCAAATTTATTCCAATGAAGACTACTTTATGGACATGTCTTCGACATTTATAGATTTACAAATGAAAGTCCGGAAATCCGATAATACATTGCCAATTCTTGCCGATGGAATATCCTATGAAAATTCTATATTACATTATTTATTTTGGCAAATCAGTGTCTACATCAATGGCACGCTGGTGAGCACAAGCAACAATCTCTCAAATTATACAAGCTATATACAATTCATGCTGATGAAACCCAAGTCATACAAGGAATTGAGAGGCACCTCCAATGGATATGAATATATTACTAATACTGATAATACAGATGCACTTAAAAATGCTACAACTAGCGAATTACATCTAGTTGGAAAAATATATCATGAAATATTTAATATACCCCAATGGTTACCACCCAATATTAAAGTGGATATAAAATTGACGCTTGCTCTATCCAACTTCAAACTGAGAAAAGAACTTGCTGCCAATCCTGATGTGACTCTCTCCCTCACCTCGGCAATACTACATGTACGCAAACAACAAGTTATGAGGTCTGTTGCTTATGAGTTATGGCAGTGGAAAAACTGAGAGCCAGTGGAAATAATATTAAACTACTTGTTCCTCATACAATCACCAATCAACGTCATATTGCCGTGGGGTCACACACCTTCACCGATTCATCCTTTATCAATGGCAAAATTCCATCAAAACTCGCTTTGGCATTTGTAAAAAGTGCCAGTGCAATAGGATCGTGGACTGGATGTCCACATAAATTCGAGATGTTTAGGCTTGCATCTCTTGTCTGCAAAGTAAATGGCATCCCACTCTACAATCTATCGTTTGATAAATCCTATAGAACATTGTATGAGTTGACCATGCAAAGCCTAGATCATGATTCCAAACTATTTGAAATAATGGTATAACCGAAAAAATGTTCGCTAAAACACATGGTATCATTGTATTGGATTTTTCTGGCACGCAGGATATGAGTATAGTACGAACGGGGAGTGTGCGTTTAAAGTTTACATTTGGCAACCCATTGGCTGAGAGTATTGCACTAATCTCACTAAATCAATATGAAACCTATTGGGAAATCACTCCCGAAGGTAGTGTTCTACTAGACTTGGCACCATGAACACCAGTCAAATAATCAATGTATTTAATATGGATCCCTACATGTCCCAGTACAAATCCTATTGTCTGCCCTCGGACTTTCTTGGAAAAATTCAAAGTGGCAACAATACCCTAATTATTGTTAATAGCAGTCCGTCGATTGTGCTGACGGGTCATTGGCTGTGCATCTTTCAAACAATGAAGACGATTGAATTTTTTGATCCTCTTGGTCTACCCTATACATTCCACAATCCCCACATCAGCAACTATATTGAGAGCAGTGGGAAAACTATTATTCAAAATCGGAGGAGAGTGCAGGATCTGACGACTAAAAGCTGTGGCTTCCATGCACTACTATATTTTGTGTTCCGATGTCGTGGCTATACTTACACGCAGTTTCTCAACATTTATGTAGACAATCCACGTCTGAACGACTTTCTAGTGGAAAATATCCTCTCAGACCTGTATAATATTGATTTCAGTGCCCTAAGAGTAAAGAGCTTAAAAAATGTATGTGAATTTGTTTATTAATAAATGAAAAATGTATATACAACAATGTCTTTAAATCTTCACTTTAGATTTCTTCTTCTTCTTCGGTGTATAGGCAACTGTCGTGAACCACTAATGCCGGTAAATCATTTGGATTCACTGTGCATTGATCTTGATTGGCTGCAAAGTCAGGGTCACATTTTCTACAGTATAATGTAACTTCACTCTTGTCATATTTCTTTGTATAGTCAATGATACTATTTTCATTCATATTATGAAATTCACGAGTTTCAATCTGTCTATTTGAAGCAATATCACATACAGTGTTTTCAAATGGTGAATCACTTTCGGTAACTGCCAAATAAAAACCACTTGGTTTATAGTCATAATAGGCAGTGTTGTCACAACGATGGCGTAGAAACCAAATTGTCTTTTTACCCCAGCAGTTGAATCGTAGACCAGATTCTTCCTCCCAGAATAATTTAAATCCACGACGATACCAATCTCGTAGAAATAAACTAAAATCACGTTTGGGATTGTTTCCAATCATACCGGGGTAAGTATTCTCCCACTGATCACATTTGTCATAGTGAAAATTGGAGCACAGATGTCCTCTAGGGAGAGAGTCACAAATCTCTTCAAGACAGGAATTACATCCTTTAATTTGTACTGCATATCCTCTATGTAATTTACAAGGATTACATAATTTGCACTTTTCATTATAGTCATTAATAATTGTACAATTCTCACATGATGACCAATTGCCAAGAGTGTACACATTGACAAAGTTTCATACAATAGTCCAATGGGGGGGGATCAGTTTTCATTATATTGTCAAGTGTTCCCCGAGAGAATATCCTGCGTTGAAGAGATAACTCGAGAAAATCATCATCCAAAATCAAATTTTTTTCCATAAACACCAGATTCAATCTAATTCTCTCTTTCTCGAATTTATTCATTTTTCAATCCTATCACTCTGACTGCTGAATCTAGACTGACCATAATTCGTTAGCCTAACATTCTAACAAAAAGAAAGGGAACATTTTCCAAACCTATTCTAGCACCCTGAACTCGCAAAATCTCTAGAAGTTCATTAATTTTGATCAACTTTCATCTAGAATGCTTAAATCTTCAGCATCATCTAAGTCCAGGAGAGTTTTTCCTCCCCTCCGTGGTCTTCCATTGACTTTCCTGTGCCTCCTAAGATAAAATCCATCAAAATGATCCATATAAAGGGCGATAAAACACAACCTTCCTTAACTCTTGATTTAATACAAAACCAGCTGCTGACCTCATTTCCTACCTAAACCGCAGCAGTATTATTCTTGTAGTAAGCACTAATCACTTTAATGTATTTGTCTGGTATACCTTACAAGGATAAAACCTTTGCTAAAGCTCTTCTATTAACAGAATAGGACGCTTGCTCATAATCTATAAAACTGAGGACCAAAAGTGTTTGAAAACTCAGGCACTTCTCAATTATTAACCTAAGAGTGAAAATTTGGTCGACACATCCTCTACCTTTTTTAAAACCGCACTGGTCTTCTCTTAAAAATTTGTCTACAGCATCTCTCAGTCTAAATAAAATCATAGTACTAAGTAATTTACTACCTTCAGAGACCAGACTAATGCCTCGATTATCACCACAGTTACTCTTATACAGTTGTCTGATTAAGTTTTTTTTCTAAAATCGCTAAGTACTTCCCCTTTTTCAAAAATCATATTCATAATGTTCAGTAACATATTTCTAACCTCATAGTCGCCATATTTAAAGAACTCATTTACCACACTATCAGCACCTGGAGTCTTATTTATTTTTTATTCTTTTAGGGCTGTCGCTAATTCTTCCTCTGTTGGGGTTCCACCCCTTGTTTCTTTTCTTTTCAGATAAGTGAGCCATTTTCTTTTCTCTAATTATATTTGCCTATAAGATAATTTTTAATCCTAAATTGGACTCGGGTTGTTAAGCTAGATTCTTTCGCAATAAGTAAGCTGTGAAGTAAATTCTATTTTGGTCTTCCGGGTCTGAGCCATTAAAGATAAAATTAAGAAAAAGTAGAATGGATTTTGAATGGTGATTAAGAGGATTGGCTAGGGCCAAGCTAAGGTCCACCCCTATGCAAAGTTTCTTGTACAGAACGAATATTATTTTTGAGTTAGTCGACATTGAGACCAGGGCTTCCACTATCCATGAATTTTCGGGATCTCCCTGAAAATCTATGTGTCTCCCCGAAAAAAAATTTGGGTCCCTGAATCCCCGAAGTTTCCCCGAAAATCACTCACCACGGTTTTACCCCTAGTGACTATCCCTAGCAAACATTACTTTACATACCATGATTTTTCACTACTCTCTTGTTCGTTAATTTTTGTCTCCTGTGTTACTTTGCATAAAAACCAGACCGATACAATTTAAATATAGACGGTTCTTTATATGTTCACAAAAATACCACTTTATTTAGATTAAATCACTTCGAATTCAGTATTCCAATGCTATAAGATTCTTACATTCACATCATTCGTGGTCAAGCAATCTTGACAAAATTAGCCAAGAATTATACTTGAAGTTGTTTAACGGAACCCTCAGTTAGATTCTGGATTTTGAAATTGAACTTCTAAAGAAAGAGAACTGTTTAGAAAGCCGAATCATAAGTTTAAATTTGGTTTTCTTTTGCTATTTTTGGTTTTGGACATACTGTATTAATGTTTAAAACTTAATTATTGAACGCATAATATATTGACGGAATTGATCTTTTTGCCAGGAATTCTTACCATTTAAATTTTTGTTTCATTCGGTGTGTCATATTTAAGTTCTTTTCTTTTTGATCTGAGAATTGTATTTGTCATACCAACCTTCATCCTCAAACGTATTCACCCAGCACTCCTCTCACAATTATTATTCTGGTCCCTTCACCCGTGTAATATTTTCAGTGGGTGTAATATTTTAAACTGCAGTTTTAGGATCTTTTTACGGTCTTGTAAACCTGTTAGTTAGGCAAAGGAGATTTTACGGAAAATATATTCTGCTCAAATACGGGATAGCCAAGTAAATTTGCTTAATTATCTAAGGCCTACCTTTACATCTTCTAATGCTTGAACAATTAATAACCCTGTATGAAGGCTAATTCTGAGATAGAAAAAAAAACAAAGAAAATGTGGTATAATTTATTTTTTCTTAAGATCTATCCCCAAATATAATCTTCTTGCCATAAAAAAATGCACCACTCCCTCTCCCTCCTAATGATACAAAATTTAGTTACAGACTATGTAAAAGGTCCGGGAATAGGGGATTTAAACGGAAGCAACTCCAAAAATATTATCCATAAGAAAATTTGCATTACAGCTCAAAGTAAAAATTTGATTATTAGGCTTATATTGTTTTCTTGTCAACTTTTATATATTTTCGGACTTATTTATCACGAACAGTTGGTTAATAATGCCAAATGATGTTAGTGCGAAGTAAAAGAATGAGTAACTTTTATATGATTTGTAGTCTAAAGCTATCATGTGCAGACATTAAATGGGCTGATATAAAAATGAGACTGCAATGAGCATTATATTTGGAATATGGATGGTCACAGGGTTGGTAATTAATCGGTGACTATCCAGTAATTATGAGGTAACTAAAAGAAAGGAAAGCATAGTAGAAATAAACAACGGAAAAAAATGTATGTTCCGAGGGGGTATGTTCTGCAGGGGGTGGGTATCTTCCGAGGGTATTTTTCGCGGGGGATATTTTTCACGGGGGATTTTTTTGCGGGGGATATTTTCCGCGGGGGTACTTTCCGTGAGGTGTATTTTCAGCGGGGGAGCATTTTCTGTGGGGGATATTTTTTGTGGAGGGGGGGAGTATTTTCCGTTTTTTCCGTGGGGGGATTTTTTGGGGGAGGCTAAACACCTAAGACCTTAGAAGCAGCATGAAAAACTTATAATGTGTCAATTGTCGTCAAAATTCCCTTTTTAATTTAAGTTTAATTTTACTTTTTCTAGTTTAGTTCTTGTTTGTTTTAAGTTTTTATAGTACCCCGTGCTCATAGGCTAAATTTTTTTCTATTAAATCTACTTATCTAGAAACCGCAAATAATATTTTTTTAAAACAATTTTGAAGTTTTTGCCGCAATACCAGCAATAATAGTTTTTAGCTATGGGTTCCAATCCCGGCCTCTGGCTCTAAAACCTATTTTGTAAAATGCTTGATTTTCTACGCGGATCCAAACCCTACTTAAGCCTGAAAACGAAGCCAAACCAATTTTATCTCCCAAATTTTCGCAACTAAATTCCATTTTGTTTTTTTTCTCCGAAAAATCCCCGAATCTTGAAGACTTGTCCCCGAAAACTCCCCGAATTTTTAAGACTTGTCCTTGAAATTTAATATTCGAGAGTGGAAGTTCTGATTGAGACCCCGTTTGGGGAAGTCTATTCCTTTCAAAGTGTTATATGTGCGTGAACTTTTTGGAAGATTACGAGTAAGATATTTTCTATAGCTGTGTAGATTATTTTTTTCAAGATCCCAGACAGGGTAGGAACAGAGCTACGAAATACCGTCATTATTATATCGACAGGGGGGTTCGTTTACCTCCAAGGAGATAGCTAGAGATTTTTAGGGATGACCCGAGTTGGGTGCACGCTTGGCCTTTGAGGTTGGCCCTTTGACCGTTCGATCACGTTATCATACCCTGTGGCAGGGTGTATTGTAAATTGGGTACTAACAAACCCTATATTTAAAAAACCGTTGTGGTAGCGCAGGCATCTCATTATAATATGTGGCGGCGCCGGGGGCTTTTTTCTCCAGTAAGTGGTGTAATACTATTTTTGCACCAATAAGTGGCGAAACCCGTACTTTACTACACGAATGCTGGTGGCAATCGTGGCCTACCAATATAATACTGGTGTCAGAAAGAAAGGTCCTATCGGTAAATCTGATAGCAAAAGAATTCCGTGTTTTCGAAGAGATAAGTTGAGTTAACCTACATAGTAGCCTATTGTGGTTACATATAAAAAAAATCGTGAAGAGAAAAGAAATTATCTGGGCTGTGCCTAGTTAGACAATAATAAGAAATAAAATTTAGGAATCAATATATCACGTGACTAATTAACTTGTAAGACAAGGGAGGCTGCCCCCCCCCCCCCCCCCCCACGTAAAATTGGCAAATTAAAACGCAACAATTGTTCATGAAAAGACAAGAAGAGACATTTGTAAGAGAATTTTTATTTAGACGGAAGAATTAATTTGACGTTAAGTAAACCTTGAAGTAATGGCGGAAAATGGAAGATTCACACAAGGTAAGAAAAACGACAAGAGTTGAAAGAATTGGATATGAATTAAAAAAAAACTACCGCGATAAACCAAAAATTGTATTCAGACCCACAATTGGATGGGACTCCCGCTGGAAATACCCTAAGAAAAACACCATCAGATAGAACCATATTTTACTCAGGGGGTGAAATAGACATTTCTGACACGCGTGAAGGGGGAAACTTCAAAACAAAATCAGTAATAGGGCGATCTCCGGTACGAACCGTGGAAGGAGAATAGAATTTACGGTAGATTCAGAAAGAATTATTCCCAGAAAGAGAAAATATGGTTGTAGGACGAGCAGACTCAGAAAACGAATTTATTATTCAATTATTCAATTTATTAAATACTACAATAAGTACATAAATACACTTAAGCGCTAGAGGTCCCAAGAAGCATAGCTTGTAGAGGACCTTGTATCAATAACAAAATCCACACAAAACAAATCAGGGAAGGAAAAAAAATACAACCATATCTCAAAAATATAAACACAATGTGAGAAAAATCAACAAAAAAAACAAAACAACAAAAAACAAACAACTGCTACACAATAACCTTTGACTTAATTTTATCCGAACTGAAAATGTCCTGTAATTTATTAAAAATCCAAACCATTAATAATATTATTAAAGAACGGGGTTCGAATCTCATTCAACATAATAAGAGAGGAGAAAAGAAAAAAACTATATAAAGTAAAGCGGAATAAATAGATAAAGCAAAATGAATAAAGAAATAAAGAAAAAAAAACGAAATTATTTCAAGCCTTTGAGAATATTTTTCTGCAAAGGGAAGAAGAGTTTTTGATAAGAGAAAGTTCACTGGGAATAGAGTTTCAAAGAGCAATTGCTCTATAAATTGGTGACTATAAAGACGGATATAAAGATGGAGGGAATCCGAGAATCCGAGTAGGCCGAGTAGCAGAAGTAGTAGAAGCTCAGTTTCCGGCAGGGGCTCGCAAAAAAGTACTTAAGTAGAGATGACACAACAACTATTAAATTTCATGAAGGAAGAACGAATAGATAGAGAAAAAGGAAGAGGCTTATAGAAAAGAAAGAGAGAGAGAAATAGAAAAGAAAGAGAAAAAGATGGGATAGCTAGAGAGCAGAGAGAAGAGAATATTAGAATAGCTAGAGAACAAAAAGAAGAAGCTGATAGAATAGCCAGAGAAGAAACAAAAGAGGCTGATAGAATAGCCAGAGAACAAAAGGAAGAGGCTGATAGAATAGCCAGGGAACGAAAGGAAGAGGCAGATAGAAAGGATAGAAGAGAACTAATGCAAATAATTGCAGGGAAAACTTCCCATGAGCGTCAAGGATCGTCCACAGTAAATTTAATGCATACAGTAAACTTTCAACCAATGAAAGAGAATGAAGATGTACATTTATACTTCTACAACTTTGAAAAAAAACAACGGAATTACATGGATGGCCGAGAGAAAATTGGGTGACAAAAATACAGCTCCTCCTTAACTACAAAGCACAAATTGCACATAAAGCATTACCAATTCACTGCTCAAAAGATTTTGAAAGGGGTAAACAAGCCATTTTTGAAAAGTTTCAACTCTCCCCCGAGCACTTTCAAAGAAGGTTTAGAAGCGAAAGAAAACGAGACAACGAAACTTATAAAGAATACGGATACAAATTGAAAGATATGTGTTTAAAATGGCTGGAGTTAGAAAATTATAGAATGTTAGAAGACCCGGAAGAGATAAAGGAAAAATTGACGGAAGTGATAGATAAAACAGTAATGGAACAATTCTTAGAAAATACCCACAGAGAATTGAATACATATTTGAAAGATAAGAACCCAAAAACAAGCAAAAAAATGGTAGAAATTGCAAATAGGTGGACCGAAATAAGAGAGGAAGTTGAGGAGACAGACATATTTCAATATAGAGAGTATAACAAAAATAGGCACTATAACACAGCGCAAGGAGAATTAACTTGCTATAACTGCGGTACTAAGGGGCAATTTGCAAGAAACTGCCCCAGTAAATATGACCAAAAACCACATAAAACGACAGCCTGGGCCATGACCCATAATAAGTGAAAAAATTACGCATTTGCAGAGTCGCATAAAATATACGTAAAATTGAACGGGGACCAAACTTTGACCAAACTTATGTGCGAACTGACCTAATTAATAGAACGGAGATAGACCATTAACATAAGATTACAACATTATGTTATTATGGAGACAAGCACCCATGCCCGTCTGCTTAGGTTAGAATAGAAATTGCAAAGAACGACGGTACAATCAGAGGCAACGCTCTAGCGTTGCCTATAGTAAAGGCCATACGGCTCCAATGTTTTATTATTATGATTTATTTTTTTTTCCCAGAGGCACTTCATATGGAAGGGGTCGTCGTAGAAACTTCAAAGAGGGCTCATTCGATTGGAAATTGAGATTTCTAGTGCCCTTCTTAATAGTCGAAAGTGATTGGAGGGCAACTAGCCCCCATGCCCATCATTCCCCCAAACACATCCAATCAAAATTTTGATATAGCCATTTTGTTCAGCGTAGTTGATTTTCAGATATAAAATATATTTTTGAGGAGGACACTCCCCCAAAACCCTCAGGGCAAGGGTTTTAAGTTATACCCTGGGGGCATATAATGTTTTTATAGAAGGCGTTGTCGTAGAAACTTCAAAACAGGTTCATGCGATTGGAAATTCAAAGGGCTAGTGCCCTTTTTAATAGTCGAAAGTCATTGCAGGGCAACTAGCCCCCCCCCCAAGACCATCATTTCCCCAAACACATCCAATCAAAATTTTGAGATAGACACTTTGTTCAGCGTAGTTGATTCCCAGATGGAAAATATATTTTTGAGGAGGACACTCCCCACAACCCTCTGGGCAAGAGTTTTAAGTTATGCCCTGGGGGCATAAAAGGTTTTTATAGAAGGCGTTGTCGTAGAAACTTCAGAAAGGGCTCATTCGATTAGAAAATTTAAATGGCTAGTTCCCTTTTTAATGGTTGAAAGTGATACTAAGGCAACTGACACCCCTTCCACGCCCACCATTTCCCCAAACGCATCCAATCAAAATTTTGATATAGCCATTTTCTTCAACGTAGTTGAAAGTTTTGGAAATTATATGTTTGAGCAGGACACTCCCCCCACAGTCTTCAGGGGTAAGGGTTATAAGTTATGCCCTGGGTACATATATGGTTCTTATAGAAGGAATGCTCGTATAAACTTCAGAGAGGGCTTATTTGATTGGAAATTGAAAGTTCTAGTTCACTTTTCAAGCGTCAAAAGATATTGGAGGGTAACCAGCCCCCCCCCCCCCCAGAACCCTTTTCCCAAATGCATCCAATAAAAATTTTAAGATAGCTATTTTGTTAAAAATAGTTCAAAGATCATGTAACAAAAATTCCGGTGTCGACACATCCCACCAGGGCCCGGGGACAGGCGGTGTAAGTTATGCTCTGGGGGCATATATGGGTCTTATGGAAGGGACGCTCGTATTAACTTCAAAGAGGGATCATTTGATCGGAAATTGAAAGTTCTAGTTCACTTTTTAAGAGTCAAAAGAGATTGGAGGGCCCCTAGCCCCCCCCCCTCCACGCCCTTTTTTCCTCAAACCCATCAAATAAGAACTTTGAGATAGGTTTTTTTTTAAGTTCAAAGACCATATAACGAAAACTCAGGGGTCAACACAGCATCCTAGGGCCCGAGGGCAGGTGTTATAAGTTATGCCCTGGGGGAATATATGGTTCTTATTGAATGGATGCTCGTAAAAATTCCAAGATGCCTCATTTAATTGGAAACTGAAAGTTCTAGTTAAGTTTTAGAGGACAACTACCCCCCCCCCCCCCGAGCCCTTTTTTCCCCAAATGCATCCAATAAAAGTTTTGAGATACCCATAAAGTTAAAAATTTCTCAAAAGTCACATAACAAAAACTCAGGTGTCGTCACAACCCCCCAGGGCCCGGGGGCAGGCGTTGTAAGTTATGCCTTGGGGCATATATTGTTCGTATGAAAGGGATTCTCGTATCAACTTCAGAGAGGGCCCATTTGATTGGATATTGAAAGTTCGAGCTCACTTTTTAATAGTCAAAAGAGATCCAAGTGCAGCTAGCCCCCCTCCCCCTCTCGCGCCTTCTTTTTCAAAACCCATCTGATGAAAATTTTGAGATAGACATCTTGTTAAAAATAGTTCAAAGGTCGGATAAGAAAAAATACGGTGTCAATTGAACCCCCCAGGGCACAGGAGAAGGCGTTCTAAGTAATACCCTAAGGGCATGTATGGTTCATATGAAAGGGACGCTCGTATAAACTTCATAGAGGGCTCATTTGATTGAAAATTGAAAGTTATAGTTCACTTTTTAAGAGTGAAGAGAGTTAAACTATCCCCCCCCCCCCCACGGTCTTTTTTCCCCAAACCCGTCCACTACAAATTTTGAGATAGCCAGTGTTTTGTAAATTGTCCAAAAATTGGATAACAAAAATGCCCCACAGATCCCAAGGGCATAGGAGTTGTAAGTGTTGTCCTGGGGGCGTATATGGTTCTTATGAAAGGGATGCTCGTATAAACTTCAGAGGGGGCTCATTTGATTGGAAAATTAAAGTTCTAGTTCAATTTTTAAGAGTCAAAAGATATCCGAGGACGACTAGACCCCCCCCCCCCACACACACACCCTTTTTTCCCCAAGCCCATCCGATCAAATTTTTATAATAGTCATTTCATTAAAAATAGTTCAATGGTCAGATAAGAAAGATTCCTGTGTCAACGGAACCCGCCAGGGCCCGGAGGCAGGCGTTATTAGTAATGCTCTAGGGGCATATATAGTTCATATGGAAGGGATGCTCGCATAAATTTTGGAGAGGGCTCATTTGATTTGAAATTGAAAGTTCTTGTTCACTTTTTAATGGTCAAAAGAGATCGGAGGGCAACTAGCCTCCCTCCTCCACGCCCTAAATGCATCAGATAAAAATTTTGAGAAAGATATTTTGTTAAAAATATTTCAAAGTTCTGATAACAAAAAACTCTGGTGTCGACACAGCCCCCCAGGGCTTGGGGGTAGGCGTTGTAAGTTATGACCTGGGGGCATATATGGTTGTTATGGAAGGGAATGCTCGTATAAAATTCCTAGAGGGTTCATTTTATTGGAAATTGCAAGTTTTAATTCACTATTAAGTTTCAAAAGTCAGTGGAGGGCACCTAGCCTCCCCCCAATCTCCATTTATTTTTTTCCCAGAGGCACTTCACATAGAAGGGGTCGTCGTATAAACTTCAAAGGGGGCTCATTTGATTGGAAATCAAGAGTTCCAGTTCTCTTTTTAAGCATCAAAAGTGATCAGAGGACAACTGGCCTCCACAAGTCCTTTTTCCCCAAATACATCTGATAAAAAATTTGAGGTAGCCATTTTGTTAAAAATAGTTCAAAGGTCATATAACAAAAACTCCTTTACGTATAGTCATTTCTTTAAAAATAGTTCAAGGATCAGATAAGAAAAACTCCTGTGTCGACATAACTCCCCCCTCCCTCCCCCACGGCCGAGGAAGGCGTTGTAAGTATTGTTCTGGGGGCATATATGGTTCTTATGGAAGGTATGCTCGTATAAATTTCAGAGAGGGTTCATTTGAATGGAAATGAAAAGTTGTAGTTCATTTTCTCAGAGTGAAAAAAGATTAGAGGGCATCTAGCCCTTCCCGCCCTTCACGCCTTTGGGTGTATCGGATGGATAAACCCATCCAATAAAAATTTCAGGTGACTATTTTGTTAAAAATATTTCAACCATCAAATACTAAGACTCTAGGGTTGATTCAACCCCCCAGGGCTCAGGAATAAGCGTTGTAAGTTACACTCTGGGGATATATATGGTTCTTATAGAAGGGATACTCGCAGAAACTTCAGAGAGGGCTCACTTGATTGAAAATAGAAAGCTCTAGTTCACTTTTAAAGAGTCAAAAGAGACCGAAGCTTAATCTAGTCCCCCTACGCCCTTTTTCCCCAAGCCCATCCGATAAAAATTTTGAGATAGCAATTTTGTTAAAAAATAGTTCAAACATCAGATAATAAAAACTCCAAGGTTGACACAAACCCATTTTTTCACTTTGATATTGTTACTTTGATATCAGTTTTGATACTTTGATGAATATTTGGTTTTTTTAAAGTTTGATTTTGAATAAAGGAATTTTTAAAAACATGAAGTTTTTTCAATCAAAAACGAACAAAAATTAATTAAAAAAAAATTTCCGAAAAATAAGTTTTTCAAAGAAAGGTAAAGGCCATTTTAAACTTAAGCTCAGCAGATACAAATACCTTTTAAAATTCAAACTCAAAACGTTTTCATTCAAACTATAAATTCAAACTTACTATTAAAGAATAAATGAAACCCATAACGAACAGAAATTAAATAAACAATCATAGCAAAAACATACAACAAGTAATAATATAAATGAATAAATAGATCTTAAAGCGAGTAATGCTTAGATTGAATATGAATATCAAGCTTAAAACGAAAAAAAATTTTCCTATTGAAGTATAAGTTTTACTTAAAACGAACAGAAATTAAATAAACAATCAATGCAAACAAACATACAATAGATATTAATGTAAATTAATGAATAAATCTTAAAACGAGTGAAACTTAAATTGACTATGCAAACCAAGCTTGAAACAAACAAAAATCACCACAAACAAGAGTTCGGGTATGACCTCCTTCTTTCACTGTAAAAGTCTAAAACCTACTGCGTCATTGGCACTTTACTGAAAACTATATGCGTCTTGTACAGTCTTGGAATATTTGTTGTATAATGATATTAAATGTTGAAAGATCCATCAGTTAAAGAATTTATTTCACTGTAATTGTATTTTTATTTTCAATATTGTAAGAACTGGAAAAGAAAATATTTGTAATATAGTCCGTTTTCAATTAAGCGCAAATGACACAGTAGGCCTTTGGTTTTTATTTACAGTTAGGAGAGGAGGCAGTATCCAAACACTTGTTTGTAAGGAAACTATGTTCGTCTTTAACGACTTTAAAAAGAGCTAATAAATTAAACTGAATATTTGATGCATAATGATATTAATTGCTGAAAGCTCATCAGTTCAAAATGTTACTATAATTTTAATGTTTATTTTCAGAGATAAGTACAAAAGAAAATATTTCTCACAAAATTGGTTTTCAGTAAAGCGCCAATGACGCAGTAGGTTTTAGATTTTTACAGTGAGAGAAGGAGGTCATACCCAAACTCTTGTTTGTGGTAATTTTTGTTCGTTTCAAGCTTGATTTGCATATTCAATTTAAGTTTCACTCCTTTTAAGATTTATTTATTAATTTACATTAACATCTATTATATGTTTGTTTGCATTGATTGTGTTTTCAATTTCTGTTCGTTTTGGGTTTCATTTATTTGTTAATAGTAATTTTGAATTTATAGTTTGAATGAAAACGTTTTGAGTTTGAATTTTAAAAGGTATTTGTATCTGCAGGGTTTAGGTTTATAATGGCCCTTACTTTTCTTTGAAAAACTTATTTTTTGGAGAGTTTTTTGTAATTAATCCAAAGAAAAAAGATAAAAGTATGCTTAGTACCTACGCTAGCAGTGTATGTTTTAGTAGGAGGAGACTTAGGGGATATTGAAAATCTCATATCCTTAAAAGCGACTTCTTTAACAGTTGGAAAATTACAAACCACACTAAGACGGAAAAAATATACAACTTCGTTGGCTACGGAGGGAGGTGGACCGGCCCATTAAATAAATTAGGAGGCTAAGCCCCCCTGTCGGAAAAACGAAATGCTTGATAATCGTGTTCAAAATGTTGATAATCCACAAAAATGGGATGCGGAAGAAAAAAAACCACATAATATTGAAAATAAGACGAGCGAGAATGATTTTTCGGGAAAATTTACAGAAAATGGAAAACTTGAAAATGAGACGCCGAAAAATATTTGCCAAAATTAAGCACTGATTGTACCACAGAAAAATGAGACGAAATTTATTGTACGTGCTTTTTCTCGTAAAGTTCGAGAAATTTTAATACAATATGAAAAACCAAATTTCAGAATTCAGTTCCCATCTGATAATGAAATATTTGTTTCTAAGGAAAATGTAAACAAAAAGAAAAGAGAGAAAAAAGATGGAAAACGGAACTACAATAAAGAAATGCAGTCAAAGATAGTGAACGCTGGAGTCCAATTACGAAAAATTAAGCAAGAAAAACGGGTTTTAATTTTTATAAAGCAGTGAATATAATAAAATAAACAATTAATTAAACAAAAATACTCCGAATACTTCGGCCCCACTTCCGGGAGCCTTTCTCAACGGAAAAAAAGAAAAGAAAAAAAAATGAAACAAAAAAGGTTCTTTTTAAAAAACCTTAACTTACATCAACATAAAAACATACTAAACAAATAAAGAGAAAAAAATATAAATAAATAGGAAACAAGACTCACATCACGCCTCCTCACAGTAACCCCTAATTAAATCTCACAAGTTCATCAACCAATGTTTGAATTATAAATTGAACGGATTCGTTTGCTTGCAACGAATCCGTTCACGGATTCGAATCCGTTCAATTTATGATTCAAACATTGGTTGATGAACTTGTGAGATTTAATTAGGGGCTATGGGCCGGGGGTTAGCTGACCTTTATTGTTTTGGTTTAAGTATAAATATATTCTTCATTTTTTGATAGATTTCCATTTATATACTGTGAGGAGGCGTGTTTGAATCAATATAGACATTCGATTTTGTTTATATGCCAGTGAATGGAAGTGTTTATTTAATATGTGAGTTTTGTTTCCTATTTATTTATATTTTTTTCTTTATGTGTTTAGTATGTTTTTATTTTGATGTAAGTTAAGGTTTTTAAAAAGAACATTTTTTGTTTCATTTTTTTTCTTTTCTTTTTTTCCGTTGAGAAAGGCTCCCTGACGTGGGGCCGAAGTATTCGGAGTATTTTTGTTTAATTAAGTGTTTATTTTATTGTATTCACTGCTTTATAAAAATTAAAACCCATTTTTCTTGCGTAATTTTTCGTAAATGGAAAAGCAGTGTGGTCTAAGAAATTATTGGAGTCCAATTCAGATTTAATGGTGATTTAATGTACACAATTGGAAGGTTTGAGAAAAGTAGAGAAGAAAAGAGAAGTTCAGAAAAGAGACAAAATTTGGAGATTCAGCCTGCAGTGGCGAGAAATAAAAAGTTGGATGGGCTGTGCCTAGCTAACATAAATAAAATGGATAATAGGGTGAAAAATAAAAAGCTGGATAGGCTGTGCCTAGCTAATATATATGGTGGGGGGGACAAAGAGGTACAAGACCCATGAGGAATCAAACAAGATGATTACAAAATAGAGTTGAACGACCTACAACGGGTTGGAGAAAAGTTGGAAGATACTGAATGTCGGATGGGATTGAAAAAACTTGAGAAGGAATCTGAGATTAGTACTACCAACTCAAAAGAGATTTCCATCCTTTATGAGGGGGAGGAATCCCTTGGGTAAGATCCCCTGCGGGAAGTCGTGAAAGATAGACCTTTTCCTCAATGCACAACTGGAGGGCAAGTTGTGATCCCTTTACCGAGACTATGCCTCTCTGATCTGGAGTCCTTGGGGCATACTCACTCCCAGTAACTTCATACTTCACCCAAACTTTTGTCCAGTAACCCTATTCATAGTCCTTACTCTTTATGGGAATCGACAATTATTTCCGGCAAAGCATATTCAGTATCTAAGTTTCATCTTGAGTTGGTATCAACGCCTACTCTTCGTCTGATTATCCCAGGGGAGGGAACCCAGACAGAACTGATTAGTGATTGGCTTACACTTTTAGCCGATTTCCCTATAATCTTATCGTTTTCACAGGCCTTTGCATTTTCGACCTTAGATTATTTGAAATTATGCCAAGGGGTTATTTACATTTTAATTGAGATGTGGGGTTTTTTTCACAGATGGAAATTAAGAGGCTAATAGAGCCAATTTTTCATGATGGCTAGCATCATCGAATATGCCAGATACTGATTCTCTGTTCCTCTCAAGTGTAAATTTCGTGAGAGCGAGAAATTGTGTTATTTAATCATGCTGTGCAAGATTAAGTTCCACAAATTTCGTGGATTCTTCCTACTTTGAAATCCCAAGCTTGATTAATAAAGCTGGACAGACAATAGTTTTGATTAGTTGGACAGAAATACGGAATGGCAATGGAACAAAGCCAAGGGGATGGTATAGTCGTGAAGCCATAAGCCAACGGTTAGCTGCAGTGGAGATGCACAAAAGAAGGAAGAAGAGAAGATAGACAAGTTTGGTGATTTTGAAGTTAAGCGTTATATTTGTAAAGGTTGACCAACCAAGGGGATGGTACAGTCGTGAAGCCATAAGCCAACGGTTAGCTGCAGTGGAGATGCACAAAAGAAGGAAGAAGAGAAGATAGACAAGTTTGGTGATTTTGAAGTTAAGCGTTATATTTGTAAAGGTTGACCAACGTGGCGCAGGGGTGGTCATTTATCTTACGGGGGGGATGCTGGGGTTCTACACCTTGTTTCTTTTCTTTTCAGATAAATGACCCATTTTCTTTTCTGTAATTATATTTGCCTATAATTTTTAATCCTAAGTTGAACTCTGGTTGTTAAGCTAGATTCTTTCGCAATAAGTAAGCTTTGAACTAAATTCTATTTTGGTCTTCTGGGTCTGAGCCATTGAAAGATAAAATTAAGAAAAATTAGAATAGGTTTTGAATGGTGATTAAGAGGATTAGCTAGGGCCAAGCGAAGGTCCCCCCCAATGCAAAGTTTGTTGTATAGAACGAATATTATTTTTGAGTTAGTCGACATTGAGACCCAGTTTGGGGAAGTCTATTCCTTTCAAAGTGTTATATGTGTGTGAGCTTTTTAGAAGATTACAAGTAAGATATTTTCTATAGCTGTGTAGACTTTTTTTTCCAGGAACCCAGACAGGGTAGGAACAGAGTTACGAGATACCGTCATTATTATATCGACAGGAGGGTTCGTTTACCTTCAAGGAGATAGCTAGAGATTTTTTGTGGTGAACCGAGTTGGGTACACCCTTGGCCTTAGAGGTTGGCCCTTTGACCGTTTGATCAAGTTATCATACCCTGGGGCAGGGTATATTGTAAATTGGGTACTAACAAACCCTATATTTAAATAACCATTGTGGTAGCACAGGCATCCTATTATAATATTTGGTGCCGCCGGAGGCTTTCCTCTCCAGTAAGTGGTGTAGCACCTTTTTTGCACCAATAAGTGGAGACACTCGTACTTTACCACACGAATATCCTCACAAAACAAATCTTCCTTCACAAGGTATCACAAACTTTTCCATTTTCCTCTATATCTTCTCCTGCAACTCTATCTCAGTTTAGTACATTCTCAAAATGTTCCATCCATCTCTCTTTAACCCTTTTCTTATCACAAATCGTGGTCCCGTTCCTATATTTAACTAGGAAAAGTCCAGATTAACTAGTCCCTCTCAATTTATTAACATGCCAGTACAATATTTTACTATTATGCCGTCTAGCTGCATCTTCCAGATCCTCAACAATTTTATCCATGGCCTCCACTTCACATCTCCGTACTTCATGTTTTAAAGCTTTCTCCATTTTCTTTACATTCCTTTTCTTTTCATATGATCTATCACTCAGATAAATCTTGTACAAGCCCTTCCTCCTCTCAATTAAACATAAATCTTTTTCACTAATATTCCTAGCTGCGGTCCTATTTTTTGCCCAAGACACCATCAGCAACTTCATAAATTGTATTCCTAAAGTTATTCCACCCATCTTTAACATTGTCAAATTAAAAACTCTCCAGTTTAGTATCCAATTGTTCCTGGAAAGTTTCTTTCAAATTCTCATCCTGGAGGTAGTTACCCTTTCAAAATTTTAGCATTAAATTTACCCTAGAAACTACCAGGTGGTGGTCTTTACTTTTAACATCAATAACAGCACTCCTATACAGGTATAGGAGTGTATGCCGTAGTATATTGTATACCCCAGTATCTTATATTGATGCTGCCGGTCTTCGGTTTACAATAGCATAATCAATAAGGTTTGCTGTCTTACCATCACGTGACTACCATGTTAACCTATGGGTCATTTTATGACCTAACACCGTTCTGGTTATAACTAGATTGTTATATCTACAAAATTGCAACAGTCTGTAGCCATTGCTGTTTTCGTTTCCTACACCAAATTTACGTAGGTTAGGATACCACCTTTCCCTATTTCTACCGACCTGAGCGTTAAATCTCCTAATAAAAACACCATATTTATACCTGGGACCGTGTCTATTTGCTCCTGTAACTGTAAGTAAAATTCATCTGAGTCACTAGTACCTTCATCAGTCGGTTCTACAAGGGCGTATACTACTATAGCTGATACCTTGAACTTTTTAGTCATAAAATGAGCGATTTGTACTCTATTATTGATGCCCTCCATGCCGAAACAAGACTTAGCAGCTTCATTATTCACCATGAGCCCTACTCCCTGTCTATGTGCCTCATCCTTCCTGCCTTAGTAAACAAATTCTATATCACGTAACTTCCTGCTACCTACCCCTGGAATACGAGTTTCTGAAACACCTAATAAGTGACGTATTGCCAACAACTTGTAGCAAAACCTGGTATGTGAACCTTTCAGCCTATCAAATAGCTGACAAAATTGACGAGTCAACAGATTCATGGCCTTGTTTTGTTTCAGTACCGAATTAATTTTGACTTCTCAGTAATAGTTACTGTTTTGTCTAAAGGAAAGGCACTGCTTAATGTAGAGAAAAAAACAAATAGAAAGGTAAGATAAAAAGTGTTTTTTTTTGTAAAAGTATAATACGGTATGTTTGGTGATGAAGATCCCAGAGAGTAGTAAAGGCTTATATAGATACTTAGATCAAGCTCTCTGATCACACCTATCGCCATCAACGTAATAAAATTGCAAGATGATCGAGGAACAAATGAGACAAGTTCTTTTTTAATGATGATAAAGGTTATTTAAAGATGATAGGAAGATCCATACCAACAGAGGAGAAACGTGCCTTCTTTTTTCCTGAAATTCATCTATGACACTCCCAACATGAGCTAGACAAGTTCCATTCCTGTAGAAGAAACATATCAAAGAAAACAAGTAGTCTACTGTTTTAAGACTGCCATAGTAGGTTCTTGAAAAGAAAACGTATGGTAATCGAGATAATAGTTAGCATTTCTGAATCAGATACAATTGGAAACTTTTTTCTCGCCAGTAATTTTTTTAAGCACATTTTTATGTTACTATGGGCCGTCGTTCGTTCTTTATTAGGTTGCAGCTACCGCTCTAACCATGATCCAGCTAAAAAGAAGCCCGAAAGCTTTTTCCTGTGTATGTAATATATTTTTTGTTCAAAAGTGCAATCTGTTTAGTTTGATCAAACTATGCTGAATAGGCAAATTTATAAATGATACAAAAATTCATTTTAATTAAATTTGCAATAGAACAAAATATTGATAAAAATTTGCTGTCTATGACGGTTATGAATCTGAACCTATAGTTTCAAACCAACTGATGGAGAAAAAAATTCTTGAAATTTAGAAAAGATGAATGTTTCGCGTTTTTTAAGGCGTTGCAAACGGTTATACACAATTAAATTTTTGTTACTATGGCTCGTGGTTCGCTGTTTACTAGGTTTCAGCTACCGCTGCAGGTATGATCATCATAAATAAAGTTGTTGCTTTTTATCGTCTTTGAAACATGAAACGCATTTTGAAAAGTATGAAAAGTCAACTGTCAAAAGGCTTCAGCCAAGAACTGTCAACTGTCAATTAAACTTAAAGAAGGGTAAAAATAACGTTGTAACTGTACTTTTTGGAAGTCACATTCTTCTTCACCTATATGAAGGTTGGGATTCCAGAACCTTTGTCATCAGCTATTTTGCCGAAAGGGAACGATACTTTACTTTAAACTTACTTCTAAACATTTTAATTCAATGCCTTCGGCCGGTAGTCCAATGCGTGGTTTGGGGCAAATCATTCGACGCTTTCCGTGTTTTTCCCCCAGATTTCTCCAGGTACCCATTTAGAGCTGGGTCGACACTGGCTGAGCTTACAGGGTCACGCCATTAACCCCCCGTTCCAAACCAAATAACCAGTGAGACTAGGACTCGAACCCCTGTCCTCAGGATTTCAAGTCCGGAGTGCTAACCACTCGGCTAGGACGGCTCAAAAGCAAACGATAGATAACAACTAAACTTGGTGGTAAGTCAAAGTTGATGTTCCAGCTGTGCTTTATAGTGTCTGACCGCAAACTGACTTCTATTAAGGGGAGATGTTCCTAAAATTTTTATTATCTTTTCATTATCCATGGGACAGAGTAAGGTCTAACAACTTTATGTATCATGACATTGCCAGAACAGGTTGCCAGATCAAGTGTCAGTGGCCTCTACATGGTTTTTACTTTCTTTTCTTCCAACCACTTGGCAAAGAAGGGGTGGTCATAGAAACTTACGATCGGGCTCATTCAGTCAGGCTCATTCTAGTGAAATCCTATTTTTATTTTTAGATAGATATTTATTGCAATAAAAGCCACTTTGGGCCATGGCAAAAAAGGAAAATCACACAAAATAATAGCACATTACTATAACACTCATATCAAAGTATGGTAGCCTACATAACAATAACAACGCAAAATTACAAAACATTACAAAAACATAATAAAGCACACAATACCATTAAACTAACATGAATAGATAGATGTATGTTACATCTATCAAGGGCCATGACTACAAAAATAACAAACAAGAAAACAACTTACACACATACAACAATACTTTCCACACTCACCCCACTCCCTTTACAAAAATCTATCTCTATGTGACATACCCAATTTTATATACTTTGCTATCATTCTTATTGTCCCATAATTTTTTTATCCCATTACTGAAACCAACCACTCACTTGTCCCCACATTAACAAAAAATAACTCTTTCCTTAAATCCTGTAATTCGGGACAAAGGGCCATGAAGTGAAGCAGATCCTCACCATTTTCTCCGCACATAGGGCATGAGTAAGGACCGTCCTTTACCCTTACCCTCCCTAAATATTTCCTCCTATCTCCAAGTGCTAGAAAATTACCCCTCCCTGATATATACCACTTAATTTCTTCACTATTTAAACCCGCTTTAAAATAATTATCACATCCCCAGACCTCCTTCCATTGCCGGTAAACGCCGAGGGACACCGAGGCCGCGACTTCACACTGCCATTTCTGAATCTCCTGATCTTCAAGCACTCCCTTTACTAGTTTTGCTACATTTCCTACTTCCAGCCCTATCCCCTTCCCTTCATTCCAAACACCTGATAACCCAAAACTATTTAAGATTGATTTCACCTGGGAAGCCCATGAACATTTCCTTCTATCCTGCAACACCTCCAGATAAGCTGTATTTACTAACCTATTATTCTGTAAACCAATCACCTTTTCCCAGTATCCTATCATTCTAACCAATCTTTTTACTCTCAATGAAAACAATTGTAGATCACCCTTTAACACCAGATTATTAAATTTCCCGCTTAGCCCTAAAAGTCTCCTGAAATGTCCTAAATAAATTCTCTCTATTTTTTCCCCTTTTTCAAAACCTCAAACTTCCCCATCGTAACTCAATACTGGGCCTTCCTTCGTCTCAAAAATTCTCTTCTGTAGCTTAATATCTGCCGGTCCTAGATGCCGAAGGGGACTCTTCAATAACGCCCATGAAGCCTTCTGACCCTTCCAACTCGCTATTTGCACCTGATCACTCCATTTCCCTGAACTTGTGAACTTACATCCCAAATAAATAAAATCCTTAACTTCTTTCATCTCTTTCCCTTTAAAATAAAACTTATTCTTTTCCCTTTCATCATTTCCAAAAACTAATATAACTGATTTTTCAATATTTAAAACTAATTTTTTACTCTCCAGATAACTATCCGAAATCTCTAACATCTTTTGCAAATCCGGGGCCGATTTCGCAAGCAATACTATGTCATCTGCAAATAATAAACAAAACAGCTCCAGCAACATTAATTTTAACATAGGGACATTTCTATTTCTAAAATACTGCTCAATATCATTAATAAAAAGAGAAAACAAACGCGGTGATAGAGTGCATCCCTATTTGAGGCCTACATTACTTAAAACTGGCCTAGAATAAGAAATTTACCATCCCTGAGTCAGCTCAAATGTGAAATTTATTTCACTTGACAGTTTTTTAAAGCATTTTAAATTTTTTGGCTACTATGAGGCATGGTTTGTTCTTTGCTAGGTTGGCCCTACAGGATTTGTTCTTTATTAGGTTGCCGTTGCTCGGGTGACCGTGATCTTATACACGTTTCGCAGGATTTCTATCTCTTAATCACTGCCAATTGTAACTGACCTTACATCGGACATCCTTATTGATGCGGATGACAAGAATTTAGCCATTCCCTTGGAGAGGTCCAATCTTGCATGGACATACGATACCATAACTATTGATGCTGACAAAGTTTTATTGAATGAATTTTGCCATCCAATCTAGTAATAAAGCCTATAAAAATATATTTTGATGCAGCCCTCTCTCGCCTTTAACATAGGTCAGAATAATTTGCAGACTTGAAAGAGACATGGCTATGAGCCTAGTTCCCAGTTCCCACTCCGTTTGCTTGGCATTTGCACTTCCTTTTTGGCAAATGTGCTGCTGGCAAGATGTCTGTCCTTCTCTTCCTCCTCCTCTCGGAATCAACTTGATTTGGGGCTTCAAAAAGGCAAAAATAAGGCACTTATTGTTATTTTTGTCTAATTTTATTGGACTCCAAAAATCCCTTGTGTTTGACAGCCTGATGATTATAATTTAGATATTACTCCTTCCCCTCCCTTCAAAGGTCGTGTTCTTCCTTTAGCCTTTAAGAATATAGACTGAAAAATTAGCTGCTATTTTTTTTAGGTCTGGGTGAGATTTATCAGCTTTTTTAGGCAGATATCCTGTTGCCAAAAATTTAGGGAATGCCTCTCCCTATAGAAGACAGTACATATTCGGACTCGAGTGGAAATCAAGTCTCACTTTCTGTGACATTTAGTTGAAACAAAACAAAAAAAAAATCCAGTAGATGTTCTAATAACAGAGAATTTATCCTCTTCCCCAATACCCCTTACTATCTTGAGAGGCAGGATCGGCTGTGAACCCTCTAAATGTACGCTAAGAAATTTGGTTCTTCTTCCTATTAATTTTTGCGCATATCTGGCAACCCGCTCTGGTGATATCATGCCTTCCCACTAATTGTTCCATATATTTACTCCGAACTATTTAATTCTCAAAAATAGCACTTTAACTCTTACTTCCAACTGAATGAGCCTGTTCGTAAGTTTGTTCGACCATACCTTCTAACTAAAGTGGTTGAAAGATAAGAAAGTAGAAAAAAAACATATAGAGGCCATCACCACTTGAGCTGGAAAGTTGGCATTCCCATGGAGATTAAAATTCACGTGCAGCATCCTTTCACATGGATGATGAGAAGGTGATAAGATATTAAGGACCATCTCCCCTTGAAGTAAGTCGGCTTGTGATCAAACACCTAAGAGCACAGCTAAAACATCAACTCTTGCTTATCACCACGTTTACTTGTGATCTAACTTTCCCTTTTGGCAGACGTGCTACTGACAATAATCCTAGAACCCCCCCCCATAGAGGTAAGGAAGAGTGGAAGTCCCATAAAGTAAAATTACAGCGTTATTTCTGCCCCTTACTGAGTTCAATAGAGAGGTGACAGCCAATTGGCCGTCACACAGTTTTAACTGACGCTTTTAAAGGCTGAAATTTCTTGCCAATGTCATTGTGATTTTCACCAAGCGTGAGGAAATAATGAAGATAAAGCCGATTTTGTGCGTTATATCTTGCAAAATGGCGTGAAGTTATATGGGAACTGCTTGTGCAATATGAACTGAATTGTGGCAGTTACATGGCTCCAGTACAAACTGCTACCTAGCTAAAAATTCAAAGCCGTTTGTTGACCCGAAAGGACGAGGGTATTAACGAGGCTATTCCTGTCAATTTAACTTTTCTATTATTGACGCCACTAGGAACTAAAAAAATTACTGCGCAAGTTAAAACAATTTAAATCAAAATTTTTTATGAAAACTACTACTACTACTAACAACTCCCCGCAGCACCAAGCCGCCTGAGGCTAAAACAGCTACAAACGCTCCTCTTCCATCCCAATCTATTCAAAGCCTCCCTATTTACACCCTCCCTGCAAGTTACCATTTCCTTTAAATCTTTCTTTACGAGATCTTTCCATCTCAACTGTGGACGAACTGCTTTCCGTTTAGTCCTAAACGGTTGACTGAAAAGGACAATCTTCGGTAATCTGTCATCCTTCATCCACAGAACGTGCCTTAGCCATCTCAACCTTTCTATCATTATAGCCCTAGAAAGTGGGATTGAACAAGACTTTTCATGCAACATACTGTTTGAAATAGGGTCAGTCAGCCGGGTACCAAGAACAATCCGTTGGCAATCTCTATCGAAAACATCTAGCAAATCTTCATCTGCTTTTCGGAGCGTCCATGCTTCAGAGCCATATTTGACCATTGTCATCGCTGTAGCTTCCTCCAAATCTTTGTTTGCCTAATTATCTTCCTATTCTTACAAACTTTTTTTTAACTGATTGCCTTTCCTGTGCTCCTTAAGACAATCAAAATGACCCATATAAATGGGGTTAGAACACAAATCCTGCTTAACTCCTGATTTAATACGAAATGAACTGCTAACCTCATTTCCTACCTTAATCGCAACAGTATTATTCTTGTACACAGCACTAATCACTTTAATGTATTTGTCTGGTCTACCATACTAGGATAAGACCTTCGCTAAAGCTCTTCTATCAACAGAATCAAAAGCATACTCATAATCTATAAATCTGAGGACGAAAGTTGTTTGATACAACTTAGGGATTTCTCAATGGTTAACCTAAGAGCGAAAATTTGGTCGATACATTCTCTATCATTTCCAAAACCGCGCTGTTCTTCTCTTATAGCTTTGTCAACAGCATCTCTCAGTCTAAAAGTACAATATTTCTAAGTAGTTTAATACATACATATACCAGACTAGTGCCTCGATAATTACCACACTCACTGTTATCACCTTTCTTAGGTTTTCCTAAAATCACGAGGTACTCCCCCGTTTTCAAAAATCATATTCATAATCCTCATTAACTTACTTCTAACCTCAGAGCCACCATATTTAAGAAACTCTTTTACTACATTGTCAGTCCCTGGGGCCTGTCAGTCCCATCATTTTTTAATCATTCAAGTACTGTCGCCAATTCTTCCTCACAAAATAATTCTTCCCTCATATCCAAGGTATCACAGATTTGTTCACTTTCCTTTATATATTTTCCTGTATCTCTATCTCGGTTTAACACATTGTCAAAACTCAAGGGAAAACAGTTTTTACTTGCCTTTTAAATTAAAATACGATGATGTTAAAATTCCATGTACTGGACACTTTTTTAATATTAAAGTTCTCCATATTCAGTCTGAGATTCGTAATCCTTAGAATCGAAGAAAAACTAAGTAAACAGCTACAGAACTAGAGAAAAAAATTGTATCATCTTGGTAATAGTTGCCCTTCTCCCTCTGAAGAATCTTAATATTTATTTTATTTTTGCGTACAGCTTACTTTTTATGTGTTCAGTCTGATTTGAGCAAAAATCCAAATATTCAACTGACAGGCAAATAAATTTTTATAAACGGACGCTATAGCTTTTTAATGCTACCGATACTATTCAAGCATATATTCATATATTCCAAATATATTCAAACCGACCGGAACTTAGTTCATAAGAAAAAACCTTTCGTTGTAGCATCCAGGATAAAGAAGAAAAGGGTGGCAGATGGAATTTTTAACAATTGTTCGTTTAGATATTACCCTGCAGAACAAAAATTACAACACCTGGAAAAAAAAATGCTACGTAGTCTTGTAATTGCAGGAAGTGTGCAGAGGGGATGAGATAAAGAACTAAGTTTCCCCTACATCCCAGTCCTGGTACTACCTTAGTAAGTCTGCTGTCAGAAAGAAAGGTGCTGCGGTGGAACGTACCTTCCATATTTCTATAATTGCTTCCAATTATCAGGTCTGGACTATTTTGGCTTTTTGGCACTTTTAATTCTACTTCAGTGGCATCTCCAGGACCTCTGTCATCTAGTTCATTACCTCGTTGACGCCGTACATGAATCGAGATGGCAATTCCTAGTGTTAGAAGAACCAGGGCAAACACACTTCCAATGATAGAACCAACTATTGGAGAGACTTGCATTACTGGCTCAGCTGCTGAAAATAAATAAATGAAAATACGAAATGAAATATAAGGATTTGGTTAAGTACAGCCAAAGTTTATAGAATACAGCAAGTACCAATACCATAAATTTAGCACTGAAATCACCCCTATCTCTGCCACTCAGCGAGCACCCAGGTGGTGGATAGTGGAACATCCTGCAGATATGCTGAGTACCTCTTGGGCTAAGAGGTGCTGACCAATAGGAGGCCCAGTGTCTGGGATACTTGAAATATGGCTAAAGCACCCTCATCTTGGGGTCATACATTCAGATGGAGGAGGTGGAGGGTGCCTCTGATTAGAACTGGGAAGAACCCAGGGGTTTATGGAAATAACCTGCCAGTATCAAACCTTCCCCCAGTAAGGGGTAAAATTACTGATGTTGCAGGCAGTAGATATAATTTGCCCGTTCTAGGGGTAGAGAGTGATCTACCGCTGTCCTTAAACCAGCCAATATACCCCTTCTTTACCTTATGAATAAGAAAAAGCGATCAGATGTGAAAACCAGTTTTACCTCCTCCGGGATAACCAACTAAGGCCATACTTTAAACGCTATTGCGTTTGAGGCAGCCAAAGATTAAACGACCCCCAATCACTCAAATATGTCAACTCAAACTCTGGATGCCATTGTATAACCCAAAAAACCCTGTTACTTGATGGCCTCGATATCAGAACCCTTGCTAAACTAGGAAAAATGACATGCTTTTGAAAGAGATAAACCGGTTCAGATAGGACGTTATCAATCTATCCGAAAACCACCTCCCAATCACTGGCGAAGAGAAACACGGTGAGGACACCCTTATCCTCTCTAGATGCAATGATGGAAAACACTGACATGGATTTGGAATTTGGATATCCAGGAAGACTAGAATATCTCTGGTTATTGTAACTCCCATCTAAGGCCCACCTGTCAATATAACAGTTACACAAGTTTACGCTCAGGATTACATGAGAGATGACGGAGAATCTAAAAGTTTATATCTCCAGATTTTAAATCTAGTCAATTCTGCCCCAAAAAGGGCATCATTTTTGTCATTAGTGACTTTAATGCCATCGTTAGGAACGCAGAGGCCATGAAGATGTGATGGGTAAATTTCGTCACGGGAAACTAATCAAAAAAGGTGAACACATGAAAAAATTCTGGCGGAACAGTGATTTAGTCATCACAAACAAAACCTTCAAACTCTTCATTTATTAAGGGAACTGGAGAATAATTCACTCACTCTTGGGGACATAGGAGGTGGAGTTCTTCATCAGGATTATCATTCTAATAGTGCTGGTGAGCGATATTTGAAAGCCATTTATTAGTTTCTTCCAGATCTGTGCCGTGATGTTAAACCAAATAGTCTTTCTGCTTTTCATCTGAATTTCCAGGATATTGGCACTTCATTCCAGCACTTGCAGGATCTCTCACGTGAAAGTGGACCGCATGTTATGGCACTTACTGAAACTTGGTTAAATGATCATGATTTGTCGTTGTTAGATATTCCAAATTATCAGTTACTAATGAAAAACAGAGAGTTGCGTCAATATGGAGGTTTGGGTGTATATATAAAGAATGATCTAAGTGTTACAATTAAAACGGAGTTAACAGAGCACGAAGAAATGGTTTTTGAGCCATTAAAGCCACAGTTGTCTAGTAATGAATTTAAATGTTTTGTTGTGGTGATTTATAAGCCTCCATAAGGAAATGCTGTGGAATTTATTAGTTTACTGGAAGAGCAATTGAATATGTTACCTCTCTCTATCAGCCGTGTTTCGTATGTGGTAACTTTAATTTGAAATTGCGACACCTTGATTCCAATCAGCGAGTTCAGGAGTTTCTTGATTTGATGTTAAGTTGGGGTCTTAAGCCAGCTAAAAACATATGTACCCGTGTGACACCGAACAGTTCTTTAATATTGGATACCATTTTTGTGAATACTGATTATGACTACCCGTCAGTTTTTCTTAATGATGTTTCTGACCATTTTGGAGTAATGATTACAGTAGCCCAGGCAAGACAGATAGATAGTAGGGGTGCACGAACCAAAGTGTCCAAATGTGTAGTTAACTCAGAAGTGATGACAAGGTATAAATAGAAGCTTGAAAACTCTGATTTTAGTTTTTTGAAGGATGAAATGGATATTAATCATAAGTTTGATAAGTGGTATTATAAAGTAGCTGGTCTTTTCCGAGAATATGTTAGGATTAAAGTTGTAGGAAGATATGGCGTGCCTAAAAAACCTTGGGTCACGAAAAGTTTATAATTATCAATGAAAAAAAGAAGCCAGATGTTTTCAGATTTTGTTTAGAAGAAAGGTGTGACTGTTGAATGCTATAAGTCTTATAATAATATAAGGAATAGTTCATTATGAAAGTCTAAGGCTGAGCATTTTGTATTTAAGTTTAAAGAAACAGAGGGTAATCCTGGAACAACATGGAAGCTAATTAAATCTGTGATTTAACCAGATCAGTCTCGTGTGGGTGAAATTATTCCGGGCAGTGGGAAAATCGAATCAGTTTGTGAACATTTCTCTACCGTTGGATCTAAAATTGGGCCGAGCGTCTCGCCCGAGAAGGATGATGGTGAATTTACGCAATTCCTTCCAGAAGAATGTGATGTGTCAGCTTATTTGAACCAAGTAAAATTAAGTGAAGTATCTGAAGTTGTTAAAAATACGAAAAATGGTGCAGCTCTAAAGGTTTTCCGTGTGTGTTTATCCAGTGATCTGTATAGGATTCGTGTTTTTAATTAATTTGTGTTTCAAATTTGGAGTTTTTCCTGATTGTTTAAAAAAAAACACAGGTGAAACCTTTGTTTAAAGGAGGTAACTCGGAAGACATGGATAATTACAGACCGATATCACTACTTCCTGTTATATCTAGAGTAATTGAAAAGTTAATATATGAGCGAATTGTGAAGTTCCTTGAATCAAGATAATTTTTCGTTCTAATCAATTTAGCTTTAGGAAAGCGACGTCGACCGAGCAAGCTATTCTATTTGTAACGTCGATTGTTAATAATGAGTTGGACTGTGGTCTTAAAGTTGAGTCAGTATTCTTAGATATCAACAAGGCCTTTGACTGCGTAGATTATGAAATATTATTGAAAAAGTTAGTTAATTGTGGTATTCGGGGTAGTTCATTGTAATTATTAAGTTCTTTTCTGAATAAACAGACCCAGTGCGTAAAAATAGGGGATTTTAAATCGAGTGACAAAAATATAACAAATGGCGTTCCTCAAGGATCAGTTCTGGGCCCCTAATGTTTTTGATCTATATAAATGATTTGGATAAGTACCGGGTAAGCTGTGGTCTGTTAACTAGTGAATTATCTAAGATTAAGGCTATTTTACCAAGCTTTCCAGATGATACCCATTGCACGGTGGCTGCTAGGACAGAAAAGGAGCTGCTAAATCTTTTGAAAAGTGGTATGCTATACATTGAAAAATGGATTACACCAAATAATCTAAAGTTGAACCACAAGAAAAGCTCCTTGGTGATATATGGTAAAAGTTCCAATTATTATCCTTGGATTGAGCAGATTCCGATAAGAGGAAGCATCCTCTCTCGTGCTAAATCAGTGAAGTTCCTTTGAGTTGTACTGGACGAGTGCCTCAGCTTTAAGAATCATATCCGTCAGATTTCTGCTAAGATTGCTCGTAGCATCGGAACGATAAGAAGACTTAAGAATATCTCCCTGGATAATATCCTAAGAACACTTTGCATATCTCTTGTGCATGCACAACTAGCATACTGTATTACTGTATGGTCTTCTACGTTCGCAGTTCATCTTCATCCATTGAGAATGCTAAAAAATAAAGTGGTTAGAGAGCTGAAGGATGTTGATAAACGTTCTTCAGTGAGGTCCAGGTATGTTGAACTTAAGATATTGGTCATTTTTGGTCTGGTGAAATTTTATAATCATTTATTTACGTTTAAGTACCAAAATAATTTTTTGCCAAAGTGCTTCAGCCATCTTTATTTACCGGTTTCTAGTGTTCACGAGCATAATACAAGGAGTTCAAGTCAGTATAGGAATCCTAGAGTAGTTACTACACGATCAAATTTTTCTGTGCGCCATGTTTGTCCTAGTGCCTGGAATACTTTGCCACATAATATTGTACAGGAAACAAACCCGAGTAAGTTCAGAAGTTTCCTGAAAGACCATTGTTTAAGTGTTTATGAGAAGGATGGGTGATGAGCCCCCCCCCTCCCGTGGAAAAATACCTCCAGAACCATCGCGAAAAATTCCCCCCGGATAATTCCCCCTAAAGGAAATTTTCTCAAACTCGTTGCATTTGATGTTTAACATTAAACTTAATGAACTTATTTATTTGGATTCAGCACAAAAAAACCCACAATTCTTTAGATGTATTAATTGTTATCGAAAATGCTTTTTTGAGAGTTTGGTACTATTGGCCCAGTTTGTCTCTTAGTTTGATTCTATACTATATACTACATGCATTTTTGAATATAGGTCGAATCTCCCTAGTTCCATTCTTTTCTTAATTCTTTTTATTTGTCTGAAGTTTCCTTTGGCTGCTGTATTTTGCATGTATGAAGTATCTTCCAGGTAAGAATTGTTGGGGTGATTTCCCGTAAAGAGTAAAGTTTCCCGTAAAAATTTTCGAGAGGAGTTTCCGCGGGGAAAATTTTCCAGGGAATTTTTTGCAGGGAAAACTTTTCCGGGGGAACTTTCAGCGGGGGATTTCCAGTGGGAATACGCCAAACACCCGTACTTTTTGACATAACACTACCATCTTGTTTTCCCTAAGTCGCCATTGACCCAAGCCCGCTCCTCTTCTGCTCGGAAATAGAAGCTGCCATCAGAGATCTTAAGCCAAGTAAAGCTACCAGCCATGATGGAATACAGCCAGAACTTATGAAAGTCAGCTGTGAATGTTATATACGATAGCTATCAACCAATCAGTCTTACCGGGCATGCCGCTAAAATTCTAACAAAAGCCATGCTTGGAAACATTTGAACAATATGCTCAGCGGTCATCCTAGAATACCAAATAGGTTTCTGACCAAAATGGTAGACGGCTGATCAAATTTTCATAGTTCATCAGAGTGCGGAAAAATATCTAAGACAGCCTATCATCAGAGTGCGGAAAAACATTTCACCACGATATCTACAACCACATTGTAGACTTAAAACAGGCATTCGACCTCATCTGGAGAGAAGGTATATTGCATACATATGCAATACCCCTCCCGCGGAAAAATCCCCCTCCCGCGGAAAAATTCCTCCATGCCCATCGCGGAAAATTCCCTCCGGATAATTCCCCCTAAAGGAAATTTTCTCAAACTCGTTGCATTTGATGTGTAAAATTAAACTTAATGAACTTATTTATTTGGATTCAGCACAAAAAAAAACATTTTTCGATGTATTAATTGTTATCGAAAATACTTTTTTTAGAGTTTGGTACTATTGGCCCAGTTTGCCTCTTAGTTTGACTCTACACTATTAACTACATGTATTTTTGAATATAGGTCGAATCTGTCTAGTCCCACTCTTTTCTTAATTCTTTTTATCTGTCTGAATTTTCCTTTGGCTGCTGTATTTTGCATATATGAAGTATCTTCCAGGGGAGATTTGTTGGGCTGATTTTCCGCAGAGAGTAAATTTTCTGGGGGGGGGATTTTCCACGGGGTAATTTACTAGGGCGAATTATTTTGGGGTGAATTTTACGCGCGGGGGAAATTTCCACGGGGAATTTACGGAGAGGGGTTCCACAGGGGGGAAATTTCCGAGAGGAGTTTCCGTGGGGGGAATTTTCCAGGGAATTCTTCGAAGGGAAGACTTTTCCGGGGGGAAATTTTTCAATGAATTTTTCGCAGGGAAGACTTTTCCGGGGGGACTTTCAGTAGGGGGATTTCCAGTGGGAATACGCCAAACACCCGTCCTTTTTAACATAACACTACCGTCTTGTTTTCCCTAAGTCGCCATTGACCCAAGCCCGCTCCTCTTCTGCTCGGAAATAGAAGCTGCCATCAGAGATCTTAAGCCAAGTAAAGCTGCCAGCCCTGATGGAATACATCCAAAACTTATGAAAGTCAGCTGCGAATTCGCTATATACGATAACTATCAACCAATCAGTCTTACCGGGCATGCCACTAAAATTCTAACAAAAGCCATACTTGGAAACATTTGAATAATATGCTCAGCGGTCATCCTAGAATACCAAGTAGGTTTCTGACCAAAAAGGTAGACGGTTGATAAAATTTTCATAGTTCATCAGAGTGCGGAAAAACATTTCCCCACAATATCTACAAACATATTGCAGACTTAAAACAGGCGTTCGACCTCATCTGGAGAGAAGGTATATTGCATACTCTTATTCGCTTTGGTATCCCACCCAGCTTGGTTTCCTTAATTAGAGACATACACATGAAGTTCAGAACCAAATGTTATGACTGAAGAGGGGCTTGCTGAAAGCTTTGAAACGTTGACTTGTGTTCTGCAAAGCTGCGTTCGATCACCAGAGCGCGTCAGTCTCATTTTAACTGCAGTCCTTTCACTCATCAATAGCTCGTTTTGTTCCCTTATAGAAGGAGCTGTGATAGACAAACTAGCTTACGAAGATGATATAGACCGAATTGCTTAGTTTTTCATTGATCTCCAATCCATGGTGGAAATCGTTCACAGGAGTACCTACCTTTTTGGGATGACCATCAACACCTTGAAACTGAAAGCCATGGGGTGCTAGACTCAGTGCCCCAGGAAATCCACGCCTCTCGCTTGGAGGTGATTATATAGAGTGGGTTGAGGAACCTACCAATATCAGTAGCTGACTTACATCTGAAAATAACCATTCCAAATATATTAAGAGACGCCTGACACTTGCAAACTCCAGTTTTAAAACTCTGATGCAAATCTGGAGAATAAGAATGTATAAACAATGCTGGAAGCGAGGGAATTCAAATCGCTCATCATCCCTACCGTTAATTATGCGTGTGAAACTTGAAATTTTGAAACCGATGATCAGGGTCGCTTTGCCACCTTTGAAACAAAATCACTACGACGTATTACTGGGAAAAATAACCATTATAGATGATCCAACACCAAGATTCTCCAAAGTCTAAGGTGAAATATACGATATTTGACCGACTAAAACTTAATGTAGTTGGCTAGGACACACCAAGCGTATAGAAAGAACTCGCTTGCCTAGCATAGCCTTTGGAGGCCTTACATTTGGTTCTTGGGAAGCAGGGAGTTTATAGGGAAGCAGGGAGTTCCCAGGACAGGAGTCATTAATGGTCTCATTTTCTATGGGGGAGGAAGTAGCCGTTAAGAAGGGGAATTGTTAGCCAGAGTAGGATAAGTTGGAATGCGGATTAAGGTTTGTAAGACACTGTGTATAATGTACAAACGGGGAGCATACTTCTTGTCCAGGCGCGGAGGGTTGGAGTTGGTAAAGGAAAGGGGGAATTTTGATGCCAGGAAAGGGTTTTTTGATCGCGGAGCCCTATCTCCGACACGAGTATTTTGCATGGGTACGTTGCATTAAAAGAGGGTGGCTAGAGAGGGAGAAGTGATTTTTAAGTTGTTTTTATAGATTTTCTTTCTGGGGGTTGATAAAAAAGGGGGGTACCTTAACATAAGCGTCGGTGCAACAAAATTAACCATGACTTGAAAAAATGGTACACATATTTACATGATCAAAATTGCACTCAAGCATATTAAACTCTCTTGACAGGTAGAATTTACACAATTGTAACAAACTACAATGATTTTATTCACCCTTCCCACTTAAAAAATGTGCGCAAACTTTCAGAAATATGTCACTGTTGCCATGGTCAAGGTTCATCAACTTTCGGTCACTATTAGAAATGTTCTTTGTTGCTAACCCTTTCGGTTTATAAATAATTGATATATCATTAGTATTTTTATTCTGACTCATCGGTTCAGTAAAACTACCACTACATTAATTTGACAACAGTTGTTGAGCCAGATGAGTACTTTCTGGACTTTCAACTTCCGCTGGATTGACGTCACGAATTTTTAGATCTAGCTTATAGAGTTGAAAAGGAGAGGGAATGTCATCAGGAATATCATGAATTGTCAAATATCAGGGATTGACAATCAGGGATTGTCAGAAATACTAAAAATATCCAACTGGAAAGGAAATTTCAGAATATTGTATTGCAGACAGGGGGGTTAGAAATAATTATCGGAATTTAGCTTAAAGTCTTTTCTAGCTTTTTTTTTAGTCCCAAAAGCCACAGTACAGACTTTGGTTTGAGGATTTCAGGCTTCATAGGTCAGACCTGCATCTGTTATGCAAAGTCTTTAACAAAGGACTTTGGATACGTTGAGCTGTCTCTTAAAAAAATTATGTAAGGTTCGGTCTGAAATGATGGTACTTGTCTGTTATACGAAACACATGCAAGAATTACGATATGTAAGACAAAACTGGTTTGTCTAATGGTTAATCCTAATGAAATATGCCAAAATATGATGAAAATATAACATAATATGATTAAAATATAATACTTTATTAAAAAAAATTATGGAAACTACGATAAAGAATTATTGGAATCATTATACTACATACTTCGTTTTTCACTGAGCCAAAGCTAATTGTCAATACAGACGGTAAAATGGTTCTTCGCAGATTCAACACAGAGCGTACTTCTTGAGCGTTTCGTTTAACAGACAGTTACCAAAATGATACCTGTCGTGAGCAGGGGCACAAATTTCAATTGATGGTGCTGAGAGTAGAAGGGGAGGGATCCAAAAGAGTGGCGCTGCCCTAAGTCTAACAAGCATCTCCCAGAGGGGGAACGTCTCTTCACATCGGAGGTAGGGAGAAGCTGGAATCATCTTCTGCGAAACAGGGAGGGGCAACTGTGTGTTAGTATTAAGTCTCTTGGGGATGCGGAGCATCCTAACTATTGAATTCAGCGATCAGTGGGAGAAGACCCAAGAACTCCTTAAATCCTTGGGGAATGGGAATCACCAACGTAAAGTAAAAAATTAATCAGAAAATTGTTTTTTCCGAAGACCGAGCTGGTAAAAGAGCCAAAATCTCTTTTAGTTGGGAAATGGGTCTCCCAAATAAAAACTTTTCGAAAACCTTTCCATTTTTTTCAATTGGCTTGAAACTTTCAAGAACCGTTGCTTAGTGCTATGAGAACAAAATTTTTTCTCAAAGGAGGAGGCTGAAACGGGCCATGATTTGTTTGGAAGGGTAGGAGGGAATGAAATGGGCCAAAGACCTGTTTTACACAACTGTTTGAAACTCACAGATATAAAGGACGCCCTAGACGGTCAATCATTTTGATCAAAAGCTTCCGTCAATCGATTAAAAAAAGCATGATTGAAGACCCACTCACAAATTTTTTTTATTGAATACACTGAAATTAAAACTGTAAAGCCTTGGACCAAGTGTCCCTTAATGTAAAAGAAAAATTGCTAGTTTTGAGCTCTGTCCGTCTTTTTGGCTTTGAACGGTTTAAGGGGACATAGTCCTTAATAAAATTTTCTGTAATTCAATTCGACGAATTTATGCAAATTTATATATATATTATATGCAAAATTATATATATACATATGCATACAAATTTGTGCTCATTATAAGTTTGGCTTGATTTCACCTTTTTTGTTCATTTTAGGACTCATATTTGTTAGTATCTGGTACTTTCATGTTTAATGTGATTATTAAGTTTTATTTTTGTTCGTTTTTTTTTTTTTTTTTTTTTTTTTTATTAGTTCATAGTGAATCCTGCCCGTTTAAGGTTTTAATTTGGCTCCTTAATTTCCTTGAAAAATACTTTTTTTTCGAAAAAAAAATATTACATAAAATGAACTTTAGAAATGACAACATAAAATGGGTTTGGCTCAGTTTTTTTTTTTTTTTTTTTTTTTTTTTTTTTTTTTTTTTTTTTTTTTTTTTTTTTTTTTGACAATGAATAATGTATTTTATATGCATAAAAAGGTAATTTCAAGACTGTCTTAAAGGAGACATTCGATAGGTTGACGAAAAAGATGTTAATTGATGACAAAGAAACATAACTATAGTTGCACTTAAACTACAGTCGCACAAAACAATAAGTTGCACTTATTGTTGCCATTGAGTTGCTGCGACACTTCACGCCGCCAATACAACGTGAAGCTAGATACACTTTAAATTGGTTGAATTCAAATTTTGACACTTAGTTCTCTCAAAGACCTTGAAAAACACGTTGAGGTAACTGTAGCACCATACCTATGGAAGAATGTATTTCGTCTTAAGGTGCTTTTATGGACTGAATCCAATAGGTTTTAAAGATCATTCCCACCCCAAAACACACTAAGAGACAATAAAATGTTATTGCAACTAATGATGCAAGTTGAACCAGAAATAAATGTAATTTCCTAGACAAAGTTTCCTTTACAAATGATTTGGCAATTGGTTTTATACAGGTATTCTTGTTTCCTTTTTCCTAATTTTTTGTTCAATGACTGTAAAAGTTACTTAATTTCAGGTTAAACTGAAAGAACCTCTTAGAAAAAGGAAATGGATGTAATAATAGGAAGGAAAGCAATGCTTTATGTCAAAAAGCTTTTTGGCAAACAGAAATAGCTAGTGAGATCGTACATCTTATTCATTACAGCATCACTTTTGTAAATGGATAAAAACTTGGCTAGAAAGTTTTTAGCGTTTTTTCCTGCTTTAAAATGGGAATCTCTAAACATAAAAAAAAATTGTTTGTCTTTTACGAGCTTAATTTTCAGTGAATATGAAACAAACAAATAAACTTTCAAATGGGGATAAATCCATTTATTTAGACAGTGAAAAAAAAAAAAACAGGTACAAAAGTCCAGATATTTGGGTCACATATACGGCGACCGTCTTCAGTTGAAATACTAAAATAATAAAATTGAAACTAGCATATTTATAAACAACCAAATAAAATAACTTTTTTAATCTGGACTTTTGTACCTGTTTTTTCACTGTCTAAATAAATGGATATATCCCCATTTGAAAGTTTATTTGTTCGTCTTAGAACGGCAGTGTGGTCTAAGAAAACAACACCTAATTTAAAGGTGATATGTCAAAAATACGAAACAAAAATATGTGCGAAGAATCAGGGCCGTCCAAAATATTAGGATAAGATTTGAATTTGAAGCCATGCTTCGTCATTATAGTAATTTTAAGGTGTAGAATGTTTTCAATTGAGGTAGTGTAATATCCTTTTTACTTAAGCCCCCAAGGTAACACAATTTAAAGGGCAAAATACACCAAAATAAAAGAATTGCAATTTTCTAAGATTTCTCTTTTGGTTGTTTCAAAATCATGAAGTTATAAGTGCAATATCACATTGAGTCAGTGTTGGCAAATGAATCGTAAAGTTAAATAAGCGAAACTATTTAGTTAAATTTATTACAGTTTTTCGTCTGTAAACCATATAAAAATTTTCAATTTGTTGAATCCCAAAAATAAGTACATCTTCAAAGGAAAGCTTCTGAAAATGTTTGGTGTCATTCCTGTTTAGCTGATTTTTTGCTGATTTATCACCCACGTTCTTTCTTTTTAAGTTAGGTGCCCACTACAACCGCAAAGATAGGTAGTTACAAAAGAGGTAAGTTATTGAATTCCTAAGTTTTCTTGATTTTTTTTTTAAGATATATATGGTTGTTTATATTTTCACTTGCTAATACAGAGAATCAGATTTCATTTTTACTACTTTAGTACCATAGGTTTGCTAAAAATGTTCAAATGCAGGGACGTGGAAGACCAAGGTAATGTTTCAAAGAAAATTGAGTACATTTCAGGGATGGCAGAGGGGCGCAATAAAAAAAAATATCTTTTTCAGCCATTATTTGACCAAAAGTCTATACTTCACACACTTTTCGTCATTGTAGGTGGTCAAACGGTCTAGATTCTTGATTCAACAGCTCCTGCCGAAGCTACGTCAATACAGTAGAAGCATATAAATACATATACACTGCCTGCGCTACCTCTCAAGATGTATCTTCAATTGAAATATTTCGTGAATGTTATTTTTCAATTGGCATGTGGGTGTGAATAATTTGTGCCACAACAGACAAGGCAAACATTTGCTTTGAATTACTCTTCGCGATGAACAGTTAAAAAAGAAGAAGAAGATTTATATCTACAGCATGCAAAATTCTAAGTACAATTATAGAGCAAGAGTCATCCACGATATTTCGTACTACATGGTATTCTGATTCCAAATATGACAATCATTAAGTTTGGAGTTACGAATCAAGACTTGTTAGCAAAAGAAAATATGCATTATTTCAAAAGAAGGAGAAACATATCCCCAAAAAGGGTTGTCATTTTGACAAAAACTATGATATCGAAATAAGAACATTGGAGAGCCTTGGTACTGAGGATTCAGCCTATCGAATAGTTGTTAGATAGTTGTTAGATACACCAATTCAGGGTATATATTTGCACATTAGGGGGGCGGGGGAAAGTTTAAATTTACCTCTCATTTACATCAGAAATAAAATTACTCCCACCCCCCTAATGTGCAAATATATACCCTGAATTAGTATATATAAGGGTGGGGGCTAAAATTAATTTCCAACAAAAATGATTATTATATTTGTAAAGAGCATAAAAAAGGCATCAAGTGGTATATTCACTTTAGTTGTAACTCAATAATATAATTTGGTAAATATTTACCCAATAATTTAGCTAGGATGAAAATGAAAATATCATTTGATGCCTTCTTTATGCTCTTTCATAATTCAATAATTACTTCTGGGGCTAATTGCATCTTGAGCCCTTAAAGGGGCCCAAAGATATCGAATAGATCTAAAAACTATCGAATAGTTGTTATTAAAAAGCTAGTTCGACCAACAATTTTACGTTTTAGAGCAATTTTCAAGTAAAAAAAAAAAACGAAAAGCCTGTCGACCGAAACGCGATTAGGGCAAGAAGAGATTTAAACAAGGATTTAAAGTAAATGAAAAATTTTTATAGGGTTTAAAAAGGGGAATACTCTCAATAGATTGTATTGAAGGAGGAGCATGCACAGCTGTGTTGGCATCAAGCAGGTTGGTACTGCAGTGAGTTATAAGCAATAGTAGTAGCAGTAGTGGTTATTCGTTATTTAAGGTAAGCCACTAAACCAATTAAGAATTTTTTTTTTGTCTGTTAGAAAATGTTTATTCGCCACTTCCACTGACATTGAATCGTTTAAGTGTTAAATATAAGCCAAACAAAAATATAGTTAAAGTGAAAATTATGCTAACATTCCCTGGGAAAATTAATGCTAATTTATGTAGCTTAAACCCTACCGCTTATATTTCAAAACTACTTCAATATGGAGCAATGATGTAAGTATGACTTTTGTTGCACCTGATCAAACAATTTTAAATGAAAGTGTCATTGTGTTATTAGGCGCGTATCCTGGAATTTATTTCACAGTGGGGTACTTTGTTGAAACCCCTAGATTAAACAAATTATAGGGGAAAAGTGGGAGGTGAATTTATTAATTGTGAATGCATCATTGAATACCTTTCTTATTCTATTTTTAAATATAATAATTGCTTCTGGGGCAAATTCTATTTGAGCCCTTAAAAGGACCCAAAGTAATGACTTATTGTAGTATCTATATTTTTTGGACTACGAAGTAAGATTAAAAAATAGTTAAAAAATAATAAGATACAAAAAAAAAGCCTTTAACTGAGGCCTTTTTTTATTCCTAAATTCACAGCAAGCAATTATTATATTTGGAAAGGGGGAAAAAAAGAAGACATCAAGTCATGCATTAACTTTCTTCCTAGCCAAATTATATAAGAAAGTTAAAATTTACCCATGGGGAAACTCGCAAGAGCACCACTTTGGGGGTAGATTACCGGAAAATACCGTTGTTTGGGCCTTCTCGTTAGGAAAAAATCTGCCCCGCTCCAGGACTTTGAATAATACCTTTTTTGTTTCTTCACTAAAACCAAAAAAATCTACATTTCCGTGAATTGATACCCCTTGGAGACTCTACATATCATTAACAGCCAGGCCTACCTATCTACCTAGCTGGGCAGCAGACAACTGTTGAAGCCTGACACACACCTGTCACATCGCTCCATCATCCCAGTGCACGAAAATAAAAATCTTAAGCTAAATGGGAGGGAAAGGCCAAATGCAAATAAAGACGGGTAATTATGCTTGACAAAATACTCGGGAATAACAGATTAGACAAATTCAAACATTTGACGAGTTTTTTTCTGATGATTTCTTTTCAATTCTACTCTTTACCTCGTTTTGCCATCACTGGGCGTGCCGCCCGGGGTGCTCGTCCCCTTTTGCCCCTAGATCTGGCTCTGATTTTAAGCTTATTTATTAAAAAGAGTTCTGACTTGTTACTTAAAAAATAAAAATAGGACGCCAAGAACCAATGCAGTGAGATTAGCTTCAGACTGAGGTTTTGTTTTACAACGCCCTTAGGAAAGCCGGATGTTAACAGTATTTTTTTATAATGAGTTTAAGGACCTCTTCAACATACCTGAAAGATGATCATATATAGTTGATGATCAAGTTGATGATCATCTTTCAACATACCTGAAAGATGATCATATATGTTGAAGAGGACCTCTTCAACATAAGAAAAAAAACATTTTTTTTTCTTATTGACCCCTGTAAAAAGTTTCGGAACCACTTGCCTAGAATATTAAGATTGACATCGTAGAAATGGAATTTTCGCATATAAACAGAGAGTGCCTGTACATCTGCGAAATTTATATAGTTCACAAGTTCATAAGTTTATTATACCACATTCACAAACAAGTAAATAAATTAAACAACACTTTGGCGCTGGATAAAACCTATGAGGGTTTGCGGGCGCTCGAAAGTCCACGTAACTACTTACCTATTAACTCAACTATTTGCCTAAACCTCAACTATTTAATTATATATATTATAAATAAACCAAAAATAAATAAACTATAGGCTAAATATATAAGAAAAATGAATAGCTGAATTAAAAATGATTATAGCTAAATAAAAATATAAAAGAAAAATAATAATAATAACTAATCCAGTCTCCATCACTCTTCAATACTCAACTCCCCTCTCCCACCCTAACCTCTCAATCCCACCCTAGCTCACCCTTACCTTCTCAGCCCACCCTTACCTCTCCAGCTCCTCTTCCTCCTTTACCCACGCTACCAGCCATTATAAAATTGAACAATTCCCCCCCCCCAAAAAAAAAAAAAAAAATTAATTCTTTTTAAACTGAGTTACGTGTTCCGCCGCCCTAATGCTCAGTAGTAGCTCATTCTCTATAGATGAACCCATGTGTTTCATTGAAAATGAAGATCTAGTACCACGACGCAAATCTACAACCACTTTATTACTGCCTAGTTCCATAATTTTGCAGGTCATTATTGATTTTGTAAAAACTTTTTAAAACATCAGGGGTTAAACCATTCATTCACTGAAACACAAATACAGCAGCTTGGTAATCTCTTATCTACAGTTCATATAATTATCCAGTATGATCATTCTTTATCTCACCCATTATAAAAACCCGGACCGGGGTGCGAGTGCTCCGGAGAACGTTTTTGCAGATATAAACAAAGGCGAAGTCAGATTAGCGGGAATGCAGGTTAGTCTGTTTCCGATTGTTTCCATCAAAGTGCATTGAAACAATCGGAAACAGACTAACCCGCATTCCCGCTAATGCAGAAATAAGTGGGAGGAGCTTTTTGTTCGCACCGAGAACGAAGACCAGAAATGATCTGCGATAAGCTTACTGGTACATTCTGTCTACTGTGCTCTTATCAGACCGACATTAAGGAGCTCCAGTGACCTAAAACAAGCACAGGTGTCATGCATATCCTGGACATACCTACTGATTGTTCTAACAGCTTTATTTTGTAGAACTTGCGCTCTTTTATAGTTGCATAAGACGTTACTGCTCCAACGATGTGGTCTTTTACCAATTTTCTCGGCTGTTCAAAGTCGCATTTTAATAAATGAGTTGTTCGGATACGAAAACAGACAACTTTATAAAATAAAATTTAACGTAAATGATTCGGAATGTACTGTGCTGATCCATGGGGAGAACTTCTCATGATACCTGATCCGTCGTGCTCAATAGCCCCCCTCCCTAGGAAACTTCCCTAGAGGGGCAATTGCTACCAGAAGTTGTGCTTTTACCAAGATTTAAATATATATATATACGTATTGTGCTCATATTTGTACACGTTTTCATTAATATATTCTTGTTTCTCGGGGGTCAGTTTCCCCTTGGCTTCCCACCTGTCAGCGTCTATGCTTTTATTGAGGAGGGATAACGAAATAGCACACAAACTGAGTGTAATTGGAAGCTCTTATTGATTAAAAAAATTCAATTTGATTAGTTGATTAATTAATAATTCATTTTTTTAATCCAAAACCCAGTTTGTTTCACTTTTTGGTAAATTTTCTTTAGGAATCGTTAATCCAGGATACTGACAGTTAATCTAAATGAGCTTCTAAAGTAGTCAATTTATTCAGCTGTTTTACTACTTAAATTGAGAAGAAAGCTTCCACAAAGAAACTAATCTCAGCTTAATTTTTTTATGGGATTTTGATAGATCAAAGAAAAATTGCGAGTTATAAGTTCCTTCCAAAAATTATTGTTTTACACAAGCTGAAAAGTTTTTGTGATACTGTTACCACTGTTATGAGCACAAATGGAGCTTTTCCATTATCTACTTTTCACTTATCCATAGCTATCTATAACAGATGTTTGGTCCTATCAAATTTGAAAAAAAAAACTGAAAAACGAGAACCAAAACTACCCAAATGTCAACAAAATGGAGAAAACATTGAGAGAAAATCAGAGGAAAAAGCTAAGCTATAACTTTCTTTAGAAAATTAATGTTAGAGACAAGTTAAAATTGTTTTTGTGAAACTGTTATCACTGTTATTAGCGCAGATGGAGGTTTCCCATTTTCTAGTTCTCAGTCATCCATAGCTATCTGAACCAGCTGTTTGATCCTATCAAATTGAAAAACGAAAAACGAGAACCGAAACTATTAACATGTCGACAAAACGAAATTACTGCCACGTTCTAAGGTGTCAAGTAAAGGCTAGGATTTCCAGCTGATCAGACAATAGAAATCAAGTGGAATGATTTGACTTTCCAATCGGTATATTATAGTCAAATTCAAAAGAAAGACACGTTTAAAACATAATAGTATAAAAATTAAATATAACAAATATATAAATCAATAAGCAATATAGATAATAAGTTTCTAAATACGTATATAAATGAAATATAATAATAGGTAGATACTTTTAAATGCAAGAATATGTAATATATAAGAACTATACTCAATAATAGAAATGACTCTATAAATTTGACCTTCACATGTTCAGCATAATATGAAGGAGTGCTGGAAGTAAAGTTAAATGTGTGTCTTTTTTAGATTCTTTTTGGTGTATGTTGTTAAAATATTCATTTGTGTGTCAGGAGTGTTGTATTATCCTATTATTGTCTTTGTTGCCACAGACCTGTGTTTTTTTGTAACACACATCTGTCTATCCTCATAAACGAGGCGAAAAGAAAAAAAAATAATATGTAATGAAACAGCTTCTTATGACGGCGTAAAGGTTGCACTTATCGAAGGAAGGGATAACGTGGATACAATCGAGTTCTTTCACCTATTTTAAAAACAGAAAAGCTAGTTCACTAAGCTACTCATCCAACAGCTTATTAAAGAATATTTCATAGTTCGATTTAAAGAATAATTCATTTCATTCCACATTGTACGTAATCAAAAGTAAATTTATCGAACAGGTATAACGTTAGCTTATGCTAAGTGGTTCTGGGCGTTTACACCCTGCCCCGGCGTTTATCCCACCGGAAAATACCTTCCCAGAAAATACCCTCTCCCCACGGAAAAAAACCCTTGCGTAAATCCCCCCCCCCCCACCGATTAAAATACCCCCGAGGAAAATATTAGCTGGAAAATACCCCTCCAGAAAAAAACCCTCGGAAAATACCCCCCCCCCTCCGGAAAATATACCTCCCGAAAAATACCCTCCTCCCAGCAAATACCCCCCCGTGGAAAACGCCCCCCAATAAAATACCTCCCCCATCCCCGTAAATACCCCCCACAAAATACCGCTGTGGAAAATAAGGCTTTCCAAAATTTGAGAATTTTATTTGAGTTTTTTCTTCCGTATGGGGAAGGAGTTTTTATACTTATGAATTAGGTGCCACTCACTCAAGTTTACACTGTGCAAAACTCGAGAACAAACCGGTTTCTTCGTTAGTTTCTTTCAGCTTAGTGCGAAAGACAAAGACAAGTGACAGAATAGATGACAAATATATAATTTGGGCTATTCATGCAGAACCACTATTGTTTAACCCCCCCCCCCCCCTAATGTGCAAATATATAGCCCAAATTTGTTTCTAAAGTAACAAAGAAACTAACGAAGAAAGCGGTTTGTTCTTGAGTTTTATACATCGTGAACTTGTGTGAGTGGCGTATAATGCACAAGTACCGGAATTTTTCATGGAGAGAGCCGGATTTCCAGGTATTATTTAAAATCGACCAGAAATTTAATTTGAAAAAAAAACTAATTTTTTTCAAGTGAAAATAAGGAGCAACATCAAAACTTAAAACAACAGGAATTATTAAGTATACGAAAGGAGTTGCCCATACTTTAAGACCTTCCTCTTTACGCTAAAATTATGACTTTTTGTCCTAATTCTTTAAGAACGATTCCTGAAACACAATGGCCGTTTAATTAGAACAATAAGCTTTGTTTTAAAATTCTGTAAAAAAAAAACTTTAGCGTAAAGAGCGAGATCTTGAGGAGGAGGCAAACCCTTTCATATATGTCATAATTTCTGTTCATTTTAAGGATTGATGTTTTTCCTTATTTTCAGTTGAAAAGCTTGTTTTTTTTTCTTATTCAATTATTTACAGACAGTATTTGTTAATGAGAAACATACGGAACAAGTTTTTTAAAGAAAAATAAAGGGCCTTATTAAACCAAAACTGAGCAGAAATAAAGTCAAATAATCTTTAAAGTAAAAACTATGGAGTCTAATAGAAAAAAAGTTTGTCAAAGAATAGTAAACAGTCTCATTAAGCCAAAAATGAGTAGAAATGCGTAAAACTACCACAAATCACTATCAGTAAATGAATTAAACCCAAAACGAACAGAAAATACAATAAATAACCGATTCAAACTCAAAACGAGCAAAAATTAACATGACAATTCTATAAAAAAAAACTTTAGCGCAAAGAGTGAAGTCTTGAGGAGGAGACAAACCCTTCATATACGTAATAATTTCTGTTAGTTTTAAGGTTTGGTGTTGCTCCTTACTTTCAGTTGAAAAACTCGCTTCTTTTAATTTATTTTCTGATCGTTTTTAAACAATTCTGGAAAATTCGGCTCTCTCTCCATGAAAGATTCCGGTACTTGTGTATTATATGCCACTCACTCAAGTTTACGATGTGTAAAACTCGAGAAGAAACCGGTTTCTTAGTTGTTTTTTACTTTAGAAATAAATTTTGGCTATATATTTGCACATTAGGGGGGGATGGGCGGTGAAGTATAGCGGGCCTGCATGCAAAATGTGTTAGTTACAATTATTCTGCCTATTATGAAGTAAGAATTATGTTCTGACTTCAAACTTCTTTTCCCCCCCCCCCCCCTTTTGTGCAAATATTTAGCCCAAATTATATACTTCCCATCTATTTTGCCACTTGCCTTTGTCTTGTCTCGCGCTAAGCTGCAAGAAACTAACGAAGAAACCGGTTCGTTATCGAGTTTTACACAGCTTAAACTTGAGTGGTGCATAAGATAAGATAAGATAACGTGTATTTCAAGCCAAAATGTGACCATGTACACAAATAACATGCAAGATTAATAAACTACAGCACTCGTCACAATAATAAATAAAAAAATAAAAATAAAATAAAATAAAATAAAAACTACTCTCTTCTTTTTGCAAAATACTCATCAAGATATCTTCCCACTAGACAAATAAATTGTGACGACGTACTTTTCAAGGCATCAGGAAGCAGCACTCAATCATTCCCAAATAAATTTTCCCTTACCCCCAAAAGACCTCGACAACGACTCAGACAATGCTCCAAATTCTCCTCCTCTTCTTGGCAAAGAGGGCAAGCAAACCTGCCGTCCGGGACACTTTTCCTCCTCTAAAAAACTTTAAATCTCGAACGAATCGGAAGGCAGTTAGATCGTAGCTGCATCCAATATGTAAGGTATCTAGACGGTAAATTTAACTTAAAGTAAAATTCCTGACCATAAATTATCTTAACCTCATTAAAATACCTTAAAGTTTCCGAATTCTTAATCTCCTCACCCCATTTCTGTATCGTCTGGTCCTCCAGCACCCGCTTAATTTCCTTGTCCAACTGTAATTGTTGACTAGTTGGTCCAAGGCCATCATTCCATGCGAAAGAAAAACCTGTCTTATCCAATACCTCTTTAACTTTAAAAGGCCAAGATCTTTTTCTATTTAGCTGAAGTAACTCATTATATGCAGCCTTCAGTAACCTATCACTGGGTAACTGTACAACCCTTAGCCGAAATTTTATCATTTGGACTGTCCTATAACTTTTAAGAGACCACAGTCCAAGGTCTCCTTTAAGAAACTGGGTATGGGTCATTCTATGCAACCCGTACAATCTCTTAAAATAACCTAGCTGAACGCTTTCTAACTGGGCAGCGTTCTCATGTCCCCAGATCTCTGCCCCGTAATGGAGAATCGGCATAATCTTAGATAAAAAAAAAACCTCTTTTTTAAATTTTATTAATTAGAACCCGTGATTTGAACTTATTAACACAGTTCTAACTACAAATAGGAATGGAGGAAAGGAAATCTCTTAAAATTAACGAAAATAGCACATCAAGTTCAAAATTGAACACAAAAATCAATAAAAAAATTAACGAAAATAGCATATCAAGTTCAAAATTGAACACAAAACCTAAGTAAAGAACGATGTTGGCATAATGTATTATTATTTTTTTTTTTCGCGGTCTTAGACCAGGGCACTTCGTATCAAAGGAGTTGTCGTAGAAACTTCGAAAAGGGCTCATTTGATTGGAAATTGGATTGGCAAGTGCCCTTTTTAATAGTCGAAAGTGATTGGAGGGCAACTAGCCCCCTCCCCCCAGCCCATCATTCCCCCAAACACATCCAATCAAAATTTTGAGGTAGTCATTTTGTTCATCGTAGTTGATTTCCAGATAGAAAGTATGTTTTGAGAAGGTCACTCCACTAAAACCCTCAGGACAAGGGTTTTAAGTTATGTCCTGGGGGCATATGAGAACGATGTTGGCACAATGTAATATTTATTATTTTTTTTTCCCTTAGACCAGGGCACTTCGTATCGACGAAGTTTTTCGTAGAAACTTCGAAAAGGGCTCATTCAATTGGAAATTAGAGAGGCTTGTGCCCTTTTTAATAGTCGAAAGTGATTGGAAAGCAACTAACACCTCATCCACGCCCACCATTTCACGAAATACATCCAATCAAAATTTTGAGATAGCCATTTTGTTCAGCGTAGTTGATTTCCAGATAGAAAGTATGTTTTGAGTAGGTCACTCCTCTACAACCCTCAGGGCAAGGGTTTTAAGTTATGCCCTGGGGGCATATAAGAACGATGTTGGCACAATGTATTATTTATTATTTTTTTCCTTTAGACCAGGGCACTTCGTATCAAAGAAGTTGTCTTAGAAACTTCAAAAAAGGCTCATTCAATTGGAAATTTGAGTGGCTTGTGCCCTTTTAATTAGTTAAAAGTAAATGGAAGGCAACTAACACCCCTTCCACGCCCTCCATTTCCCGAAACACATCCAATCAAAATTTTGAGATAGCCATTTTGTTCAGCGCAGTTGATTTCCAGATAGAAAAAATGTTTTTAGGAGGCCACTCCTCCACAACCCTCAGGGCAAGGGTTTTAAGCTATGCCCTGGGGGCATATAAGAACGATGTTGGCACAATGTATTATTTATTATTTTTTTCCTTTAGACCAGGGCACTTCGTATCGAAGAATTTGTCGAAGAAACTTCGAAAAAGACTCATTCAATTAGAAATTTGAGTGGCCTTTGCCCTTTTTAATAGTTAAAAGTGAATGGAAAGCAACTAACACCCCTTCCACGCCCTCCATTTCCCGAAACACATCCAATCAAAATTTTGAGATAGCCATTTTGTTCAGCGTAGTTGTTTTCCAGACAGAAATTATGTTTTTGAGGAGGACTCTCCTCCACAGCCCTCATGGCAAGGGTTGAAAGTTATGCCCTTGGGGCATATAAGGTTTTTATAGAAAGCGTTGTCGTAGAAACTTCACAAAAGACTCATTCAATTGGAAATTCAAATGGCTAGTGTCCTTTTTAATAGTCGAAAGTGATTGGAAGGCAACTAACATCCCTTCAACGCCCACCATTTCCCCAAACTCATCCAATCAAAATTTTCAGATAGCCTATTTGTTCCACGCAGTTTAAAGTTCAGGAAATTATACTTTTGAGCAGGACACTCACCCCACAGTCTTCTGGGCAAGGGTTATAAGTTATGTCCTGGGGGCAGATAAGTTTTTATTGAAATCTTTGTCGTAGACACTTAAAAATGGGCTCCTTCGATTGAAAATTCAAAGGTCTAATACCCTTTTTAATAGTCTAAAGTGATTTGAGGGCAACTAATCCTCCTCTCAAGCCCACCTTTTTCCCAAACACATCCAATCAAAATTTTTATATAGCCATTTTTTTCGGCGGGAACTTATGTTTTTGAGGAGGACACTCCCCCAAAGCCCTCAGGGCAAGGGTTGTAAGTTATTCCCTTGGGGCATAGAAGGTTTTTTTAGAAAGTGTTGTCGTAGAAACTTCAAAAAAGGCTCATTCGATTGGAAATTCAAATGGCTAGTGCCCTTTTTAATTGTCGAAAGTGATAGGAGGACAACTAGAACCCCTCTCACGCCCACCTTTTCACCAAACGCATCCAATCAAAATTTCAAGATAGCCATTTTGTTCAACGTAGTTGAAAGTTCTGAAAATTAAGTCTTAGAGGATGACAACCATCGTCACAGCCCTTAGGGTAGGGGTTGTAATTTATGCTCTGGGGGCACATAAGGTGTTTATAGAAAGCGTGGTCGTAGAAACTCAAAAGGGGCTCATTCGATCGGAAATCGAAAGGCCTAGTGCCTTGTGGCAATTGGAGTGGCTAGTGGCCTTTTTAATAGTTGAAAGTGATTGGAGGGCAACTAGCCCCCCCCCCCCCACGCCCATCATTCCCACAAAACACATCCAATCATAATTTTTAGATATTATTTTTGTTCAGCGTAGTTGATTTCCAGATAGAAAATACGTTTTGAGGAGGACAGTCCCCCACAACCCTCAGGGCAAGGATTTTACGTTATGCCCGGGGGGCATCTAAGGTTTTTATAGAAGGCGTTGTCGTAAAAACTTCAAAAAAGCTCATTCGATTGGAAATTCAAAGGGCTAGTGCCCTTTTTAATAGTCGAAAATGATTGGAGGGCAACTAGCCCCCCCCAGCACCCATCATTCCCCTAACACATCCAATAAAAATTTTGAGATAGCCATTTTGTTCAGCGTAGTTGATTTCCAGAAAGAAAACATATTTTTGAGGAGGATACTCCCCAACAACCCTCAGGGCAAGGATTTTAAGTTATACCCGGGGGGCATATAAGGTTTTTATTGAAATCTTTGTCGTAGAAACTTGAAAAAGGGCTCATTCGATTTGAAATGCAAAGGGCTAGTAACCTTTTTAATAGTTGAAAGTGAATTGAGGACAACTAACCCCTCTCTCACGCCCACCTTTTCCCAAAACACATCCATTAGATAGCCATTTCATTCAACGTAGTTGAAAGTTTCGGAAATTAGGTCTTAAAGGATGACAACCCCTCCCCCACAGCCCTCAGGGCAAGGGTTTTAAGTTATATCCTGGGGGCATATAAAGTTTTAATTGAAAGCGTTGTCGTAGAAACTTCAAAAGGGCTCATTAAATTGGAAATTGAAAGGGCTAGTGCCTTTTTTAATAGTTGAAAGTGATTGGATAGCGACTAACGCCCCTCTCACGCCCACCATTTTCCCTAACACATCGATTTAAAATTTTGAGATATCCATTTTGTTCAACGTAGTTGGAATTTTTGGAAATTAGGTCTTTTAGGATGATAAACCCCTTAGAGCCCTAAGTGCAAGGGTTGTAAGTTATGCCCTGGGCATATAAAGTTTTTATTGAAAGCGCTGTCGTAGAAACTTCAAAAGAGCTCATTGAATTGGAAATTGAAAGGGCTAGTGTCTTTTTTAATAGTTGAAAGTGATTGGATAGCGACTAACGCCCCTCTCACGCCCACCATTTTCCAGAACACATCCAGTCGAAATTTTGAGATATCCATTTTGTTCAACGTAGTTGAACGTTATGAAAATTAGGTCCTTTAGGATGATAGCCCCCTCAGAGCCCTCAGTACAAGGGTTGCAAGTTATGCCCTGGGGGCATATAAGGTTTATATAAAAAGTTGTTGCATAAATCATAGGCAGCGCGATCGCGCTTCCTAAGTAAAGAACGGGGACACTCGAGAACGAGACAAGAAACGGGGCCTAATTAAAGAAGAGGAAACTCCCCCACAGTCCTCAGGGCAAAGGTTTTAAGTTATGCCCAGGGGGCATATAAGAACGATGTTGGCACAATGTATTATTTATTAATATTTTCCTTTAGAGCAGGGCACTTCGTATCGAAGAAGTTGTCGTAGAAATTTCGAAAAGCGCTTATTCAATTGGAAATTGGCTTGTGCCCCTTTTAATAATCGACAGTGATTGGAAGTTGACTAACACCCCTTCCTCGCCCACCATTTCCCGAAACACATCCAATCAAAATTTTGAGATAGCCATTTTATTCAGCGTAGTTGATTTCAAGATAGAAATTATGTTTTTGAGGACAGTCTCCCTTAGGGCAAACCCTTAGGGCAAGGGTTGTAAGTTATGCCCTGGGGGCATATAAGGTTTCTTATAGAAGGCGTTGTCGTAGAAACTTTAAAAAAGGCTCATTCGATTGGAAATTCAAAGGGCTAGTGTTCTTTTAAATAGTCTAAAGTGATTAGAGGGCAACTAACCTGCCTCTGACACCCACCTTTTCCCCAAACACATCTAATCAAAACTTTGAGATAGCCATTTTATATGTTTTTGACGAGGACACTCCCCCACAACCCTCAGGGCAAGGGTTATAAGTTATGCCCTTGGGGCATATAAGGTTGTTATTGAAATCTTTGTCGAAGAAACTTGAAAAAGGGCTCATTCGATTTGAAATTCAAAGGGCTAGTGCCCTTTTTAATAGTCGAAAGCGATTAGGGATATTTTTTGTTGTTGTTGCTGTTTAGACCAGGGCATTTCGTATCGAAGGAGTTGTCGTGGGAACTTCGGAAAGGGCTCATTCGATTGAAAACAGAAAGGGCTGATGCCCTTTATAATAGTTGAAAGTGATTGGAGGGAAACTAATCCCGCTTCCACTCCCACCCTGCCACACCCATCCTCCCATTTGCCCATTATGTTTAAAAACTAAATGTTGCCTTAAGATTAAATCAAAATTCACTGTGATATGATATGTTTTGAGGTGGACGCTCCCCCACAACCCTCGGGGCAAGGGATATAAATTATGCCCCAAAGGCATATAAGGTTTTAGTTGAAATCTTTGTCGTAGTAACTAGAAAAAGGGCTCAGTTGATTTGAAATTCAAAGGGCTAGTGCCCTTTTTAATAGTCGAAAGTAATTGGAGGGCAACTAATCCCCCTTCCACTCCCACCCTCCCACGCCCACCCTCCCATTTGCCCATTATGTTTAAAAACCAAATGTTGCCTTAAGATTAAATCAAAATGCACTATGATAATGCTAATTCCCAATAAGGTATCTCAGCAGTATCCCAAGAACGCCTGAGGGTATTATGTTCAAACTTTCGGGGCTACATCTGCTCTTAAAATTTAACCTAATCAAAATAGCGTAACTGTATCCAAGCTATCAAAGAAAGTAAACAGATTTGTTTTTTGCGAATGGTGTCAAGATTTCCATTTCAGGTCAACTAGAGGAGATATGAAACTGAATTAAACAGTAGTATTTGTGTCCAGATTTTTAAAAGGGTGTATGTTGTTAAAAATTGATGAAAATTTTTCTCCAGCATACAAATAGCAGGCCAAACTGTAAAGTTTTAAAAAAAACGAAAAGATTTAAAGTGTTATTTTCTTTTTCCCTGAAAAGATTATGCCAATATAAAACGAACAGGAATTAACTAAAAAAAATGTTTTCCATAAAATAAGTTTTTTAAAGAAAAGTTAAGAACTCCATTAAACAAAAATGAGCAAAAATAAAATAAAAAAATCTACCAAGTGTGAAACTACCACAAATCAGCATCGATAAATAAATGAAACCCAAAACGAACAGCAATTACAATAAATAACCGAGTCAAACTCAAAACGAGCAGAAATTAACATAAATTGGGCGCAAAACCCCTATGCCTTCCCAAGGCCAGAACATAATTTGCACTTTACTGAAAAAAAATACAAATGAATGTGCATTGTCAATTTAATATACGTATACTGATATTTAGTAATCAAAATGTTAATATTATTTGATTTATTAAAGTTATAAAAGAAAAAACATTTATATTTTTTTCAGCAAAGCGCAAATTATGTTCTGGCCTTGGAAAGGCATAGGGGCGTTGAGCCAAACTTATGTTAATTTCTGCTCATTTTCAGTTTGACTATGTTTTTTATTGTAATTGCTGTTCGTTTTGGGTTTCATTTATTTATCGATGCTGATTTGTGGTAGTTCCCGCTTGGTAGATTATTTGATTTTATTTTTGCTCATTTTTGTTTAATGGAGTTCTTAACTTTTCTTTAAAAAACTTATTTTATGGAAAACGTTTTTTTTAGTTAATTTCTGTTCATTTTATATTGGCATAGTCTTTTCAGGGGAAAAAAATAATACTTTAAATCAATTTGTTTTTTTTTAAGAATTTATAGTCTGGCTTGCTATTTTTAGTCTATTCTGGAGAAAAAGTTTCAGCAATTTTAACAAAGTACACCCTTTTAAAAATCTGGACACAGATAGTAGTGTTTAATTTAGTTTTATATCTCCTCTAGTTTACCTGAAATGGAAAACTTGATACTATTCGCAAAAAAAATCTGTTTACTTTCTTTGATAGCTTGGATGCACTTACGCTATTTTGATTTGGTTAAATTTTAAGAGCAGAAGTAACCCCGAAAGTTTGAATATAATACCCTCAGTCGTTCTTGGGATACTGCTGAGATGCCTTATTGGGAATTAGCATTATCACAGTGCATTTTGATTTAATTTTAAGGCAACATTTAGTTTTTAAACATAATGGGAAAATGGGAGGGTTGGCGTGGGAGAGTGGGAGCGGAAGGGGGATTAGTTTCCCTCCAATCACTTTCGACTATTAAAAAGGACATCAGCCCTTTCTGTTTTCAATCGAATGAGTCCTTTTCGAAGTTCCCACGACAACTCATTCCATACGAAGTGCCGTGGTCTTATAATTTCCGTTCGTTTTAAGTTTTAACGTTGTTCCTTACTTTCAGTTAAAAAAACCTGTTTTTTTATTTAATTTTTGAGCGTTTTTGAATTAATGCAGGCTTTGATTTTGGCTCACGGTACATGAATAATTAAAAAAAAATTGCATATTAATTTTACTTTTATTTGGTTAAATGGCTTTCTCGAAACTTGTTTAATTTTATTTACGAACGTTTTTATAAGTGGTAAATATACGTAACTTATGAATTAAGTTACGTAACGAACTTCTATATTCATAGATTTTTAATACGTATATTAGGGGGTTTGCCCCCTAGTCAATACCTTGCTCTTTAAGCTAAAATTCGAATTTTTTTCCAGTTCTATAAAAATGACCCCTTAATCACAATCAGTTGATCAGTTGAAATCAGTTGAAAAACTTGTTGTTTTTTTTTTACTTAATTTCGGATCTTTTTCTTTAATATTGCTGGGAAATCCGGCGCCCCCTTCAGAACAATTTTCCTTCCCCCATGAAAACCTCCTTCATGGAAAGATCCTCCCATATAACCTCCGACCCTCCTCCCCCCCACCTACCAGAAAAAATCCCCCCTGAAAACGTCTGTATACTTCCCAATAACCAATACTATATGTTAACATTGGGTTAAGGTCATAACTTTCAGCTCTCCTCCCGGGACTTCGGGGGATTAAGTCATCCTAAAAGACATTTTTATCATATTTTTGACATGCTGAACAAAATGACTATCTCAAAATTTTGATAGGGTGACTTTGGGGAAAAAATGAGCGTGAGAGGGGGCCTATTTGCCCCCATTTTTTCACTTAAAAATGACACTAGAACTTTTAATTTACGTTCCAATGAGCCCTCCCATGATATCCTAGGACCATTGGGTCAATACGATCACCCCTGGGAAAAAACAAACAAATAAACACGCATCCGTGATCTTTCTTCTGGCAAAAAATGCAAAATTCCACATTTTACTAGATAGGTGCTTGAAACCTCTACAGCAGGGTTCTCTAATACGCTGATTATTATGGTGTGATTTTTACTAAGGTTCTATAACTTTTAGGGGGTCTTTCCCCCTTTTTTCTAAAATCAGCCAAATTTATTCAGGCACGTAACTTTTGACCGGTAAGATTAAACTTGATGAAATATATATATTTGAAATCAGCATTAAAATCTGATTCTTTTGATGTATCTATTAGTATCAAAATTTCATTTTGTAGAGTTTCGGTTACAATTGAGCCGGGTCGCTCCTTACTTACAGTTCGTTACCACGAACTGTTTGATTTGATTTTATTTTTGCTCATTTTTGTTTAATGGAGTTCTTTACTTTTCTTTGAAAAACTTATTTTATGGAAAAAGTCTTTTTAATTAATACAAGGAAAAGGTCCAGCGTATTCCATATAGAAATAGTAAAGAATATTATCATTTTTATATTACAGCAAATTTTCAAACTAACAACAAAATTGTAAGAACATCTAAAAGTAATAATAAATCAGAACGATAAATCAATCATAAAATTTTTATTTTTGAATGAAATAAAGGGTTTATTTGTGATAGTCAGGAACGCCTATGGGAGTTAATTTGAAACTTCTAGTAGATGTCGAGGGGGATGGTCGATTGAAATTTCTCTATACCAAGGTTTGACGATGGTCAGAATGACTTGAACCCTACAGAAGGCCAACTATTATGCAGATTTTCAATTAACTTATTTAAACAATATTCCACTCACCCATCCTTCTGAAGATCTATAATGCAATTATTGTCAAATTTGCTGCAAAATTTTGTCCAGTAAGCCTACATAAATAGTAAGCCAGATTCTTGATTCACAACGAGAAAAAAAATAATACAAATATTCCTACTATTGACCAATAAAAAAAAAACGCCAATTCAAAACAAACAGTTACTTATTCAATGACGGCGAGCCAAAATAAAAGCTGCATTAACTAAAAAACGATCAGAAATTAAATAAAAAAACAAGTTTTTTAAACTGAAAGTAAGGAGCGACACTAAAACTTAAAACGAACAGAAATTACTCCGTATATGAAAGGGGCTGTCCCCTCCTCAACGCCTCGCTCTTTACGCTAAAGTTTGACTCTGTCTCACAACTTTATTTTTTAAAACAATAAAAAACTTTAGCGTAAAGAGCGAGGCGTTGAGGAGGGGACAGCCCCTTTCATATACGGAATAATTTCTGTTCGTTTTAAGTTTTAATGTCGCTCCTTACTTTCAGTTTAAAAAACTTGTTTTTTTTTATTTAATCTGACTAAAACCAGTTTTTCTGTCTGCATTCCGAGATAGTTAACTTAGTCTCAGTGAGAAAAACTACGATGCAGGTATATTCTAATTAGATATTTTATATATAGAGTTGGTTAGGTTAGTTGGTTAGGAATGCTTTCTATAATTCTCGGTTTGTATTTTCCATAATTTTGTTACTAAAGTATTATATTTTCATCATATTATGGTATATTTTCTTAGGATTAACCAAAATTCACTTCTTTGGTGTGGTCGCTATAAAACGTAAGTACCACTTTTTTGTATTAATGATATGAAGAAATTATCTTTTATTTTAAAGAATTTATTTTACGAAATCTAGTCTATCTTTCACGTCTTCTTGAAGCAATCTTGCTATAAAACTTTATACTCAGATTAGTGAAGGACGGAACGAATTCCACGGGGATCAAGAGAAGTGGAAAAGTATTTTATTTACCAGTAAAAGGAAATACTAATAAAAAGCAGCAAAACGCTACAAGTAAGGCAATTCAAGAGTGAGTAAGATTGTCTGGGTCCAAAATGAGAGAGAAATAGAAAAAAAGAGACAGAGAGAAAGAGTGCTTAAATTTTGACTCTAGAAAATCATCTGAGGCTTTGGATTGTCAACGATCTGATCGGGCAATTTATTTACGGTCCACGATTTTTTAAGGATAAACATGAACTACATTAGTAGATCATGAATGTTATGGCTTGAGTCCAAAGATTAAGTGTAACTTATAAGAGTGGAAATTGGCGGTAGTGTCGTCAAAAAATATCAACACCATCTAGCGTTTGGTGACAATATGGATTTTTTTTAAACTTTGTAATCGTTTTTTTTGTCGGAAATTGAGATCAACCAATTACTACTAGATTCATTTTACCAATTACACTAATTAAATTAATTGTTCTTATTATTGCATTGAAAAAAATGCCAAGTGTAATCAAACGCTAGATAGTGTTGATGTGTTTTGTCGACACTACCGCCACTTTCCACTCTTATAAGTTACCCATACTCTCTAGTTTGAGCCTACTTAGAACAACTTCGCTACTACCTTTGTTTTTTTCATTTTTTTGAAAAAAACTGATTGATTTTAAACTTATTGAATCATTAAATTCACGTTCATTTTTTGAAAATTTTCAATATGTTTCTTATAATGTAATTTCTCCTGAACAGTTTGAGATATTTTAAATAACTTTTACCAATGAAGCACTGGCTAATAAGTATGCAAACATGGGCAATCTATGTATTCTTAGATGTAGTGGAGGTTATTGACAAAACAGATTGAATTTATTTTTGACATGGATTCTTGGCCTTGATCTTCGACTTGGATTTATTTTAATTCAGGCGATAGAAGGAAAAGGGACCCTGCATTGAAACTATCGGATTCTCACTGAAATCACAAAGAGAGCATAGCATCTTTGCTCCTCCAGGTGGACTGATCTGTTGCTATGAGGGGGGGGGCTTGACAGCACTAATGTCGGCCACGATGGGGTGCTTCTGAAGGCTGTCCCTCCATCTGGTCCGGGGTCTATTCCTCGGGCGTAACTATCCATTGGATGTGGGGTTAAAGTCGTATATAATTCTAGCAGGGGCTGTTGGTCGCATCCAAAGGAGATGCCCAAACCATCTGAAAGTTTGCAAAGCAATGTGTTTAGAATGGAACTTGGTGATTAAGGGTAAGGAGCCTTTCCCTGCTCAAAACTCGTCCTATAAGATCCCCTTGATTCGGCGGAGTTGTTTCTTGCGGCAGGCGTCTGTTGTGCTCAAGATGGTGGATTTAAGGGGCCATGTCCCAGCCGTAGAGAGCAGGACTGAGATCACGAATAAATTATATATGCGTATTTTCGTACACCTAGATATATGGGGTGATCTTTAGATGGCATAGAGTCTTCCGACGACAGAAGAAGCTTTCACGATTCGGCTGCCCAGTTCCGCGTACACGAAGCCATCATTTGAAATCACGGAGCCAAAATAGGAGAAGTTAGTAAAAACTTCAATGTGGGCTTCACAAACTATTACGAATTCCGGGGGCCTAACTGCGCTAGTGGTTTGACTGCCATTATTTTGTTTTTGTCAATTTACTTTAAGCCAGACTTCTGAAGCTTTTTCCTGCAGGAAATTCAGAGCACCCTTTAGGTTTTGCATTGAGTCAATAACGAGCGCAAGGTCGTCTGCAAAGTCAACGTCGTTCGTGACTTGATCTCCCAATTGGAGGCCAAGGAGCAATCGATCAGTTGTTCGAGTCATGACATAATCTATGGCACAATCGGCGCAATTAAGCTACAGTGATGACAGTGGTCAAATACGGCTCTGAAGCATGGGCGCTCTGAAAAAAGGATGAAGATTTGCTAAATATTTTCTAGAGAAATTGCCTATGCATTGTTCTGGGTACCCGGCTGACTGACCATAATTCAAGCAGTAGGCTGTACGAAAAGTGTGGTTCAATCCCGCTTTCTAGGGCTATAATAAGAGAAAGATTTAGATGGCTAGGGCACGTTTTGTGGATGAAAGATGACAGATTGACAAAGATTGTCCTTTTCGCCAACAGTCTAGGGTTAAACGTAAAGCAGGTCGTCCATGATTGTGGTGGGAGGATGTCATAAAGAAAGACTTAAAGGAAATAGGAACTTCATTGGAGGGTGTAAAGAGGGAAGCTTTGAATAGATTGGGATGGCCGAGGAGCGTGCGTAACTATTTTGGCCTCAAGCGGTTTGGTGCTGCGGTGAGTTGTTAGTAGTAGTAGTAGTAGTAGTAGTAGTTTTGATGGTAGGTTACTTGCTCCGATTCTAATTCACTTTGATGCAGATCTCGGTTTCCTCGCATAGCTTTTAAATGAGTGGACACCATTTGGCTGGAGGTTCGATGGAATAGACTATAAGCCATTTAGACTTACGGCAAACCGAATTGAAGCCAGCATTTAAGTCCACAAAGCTATCAGCTTTTCTACGAAATTCTTTTGTCTTTTCAACCACCTGCCGCACTTTAAAAATCTGATCAACAGTAAATCTCTCGGGCATAAGCCTGGCCTGCTGGATTCGTCTTTTCCTTCACAGAAAATTCCTGCAGCGGTCAAGCAGAGTCATTGCAAAGTGCTTTCTGGGCACTGAGAGAAGAGTAATCCCTCGGTATCTTGAGTGTATGTTTTTGCTTTCCTTCCTTTTTCACAGAGGTAGGATGATGTCCGTGCACCTTTCCTTCGGAACCCGTTTTGTGTTCCATACTAAACATCTGGAGCCAGAGCAGCATAGCTGGTCTCACATTCTTGAGGATATCTGTTGATGTTCCCCAAAATTCTGCAGCTCTAATATCCTTCCAACGCTTTGTTACTGACTAGATTTCTACTAACATGGAGGGAGTATCACTTTCCTCTTTTGGTGGTTAATGAATACTACCTGCTAGGCTTGCAAGGTTCTCGTTAATGTGCATGATATCATCGGCATTTAAGAGATTAGAGAAGTGGTTCTTCCGTTGATTTCACTGGGCAGCTTCGTCATTGAGCTGCTGGCTGTCTACAGACACAACTAGTCCAATGCCAAGCAGCCTATCCTGACGTCTTTGATCTATGATTCCGAGTATATTTACTTGAATCCACAGCTTGTTCGCACGTTTCGTTTGTCTAATAATTGAAGTTACTACGTCAAGCATATTGCTTTTAATCAAACGCCATGCCTCCTACATCGTTATTCTTTACTTTAGCGTGGTCTATTGCACTACTTATAAATGAATAGTATTTCTCTTTAATAAAATCAGCAGAAAACCGCTGAAAATATATTAATATGTCCGTTTGAATTAATTAATTCTGCGGTAGAAATTTAGTGGTTTAGTTTTTAAGTAGATGAAAATATCCTACAATGTTGTTCTGCACTAATTTATTGTGTTTTTTTTTCTCTTAAGAAAAATCTTAACTTAATAAAAGGAAAAAAACATGAATTAGAAAGAAGCCAATTACCCTAATAAAATTATAAATTATTCTAGAATATAATGTTTTTCAGTTGACACACACTACAGTCAAAAAATAAATCTGAATTTCGAGTCGTGAATTAAAATGAACTCTGAACGCAGCTCTAAGTGTAAATACGTGATATAAAATTCACAATTCTACTAAAGTGAAAAACCTGAGATATTACGCAAGGCAAATCCAGCATTTTCATCAAGACCGTAACAGATTGAAGACTCCACCTAGAAGGCCCATAAAAAAGTAAAGCTGATGAATTTAAGAACAGATTAAATAAGGGTAAAAAAGTGAGAAGACAAGTGAGAAGACCTCAAAAGTGAGAAAACCGGTAATATCCTAGTGCACATCGAGGGGATCGGAGGGATGGAATTTTCTTTCTACTGCATGGGAATACTTGCTCATCCCAAGTTTTGTAACTCTTTACTTTTACTAATTCTTCTTATTTCTTTTAATATTAGCAAGAATTATTGAAATGTTAGTATAAGGCCTTGAGTAAGTGCTTCTGAACCGATTTGCACATTTTGACACATCTCTTAGAACAAGTGAAAGATTTATCGTTTCAGTAAACGAATAAATTATTCCATCGGTTATCTCATTATGAAAAGGAAAATTTGAAAACGCTATGAATATGCCGTCTAAAGGATGATGGTAAGTATGAAAAGAACTAATACTTTCTAGCGTGTAGAAGGAAAAGCGCAGAAATATTGAAAAAAAACATGTGAAGCTAATTCAAATTTTGTGACAACCTTTGCCATAAATCAGTTTAAAAAATTGCGAAAAATACAGATTTGAAAATAGATTGGCGTCTTGTGCCACCAATTTATCAAAATAAACCGACTAGCTTCTACTTTATCAGCACCATCTGTCAAACAAACAAATCACAAAAAGGTAAGAGCACAACGCCGTAGATAAGTTACTAAATGTTTTTTTCTTCCTGTTTGAAATCATTTTTTTAAGGGCTGCCAAAATCTGACAATAAATCTAATAAGAATAACTGGTTAAAAGGATGCTTGTAGTAAAATAATCTTCTCTAAAAGCATTTGAAACTTCTATATACAATGCTACATTTTCCAGAAGAACATTTATAAATGCAATCATAGATGCATCCCAAAATTTGGCCTGAGGCGGGGGGGGGGGCTCCAAAATTTTGGTCAGGTGAAACAAACACTTGTAACTATCAATTGAATTTTTTAATTAAATTTTGAATTTGAATTAAACTTTATTGCACAAAAGAAGTTTAATCCAATTCAAATTAAAAATTGAATTCAAAAATACAATTCATAGTCACTGATTTTTTTCACCTGACAGAAATTTTGGAGCCTCCCTTCCCCTGCCTCAGGCCAAATTTTGGGATGCATCTATGATTGCATTTATAAATGTCTTCTGGAAAATGTAGCACTAGATATAGCGTTGTTGCAAATATAGAAGTTGCAAATGCTTTTAGAGAAGATTATTTTACTACAAACATCCTTTTAATCAGTTATTCTTACTGGATTCATATGAAAAAAAAAGTAAAAAAAACAGTAACCATGAAAATACACAGTTTAACATAGGCGACAAATAATTTTTCGAATTATTAATGTTTGTTAGTAAAAATAACTGCGTTAAGAACAAAAATTTATGTTCCCGTAAAATCTGCAAGATTTTATTTTGACTCATCAAAATTCTTTTTACTGGCAGTTTCAGCCTCACTTTTGCTCCCTTAAGAAAATATTCCAGAAGAAATTCAAGTGTGTAAACCATTAATTTAAATAAAGACTGTAAACGTACACTTTTACATTCTTGTTTGTGTTCATAATAAATGCTAATAATCGAAAAAAAATCACTGTATGTGAATATAAATTTTAACTTGGTTAGATAAAATTTGGTGATTCGTAACAGAGTCGAAATAATATTGAATAATATTTATAAGAAAAGTAATCATGAAAACTGTAAGCTATATGGAGGAGGGGGGTTGTTTGTCTTTGCCGTTTTTGGGAATGAAGATAAGAAAAAAGTATTTCTTAGATTATAGCTGAGATTTTGGAAATTAAATTACAGAAACATGACAACAGGACTTCTCACCCTCGACAAGAGGAGGGCTTCCCCTGGAGACGCCACTGGAGCTACATGTCTAGATACGTATCTGTCCATAGATCACTATCCCGGCAGTTGCCGTTGACACTTAAAATGTGATGCTTGCCTTCAGTTACAGCTAAGCTTCCAGTTCTTGTTTCTAGAACTGTGTATCTAGGAATTCAAATTCTACCAATCAGGAAGCTCCTTTTGCCACTATACTTATAATCAGCGCTTGAGAGTAATGTTCGTGTGTATGTCAGGTTAACTTCCATGCCTAGGCAAGTACATGGCCTAATATACATATTTAGGCTTGGGGGCTTACCGAATCTGCTTGTACACGCCACTTAACTAAACTTCCAACTTTTGTTTTCAAAGTTAAGAACGGTCTTCATTAAACATTGGGTCTTGTGATTACGGATAGATATGTGTGGTTGAAACAGTTCATGGTCAGGCCAGGCCCAGTAGGCCCGGGCCCGGGGACGCACCGTGCCGATAGATGCCAAAAAACACCAAGCATTTTTTTTCTTAAGAAAAACTGGAGTAACGTGAACTATCGTCGAAGTACCAGGTGCAGTTTGCTGCTGCGTTGCCTATTCACAGAAAAGTGTTTTTAAAACAACACAAGAATACTCTAGCCGCTTATAAGCTGTCAGATGTCTCCCAAGAATGGCAGCTGAGAGCTCGGTATCACCTCTCCCTTGCAGTACATTTGGCTCATCACTCATCAGTTGCCTTATGTTCAGGGCACTGTATAAAGATAATATAAAGGCACTTAAGTTAAGGGCAGTGTATATCTATTATTTATATACTGTGGTTCAGGGCTTTCACCATTCTCGAGCTTTTGGGGATTTCCCCGTTAACCTCTTTGCCCCCCCCCCCAAAAAAAAGGCTTGGTTCTAGGGGCACCAAAACGCTTGGGTCTATGGGCGCAAAAGATTTAAATCCAGCCCTGTGCATGGTAACAAACTGTTATGGATCGAACTGTGCTAATAGTAATAAAAATTTGAAAAAGAACAAGTTTTTGTATCAATACACACAGCAAGAATAGGCTTTTTATGTCTCGATTATGTAAAATAGCCTACGGTAATTTTCAAATTTTCCATAAAATCTACGAGCCTAAGAAAATTTAGTTAATTTTAGAAAAGGGGGAACACACCTTTTGAATTGAGCAATTGCAATGAAAATTGAATCGTGAATTTCAGCATATAAGGAAACCCCATTACAGAGGTTTCAAGCACCTATCTACAAAAATGCAATTTTTTTTTAAATTTTTTATGTAGGGTGGTAAATGATGCGTATTTGTTTGCTGGTATCTTTTTTTACAGGGACCATCATTTCGAAACCGTGGTCCTAGAATATTGTAAGACTTTATATTTCAATCGAAAATTAAAGCTTTAATGTTTTTTTCTGAGTGGCAAAAGAGATTACACCAAAGCAAAGTGGCGTTTTTCGATTGAGCTACTGGTTTAATTCGACAGCACCTGAAAAAACCCATCCTTAACCATCCTCCTTTGGAAAACTAACAAATTTGAGATTTTTGCAAATAGTCACTTTTATTTCTTATACATGCTACATATCATTCTGTTGTCAAATAGTTCCTGGTAATAATCTGTACATAAGGAACCACTCGGCGCAATAGTAATCAAAACTCTAAAAGGTAGATAATAACCATCAAAGCCGTACCCAAGATTATTCTCCGGGGGGGGGGGTTACTTAAAGATTTTTTTCGTGGGGAGGAGGGGGGGGGGGGTATTACACAAAAAACTCAAAAACGCATTAAATTTTTGTTTATATCTATTTTTGTTACGTTTTTACGAGTCAGGCAAACATTTTTTTTGGGGGGGGGACGAGTTGAAACCCCACTAACCCCTCGCCCCCAGGGTACGGGCTTGATAACCATTGATAAGTCCAAAGAGTTGGCATTTTATGCTGTCCTCAAACATAAAAAAACATTCATTAAGTTTAATGTTATTTACTATAAGCTACAAGCCTAAAAAAAATTAAATGATTTTTGAAAAGGAGGAACCCTCCCCACCCAAAAAAAGTCAACTGATCTTAATGAAAATAACACTATGAGATTCAGCATATCAGAGAACCCTACTTTAGTGGTGTCAGTTTCCTATCTATAAAATTGTGGAATTTTCGCTAGAAGAAAGATACCGAATCTGTATTTATTTGTTTTTTTTTTGGGGGGGGGGGGTGATGCCGTGATAGTATCGAACCAATGGCCCTAGAATATCGAAACAAAGCTCATTCAAGCGGGAAAAAGTTCTACCCATATTAAGTGACCAAAAATATTGAAGGAGAACTAGCCCTCCTCCCAAGCCTCTTTTTTACCAAAGACATCCGATCAAAATGTGCAGATGGCCATTTTGTTAAGCATAGTTGATAGGTCCAATAATTATGTCCCTGGGAATGATAAGTCCCCCTCATAGTCCCTGTGGAAAGAACTATGCTATAAGTTATAGCCTACAATTTACACATACTTTATGCATATAATTTGTATTGGAACACGCAAATTTTTTTTGAAGGGGAGAGGATTTTTTTACGAAGAACTTTCCGTAGGGAGAATTTCCTGTTGGGAAGTTTTGCAGGGGAATTTTCTGTTTGGAAAACGGTCAGAACTTAAATACATTTTTTTTTTTTAACTGAACATTAGGAGTAACATTAAAACTTAATGCAAATAGAACTTATTCTGTACACGAAGGGGGGTTGTTCCTTCTTCAACCCTCGCTATTTACGATAAAGTTTGACTTTTTGTCACAATTCTTTAAGAAAGACTTGTCAAACACAAGGGCTGCTGAACTGAATGAGAAGTATTTTTGAGGAACTTAAAGACTCATGCATTCACCTGACCCTTTTGGACATCTCTTATTCCAACTTTTCAGTGTTTCACCTCAAAGGTCGAAAGCCTCCATGCCCCGGAAAAAAATATTATTTCCGGACAGTCAAATATTTCCGGTTCATTTTTCCGTCTTATTGACGATTTGCATGATAATACTTTGTAACTATCACCATTCATATTAAAAAAAACCACTGCCAGTATGTCACTGTCGTTATTTATCCACCCCATCTTGAAGTAGTATTTTTCAGTAAATTACGGTTTTGTTAGAGATTAATACCTAAATCTTTTGATCTATATCCTCCAGTGAAAAGAATAACCGAGTAGAGCTGCAGGGGACGTCCCAAGAGGCAAATAAAAACTGGCAGGTTGCAGCGAGAATAGCAACGAGAATAATATTACATTATCATAAATAAGAGATTACCTAAAATGTCTCATCCGAGGTGTCGCAGAGATGACTCGTGCTACATAACTTCGAACTTTATTTAGCTACCCATAAGTCCTATTTATAGTTGTAAGCAAGGTTTAGCAATTCGAGCTGACCTTTTAAGCAAGGTTTAGGAGTTCGAGGTTGACTTCCTGTCCTGTTGATATCAAGATTTTGTTTTTTGAGCTATCTCATGAAATCAAATAGTGTCCTTTTTGTTTATGATGCTTGGGCACTTTTTGACTACAAGTGGCTTGATGTTAAAAAGACAAGTGGCTTGATGTTATTCACATGACCTATCTTGAAGTGACAAACTTCTAGAGGCACACTATCATTACTGATTGACACAGTATAAATATATATAAACAGTAGCGGAAAGTCCTATACTCTGCATTAAAGATTTTTGGCAAACATCAGTCTAGTCTAGACCACTCTTTATGACACCACCTTCACGCACGCGCCATGTCAAATGTTTAGCATATTGAACAGAGGCGGACTGGGAGCGAAAAGCTAAGGAGGCATTTGGGTTAAGCGGCCCTACCTATGGCCCTCCTTATACATGGAATTTGTTCGTGTTTAATCAGATAGGGCCTTGAACAATGAGTGTAAATTGCGCTCCGCGTCATTCCTGCCGAAATTTGCGCCACCAGGCAAATTAGTAGGCTACTACCCGCTAAGTAAGAAGTAGGCTTACAGTAGGAAGAGGACAGATATCGCTAATCATTTTTTGTGCCAGATCTCCCTGATGCTCGGTTGGACTCGGTGTTGCTCAGGTTTCCACACAAAGGTAGAGCGGCATCGTATTTTCAGCTGTATAAAATTTTCAGCTTTCGTCCTGCATCATGGAAATCTGGGCCAAAGAACATTCACAGTATTTGTCCTCTTCAGAAGGATGTTTAACGCCAATGAGAGTTTTTCGACTTTCCATCAGAAAACAAAATATATATTTTGATCAGATACAGAACAAATTAACTGGACTAAAAGGGGAAAAAACTACTGCACTGACAAAAGCGATGTTAAAGTCTTCGAATCTCTTTTCACGTCTTCTAAAACATCTTCAAACTGCACTGAATCAAGCAGCTCCCGCTCACATGACATCAACATGAATGCTTCCAAGAGATCATCTGATATTGTAGTTCTTAATCTTGTCTTAATGAGCTTCAGTTTGCCGAAGGATCTTTCACAGCTGACTTGCGAAAACGAAAGCGTCAGCAGATATTCGTAGGCCATAAAAACTGAAGTGTAAGCTGATGAGCACAGATTGAGCCTTAATAGCAGTCGATACACGCAAATTATGCAGTTGTTGCACGAACTGCAGGAACTTGAATCTCGCACACCAGCCCCTCTAGATTCAGCTCCAAGTTCAATTCCATCCTCATATTCTGCACCAGGCCTATCCCGGCTATTTTTACAACCCATGCTGATAATTTCGTCGTAAACTGAGGCAAAGCTTTTCAGCTCTGACCTCAGCTCGTTATGAGAAACCTTCGCCATCTCTGCAACGTTTCGAAGGGCCGACTCTGGCATTTCACCTCGACAGACAAGGCTGAACGTAGTTGCTGCAAGAAATATACGTCGGAAATAAGCTGTTTGTTGTCAGAAAATCTTTCTTTCAGGCTGGTTGTTATTTGGTCTATTACTAACCTGAAGACTTCGACTCGAAATCACTGCTCTGGATCTTCAGGTCGAGAATCTTTTGCCATTTCTCCCGGCATGCACTTTTTCTTGGCAACGCGACAAGCTGGTAGCTCTGAGCTAACTTCAAGGTCCAATGAAGTGGTCTCTAGAAGGCCTTGGATCTTTGTAACGAACTTGGAGGCGTTTTCTTTGACGCTTTAGAAGGAAATGCTCTCTGGATCCTTTCTTGCTTTATCAACCATGTTCCAGGCCGTCAAAAAGTCCAATCCTTTTGTCTGGAGATACCTTGAAATAGGGCCAATGACTTCAAATACAGCAAGAAACAAGTGAGCTGCTAAGATTGTTTTGTACTCCGTAAGCTTACTCAGCAGTGAGTCACCTTCAGATGAAGTTTTTGAGTCGAAAGAACTGCTGTTTTCCACTGAGGACAAAAAGTGCACTGCATGTAAGTACAAGCAATCATCACCGGAAAACATCCAAACAAGTGACTTCTCTTTTGCCCACCAACGAGTTTCACCTATTTTCTGTAACCTTTTTAACTTCGACTGTCCTTCTTTTGTGTTCTCTACTTGTTGTCGCCACAGGCCCATTCGTTTGTGCGACTCAGCAAAGAAACATGAAATTTGGTTCATGGTGCCGAAGAGATTCCTCGCCTCTGTTGCAGTGCAACAATCAACGACGCAAAGGTTTAGAATGTGACTGTAGCACCAGATATAAACCGAATCTGGAACGCGGTTTTTAATGTGAGAACGAAGTCCGTTAAATTCGCCCCTCATGTTAGAAGCACCGTCAAACGATTCCTCAGCTATCTTTTCGTACTTAAGTCCATGCTCTTCGATCTTGGCTTGTAGAAGTTCGTTCATACCCTTGCCGCTGGAATCTTGGATAGGTAAGACAGCAAAGAGCCGTTCGTTAATTTCATCGTCTTTCACATATCTTAACACGATAGAAGCCTGGTCCACAACCCCAGCGTCTTGAGTTGTTTCCATTTGGATGCTGTACCTTTTTTCACCGATTTCGTTCACTATAGCTCTCCGCATGTGTCTCGAAATGCTCCTTATCACTTTCTGGACCGTCGTCTTGGAAAGAAAAGTGACGAGTGAGCCACGACCCTTTGCTGCGTCTCCGGATTTTCCGCTCGCATCCATGTTCGATTTCCTTTTTCTGCTATCCTCTATTGCTTTTTCCAGATGTTCCTTAAGAGAGACGTCATATTTTGAAAGCAATAGTATGACCTCAAGGAAGTTCCCGTGGTTTATTCCCGGCTTTGTTAGAAGCTCAAGCCTCTCCTGGTCACCATGTGCTCTAAAAGGTAATCCTTGTTTCCCCAACAGCTTCACGACCCTGAAAACGCGATTCAGTACTTGAATGTTTTGCAAGATCTGTTCTTTCCGTTTACTGGCCAAAGCGCTGTTTATGTACCATCCAATGTCTCGGCAGTTTTCAGCTTGAGCGTATGCTTGAGCCGCAGCGATATGACCTTTCGACTTTTCATGTGCCTGGATTTTCTCATGGGCATGCCTAAAATTGGTGAACCCAGAAACAAACTGCGATTTTCCGTCGGAAAACGCGATGCATATGCTGCAAAGAATTGATTTTACTGTCATATCTCTAGTTTCAAGAGTAACCCAGGATCGTGAGACGGAACCAGTGGTAAGTTTCCAGTAGTAAATTGAAGCCAAGTCAAAGCTAGGATTTTCTATTTGAGGTGGTGTTGGCTGGAACGGATGTGACCTCATGAAATTTAATTTCTGAGCTAGTGTCGAATTTGGCGGTAAAGAGTAGGAAATAGACACGCTTACTGGCAAAGGTGGTTCACCATCAGCTAGCTTCACGTCCGAGTCACCAGTTCCAGTTTGGTTTGGATACGGTGTAGATTCCTCTGCTACTGGCTCCACTGGTCTGGAAGGCGTCACAGTACTTGACGATGTTGGCTCACCCTCCGTTGAAACTGGGTCGATGTCGTGTGCTTCTTCGATGTGGTTCTAAAAATAGAATATAAGCATAAGAACACCCAGGCCCACAAGAAGTCAAGGTAGGGTGAAGTTCTCAAGACTTCTGTAAAATGTCGCAGGCACTGAAGCCAGGACACTGAATCTTGGTTCAAATTCACTTTTCGACCATCCGCCAACAAAAACCAGGTTTTATCAAGATTCAATGATCGGATAGGATTTTTCCACAGTCCAACTAGACTGTGAAAAAATCCTATCCGATCATTGACCTTTGATTTTATGAAAGCGAAACCTGAAAAAATGGCTGAAAAAAAGCTGCCTATTTAGGCGACGTGTGGCCAGGCCTAATCTCCCAAGACTGGAAGAAAAAAGCCATAAAACACAAAAGTTAAACCGAGGCAACAATAACTCATGGGGTCGACTCAACGGACCTCGAATGGGTGGGGCTCTGTCTGAGCTGTGGTCGCCTAAGTACCTAATTTGATCAATAATCGTGCCAATAGAAATGGTATAACGGACGCAGCCTCAATTGACTGTCAGCCTTTTTGATACCAAGATCTGCCTTTAAGTAATCAAAAGTGACAGTCATGCAAAAAAATACTTAGAATCTAAGACCAACTTAGAAAAAACTTCGAATCCTAGCCAATAAGTTGAAAAAAAAGCGGCAAAAAGTTTTACTGACCTTAGTTCTCCGAATAAATGATAACTTTCTCTGTTTTGGGTCTCTTCCTGCCTCAGAAAGTTCTTTTCTTCGCTTCAGTCTCAATTTTTCCGCGCCTCGCTTAACTTTTCCATCAGTCACCTCGTCCATCTTGTCACAAGTTTAAAACTGATGAGCGTTATAGCCAAAATGCTACACTTTTTCTAAGCGAAAACCCTTTAACTTAGGAAAACGAGACAAATTTATCATTTAACACTTCCCAACAGAACGCCTTGACGCTCCACTATATACTGACTATTCTACTAGCTTGTAACGGAATCGGGCACAGACAGAATGACTCACAAAAATCCAACAAAAATCATAACGGATGCAGCTAAAATGCAAAATTGTTCATACCAAACCGGTCCAGTACATCCGTCAAAGCGCTAACCACCAACTCTAAACACTATGACGCATGCGTTTTGCCGGATGAGTTGAAATATTTCAATGCATGCGTCGAGCCGTCACAATGCAGAAATGGGCATCGGACAACGCATGGAACTTGCCGGGTCGAGCAAAAATGCGCATTTTTGCGTGAAATCGCATCTGTGTGAACCTAGGGTCATTTGAGAACCTCGGGGTTATATTTATCACATTTCAGCCCATGAACGAACCGGTTTGACAGCAGCATCCGTCCCTTCCTAGGGCAGGATGCTGGTATCTACGCTAAATCTGTAAGTAGGCTTATAATAACAGAGCCGAAAAATTGACAAGCTGAATTTTTTGTTGAACATTATGTCGAGTGCAGTTTCGTACGTAGAAAAAAAACGACCGGCCCGAAGCGGCTCAAAACCGACCAGCCCAGGGGGAAATTGCCCCCTTGCCCCCCGGCCCAGTCCGCCTCTGATATTGAATACCAAGTAGAAAATGGGACTATTATTGTGACCGACGGATTTTCCGTTCTGTGCGCTTTGATATTTGCTGTTTCTGAGAAAAAACTTTTCGATACTGCAGCATATCTATACTGTGCTTATTAACATCTAAACCAAGGACTATAAGAAACTTATAAGTGTAGAAACTGGCGCTGCTGTTGAAAAGAAAAATCATCTAACCGTTTCTAGCCTTTGACTAGTTTGTTTGACTCGAAACTGCAACATACTTGTCTTTTCAGGTCTAATAAATACAAGGGAGATCAAAGAAGGCAAAATCCTATCCCCAGTGAGCTTACCAGCTTAAAGTGAATTAGTCTTCTTAACCAGCGAAGAATGGTCTAAGTTAGCTTGCAGGTTGAAATTTTAACATACAAATAGAATTATTTCTAAATATAAGAAATATCGGTTAATTTTCACTTACAGAAGAACTTTATCTTTAATCCGGTTGCATTGTAAATAAAACTTATCAGATATCTGATTTTCTCTGAGATTTTCTACTTTTTTATTGAAATTGCCAGACGTTACACTGTAAGTTGGGATAGTTGTTTTTAATTCTTGTCCTTCCATGTTAAACCATTGAAGATTCAACTCTTGTATATTTTTCCCATTCTTTTTCATCTAAATAGTCTAGTCTATTTCTTTCAATCATAAGAGTCATCGAGTAAAATATGAGACATGTTAAGTAAAAGCAGTTTCCGAAGAGAATAGATATCAAATTAATATTACGTTACCATAAACAACAGATCCTCCAGAGTCTCGAATACGAGGTGGAGCAGCTAAAATTCGTACTACTTCACTTCGACCTTTAGTGTTAGCAGCCCACAAGTTCAATTCATAAATGTATGTCGGTTCGAGCAGCTTAAGTTGAAACTTTGGCTGACTTCCTGTCATATTGGCAATAAGATTTCCGCTCTCCGAATAAGCTTCAAGGACAAAAACCTAAAATAGTACAAGATTAAATGCAAAAAAAATTCAATGTAGCGTCGATAACAGTTTTTTTTCCATCATTTCCATCATTCAGATGTGAGAATCTCCTTTTTTGTTTTCTTCTTCATCTATGGAGTACATATTTTTTAATTTTTTATTCTTATATGATAAAGCTAGAATCTGGTCTTTTCTCTTAGTTTATTTTCATTGATAAAGGCTTCGGGATGTGAAAATAAAAATGCTTAGACTTTTAATAGTTTATTTTATTGCTTGTCGTGGTTAAGGTCTTAGCTTTTACTCATGTATATTTTCATTTTGCTTATATCTAAAATTTGCTAGTGGGGGGGGGGGGGAAGTTTGAAGGGTTCCGGGTGCATATGCGTCATTCCAATACAGGCACCTCATTACCAACTTCACTGCTAATCAGACACTAATTGTGAAATTTCACCTAGATGCAAGTTTTTTAAACTTTCAACTGTTGTAATTTAAACGCTTGTCTTGAAATTTTGACCCAATGCCAGATGTGGCGGCGGGGTCACCGGGGCATTTATGGAGTGTCATGTTGCCATCTTATTGGTTTTGACTCCTAAATGACACTTAACCAATTAAAATGTGATAAATTGAAGGTATTTATCTTGTTATCCAAAATGATGTACGTAGGAATCAAAAAAGAAAATCCAATACATCCAAAAGTTAAAAAAACTAATTTACCTCAAAATTCACTAAAAAATGATCCCTGGAGAAATTTAAATTTGTGAGAATAAAAAATGAACGTATATGACAGTCATAAATTATTTTATAATTTTTAAGGGTGACCTTCAATGCCATAAACACTTTCATATTTAGTCTTAAGAAACTTCAATTTTTCCCGACAGGTATATTTGTTTATCACTGCGCTTTTGTTTTCATTATTTCTGGAGGGGCTTTTTTAGAGTTTCTTCCTGAAAAATATTAATCTAAATAACATATGTTCAATCATTCTGATTGCGTATAGCCATAACTGAGACATAGGTAAAAATAATACATCTCAAAGCAAACCGTTAAACATTGCTGATTTTATATTAACAAAGGGGAGCCACGTCTAGCACCAATTATTGGCCTATTCATTTCTTCTTGTGTCTGTGTTTAGGTCCAGCGTTCTATGAATACTCCCTTTATGAGCATCTTACAGGGGCTGATAGTGGAAAATGAGTCTAAAAAAATGGAGTTGCAAAGTTACAGATAAATTTCTAAAGATTATAAATAAGATTTTGTAGACAGCGCAACAGGGCTGCCTAAGTAAAGAACGATGTTAGCACAATGTATTGTCTACTTTTTTTTTGGTATTAGACCAGGGCATTTCGTTTCGAAGGAGTTGTCGTGGAAACTTCGAAAATTGCTCATTCGATTTGAAATTGGAGTGACTTATGCCCTTTTTAATAGTCGAAAGTGATTGGAAAGCAACTAACACCCCTTCCATGCCCACCTTTGCCCCAAACACATCCAATCAAAATTTTTAGATAGCCATTTTGTTCAACGTAGTTGATTTCCAAATGGAAATTATGTTTTTGAGAAGGACACTCCCCCCACAGCCCTCAGGGCAAGGGGTGGAAGTTATGCCCTGGGACATATGAGGTTTTTATAGAAAGCGTTGTTGTAGAAACTTCAAAAAGGAATTCATTCGATTGGGAATTGAAATGGCTAGTGCCCTATTTAATAGTCGAAAGTGATCGGAAGGCAACTAACCCCCCATTTACACCCACCATTTCCCCAAACACATCCAATCAACATTTTGAGATAGCCATTTTGTTCAACACAGTTGAAAGTTCTGGAAATTAAATCTTTGAGCAGGAAACTCCCCCCACAGTCTTCAGGGCAAGGGTTATATGTTATGCCCTGGGGGTGTATAAGGTTTTTATTAGAAGCTTTATCGTAGAAACTTGAAAAGGGCTCATTCGATAGGAAATTTAAAGGGCTAGTTCTCTTTTTAATAGTCGAAAGTGATTGGAGGGCAACTAACCCCCCTCCCATGCCCACCTTTTCCCCAAACACATTCAATCAAAATTTTTAGATAGGCATTTTGTTCAACGTAGTTGAAAGTTTTGGAAATTAGGTCTCTAAGGATGACAACCGCACAGCCCTCAGGGCAAGGGCTGTAAGTTATGTCCTGGGGAGATATAAGGTTCTTATAGAAAGCTTTATCGTAGAAACTCTGATTGAAGGGCCATTCGATTGAAAATTGAAATGGCTAGTGCTCTTTTTAATAGTTGAAAATGGTTGGAGGGCAACTAAACTCCTCTCGCGATCACCATTTCCCCAAACACATAAAACCAAAATTTTGAGATAGCCATTTTTTCAATGTTGTTGAAAGTTCTTGAAAATATTTCTTTGAGGATGACAACCCACTTCAGCCCTTAGGGCAAGGGTTGTCAGTTATGCCCTGGGGGCATATAAGGTTTTTATAGAAAGCGATGTTGTAGAAACTTCAAAAAGGGCTCCTTCGATTGAAAATAGTCGAAAGTGATTGAAGGGCAACTAACCCCCCTCTCACGCCCACCATTTCCCCATACACATCCAATCAAAATTTTGAGATATTCGTTTTGTTCAACGTTGTTGAAATTTCTGGAAATTAGGTTTCTGGGGATGATAAACCTCTCAGAGCCCTCAGGGCAAAGGTTGTACTTTATGCCCTGGGCGCATATAAGGTTTTTATAGAAAGCGATGTTGTAGAAACTTCAAAAAGGGCTCCTTCGATTGAAAATAGTCGAAAGTGATTGAAGGGCAACTAACCCCCCTCTCACGCCCACCATTTCCCCATACACATCCAATCAAAATTTTGAGATATTCGTTTTGTTCAACGTTGTTGAAATTTCTGGAAATTAGGTTTCTGGGGATGATAAGCCTCTCAGAGCCCTCAGGGCAAGGGTTGTACGTTGTGCCCTGGGGGCACATAAGGTTTTCCTAGAAGGTTTTGTCATAGAAACTTCAAAAAAGGGCTTATTTGATTGGAAATTTAAAGGAGTAGTGCCCTTTTTAACAGTCAAAAGTGCATGGAGAGCAACTAACCCCCTTCTCACTCCCATCATTTCCCCAAACACATTCAATCGAAGTTTAGAGACAGCAGTTTTGTTCAACGTAGTTCAAAGTTTTGGAAGTTGAAAATACATAATATGTATTTCAGGATGACAAATCCAACAGAGCCCTCAGGGCAAAGGTTGTAAGTTATGCCCTGAGGGCATATAAGATTTTTATAGACAGCGTAGTCGTAGAAACTTCAAAAGGGCTCATTGAATTGGCAATTGAGAGGGCTAGTGCCCTTTTTAATAGTCGAAAGTGATTGGAGGGTAACTAACCCCCCTTTCCCCTCTCACGCCCATTATTTCCACCAACATATCCAATCAAAATTTTCAGATAGCCACTTTGTTCAACGTATTTGAAAGTTTTTGGAAATTAGGTCTTTAAGGATGACAACCCGCCCATAGCCCCCAGGAAGAGGGTTGTAAGTTATGCCCTAGGGCATATAAGGTTCTTATAGAAGGCATTGTCGTAAAAAATTAAAAAAGGACTCATTCGATTTGAAATTGAAATGGCTAGTGCCCTTTTACATTGTTGAAAATGATTGGAGGGCAACTAACCCCTTCTCACGACCCACCATTTCCCCAATCACATAAAATGCAAATTTTGAGATAGCCATTGTTTTCAACGTAGTTGAAAGTTCTGGAAATTATGTCTTTGACGATGACAACCCCCTACAGCTCTCAGGGCAAGGGTTGTCAGTTATGCCCGGGGGCATATAAGGTTTTTCTAGAAAACGATGTTGTAAAAACTTAGAAACCGGCTCATTCGATTGGAAATTGAAAGGGCTAGTGCCATTATTAATAGTCGAAAGTGATTGAAGGGCAACTAACCCTCTCTCACGCCCACTATTTCTCCAAACACATCCAATCAAAATTTTGAGATATTCATTTTGTTCAACGTAGTTGAAGTTCTGGAAATTAGGTCTTTGAGGATGATAACCTCCACTGAGCCTTCAGGGGATCGGTTGTAAGTTATGCCCTGGGGGCATATAAGGTTCTTATAGAAATGTTTGTCATAGAAACTTCAAAAAGGGCTCATTTGATTGGAAATTCAAAGGAGTAGTGCTCTTTTTAATAGTCGAAAGTAAATGGAGAGCAACCATCCCCCCTCTCACACCATCAATTTCCCCAAACACATTCAATCGAAGTTTAGAGATAGCCCTTTTGTTCAACGCAGTTGAAAGTTCTGGAAGTTGAAAATACATCGTATGTATTTAAGGATAACAAACCCCAGTGAGCCCCCAGGGCAAAGGTTGTAAGTTATGGCCTGGGGGCATATAATGTTTTTTTTGTAGATAGCATTGTCGTAGAAATATCAAAAGGGCTTATTCAATTCGAAACTGAGAGGGCTAGTGCCCTTTAAATAGTCGAAAGTGATCGGAGAATAACTAACCTCTCTCTCACGCCCACCATTTTCCCTAACACATCCAATCAAAATTTTCAGATAGCCATTTTGTTCAACGTAGTTGAAAGTTCTGGAAATTAGGTGTTTGAGGATGACACCCCCCCCCCCCAGAGCTATCAGGGCCAAGGTTGTCAGTTATACCCTGGGGACATATAAGGTTTTATTGAAAGCTTTGTTGCAGAAACTTGAAGAAGGGCTCATTACATTGGAAATTCAATGGGCTAGTGCCCTTTTTAATAGTCGAAAGTGATTGGACGGCAACAGACCCCCCTCTCACGCGCACCTTTACCCCAAATACATCCAATCCAAAATTTTGAGATAGCCATTATGTTCAACGTAGTTGAAAGTTCTAGAAATTAGATCTTTGAGGACGACACCCCCCCCCCCACCCAACAGCTCTCAGGGCAAGAGTTGTAAGTTATGCCCTGGGGGCATATAAAGTTTTCATAGAGAGTTTTGTCATAGAAACTTCAAAAAGGGCTCATTTGATTGGAAATTGAAAGGAGTTGTGCCCTTTTTGATATTCGAAAGTGAATGGAGAGCAACTAACCCTCCTCTTACGCCCACCATTTCCCGAAACATATTCAATTGAAGTTCATAGATAGCCATTTTGTCCAACATAGTTGAAAGTTCTGGAAGTTGAAAATACATATTATGTATTTGAGGATGACAAACCCCCCAGAGCCCCCAGGGCAAAGATTATAAGTTATACCCTGGGGGCATATAAGGTTTTTATAGATTGCGTTGTCGTAGAAACTTCAAAAGGGTTCATTCAATATGAAACTGTGAGGGCTACTGCCCTTTTAATAGTCGAAAGTGATTGGAGGGTAACTAATCCCTCTCGCACGCCCACCATTTCCCCAAACACGTCCAATCAAAACTTGCAAATAGCCATTTTGTTCAATGTAGTTGAAAGTTTTGTAAATTATGTTTTTGAGTATGACACTCCCCCCAGAGCCCTCAGGGCTAAGGTTGTAAGTTATGCCCGGGGGCATAAAAATTTTCTATTGAAAGCTTTGTCGTAGAAATTTGAAAAAGTGCTCATTCGTTTGGAAATTCAAATGGCTAGTGCCCTTTTTAATAGTCAAAAGTGATTGGAGGGCAACTAAAACCCTCTCCCGCCCACCTTTACCCCAAACACATCCAATCAAAATTTTGAGATAACCATTTTCTTCAACGTAGTTGAAAGTTTTGGAAATTAGGTCTTTGAGGATGACAACCCCCTACAGCCCTCAGGGCAACGGCTGTAAGTTATGCCCTTGGGACATATAAGGTTTTATAGAAAGCGTTGTCGTTGAAGCTTCAAAAAGGGCTCATTCGATTGGAAATTAAAAGATAACCCCCTCAGAGCCCTCAGGGCAATTGTTGTAAGTTATGTCCGTTGGGTATATAAGGTTTTTCAGAGTTAGCGTTGTCGTAGAAACTTCAAAAGCGGTTCATTGAATAAGAATGGAGAGTGTTAGTGCCTTTTTTAATAGTCGAATGTGATAGGAGTGTAACTAACCCCCCTCTCCCACCCACCATTTACCTAAGCACATTCAATCAAAATTTTGAGATAGCGATTTTGTTGAACGTAGTTGAAAGTTCTGGAAATTAGGTCTTTGAGGATGACAACCCCCCCCCCCCCTCATAGCTCTCAGGGCTAAGGTTGTAGGTTGTGCCCTGGGGGGATAAAATGTATTTATAGAAAAGCGTTTTCGTAAAAATTTCAAAAAGGGTTCATTCGATTGGAAATTGAAAGGGCTATTGCCCTTTTTAATAGTCGAAAGTATTCGGAAGGAGAATCCCCCCATGCCCATCATTTCCCAAACATTTCCGATCAAAATTTTGATATGGCCATTTTGTTCAGCGTAGTTGAAAGGTCTGGAAATTATGTCTTTGAGGATGACAATCATCCCCTCATGGCCCTCAGAGCAAGGGTCGTAAGATATTCCCTTGGGACATATAAGGATTTTATAAAAAGTTTTGTCATGGAAGCTTCAAAAAAGGTTCATTTAATTGGAAATTGAGAAGAATAGTGCGCTTTTCATTAGTAGAAAGTGATCAAAGGGCAAATACCGCCTTCCCACGCCCATAGTTTCCTTAAATACTTCCAATCAAAATTTTGAGATAGCCATTTTGTTCAGCGTATCAGAATGGTCTGGAAATTATATTTTTGAGGATAAAAAAAACCCAGCCCTCAGGGTAAGGGTTGTAAGTTATGCCCTGGAGACATATAAGGTTTTTATAGAAAGCGTGATCATATAGACTTCGGAGGGGGCTCATTGGATTGGTAGTCAGACTTTCTAGTGTTCATGTTAAGAGTCAAAGTGATCGGAGGGCAGCTATCCCCCCCCCCCCCCCACACACATACTTCGTATTGTCACGAGATGCATCTAATAGAAATTTTGAGATAACTATTCTATTCAAAATGGTCTAAATATCCTATAACAAGGCCCTTGGGGTTGAAACAATCCCCAGAGATTAGAAACAAAGGTTGTAAGCTATGCCCAGGATGCATTTAAGGTTTTTATGGAATGGATGGTTGTTTAACTTTAGAAGAGGCTCAGTCTTTCTCCCTGAAAAAGACTTTCTTAATATGAAATGAACAGAAATTAATTAAAAAAACTTTCACAACAAAATAAGTTTTCTTAAAAAAATTTAAGATATCCATTAACACAAAATGAACAAAAATAGAATCAAATAATCTATCAAGATTACAAATACCACAAATATGTATCAATAAGTATATGAAACCCAAAACAAACAGAAATTAACAGAAATAACAAGAAATTACAGAAATTAACAGAAACAGAAAGAGCCAGAATGTAATTTGCACTTTACTGAAAATTTTTTTTTAATGTTTTCACTTTTTTAACTTTAAGAAAGCCAAAATCAATTAAGATTTTAAGGAATAAATTTCAGCAAATGTATATTAAACTGACAATGCAAATTTTTTTCAGTAAATTCATTTGAATTTTTTTCAGTAAAGTACAAATTATGTTCTGGCTTTTAGAAAAGCTGGGGTTTAGAACTCTACTCATATTAATTTCTGCTCGTTTTGAGTTTGACTCTTATTTATTTTTATTTATATTTGTTATTTATCGATACTGATTTGTGGTAGATGTATTCTTGGTAGATTATTTTATTCTATTTTTGTTCATTTTGGTTTAATGGAGTTCTTTACTTTTATTTAAAATTAAGGCTTTTTTAATTAATTTTTGAAAAAGGGGAAAGGCTTAGTGATTTATGGACACTTTAAATAAACCTCTTTATCAGAGAGGTGATAAGAGTGAATTTGGAAACAACAAGGGTATTTTCTTTACTTCTGCACAAATTAAATTTCGCAGAATGATAAAACTTACTTAACGAAAACATGCTGCAGAGAAAGTATTAAAAAAAACTTTTTTTTTGAAAAAAAAAGTTTTCTTAACAGTAGCAAATTTTCTCTTCGAAGTAACAACTTCTTTCCTTAAAAAAACTTATTGGGTTTTTAGGAAGGGGAGAGCCAAATTTTTACTCTTAGATTAATAATTGAGAAGTGTCGGAAAAATCAGACCCCTTTAGTTCTCAGTTTTATAGATAACGAGCAAGTATTTGATCCAGCTGACAGAAAAGTTTTATTGAAGGCCTTACCCTTGAATAGTATACCATGCAAGTATATTAAAGGCATAAGTGACAAAATTTTTAAAATTATCTTTTATTGTGTTTTCGTTAAATGGGGAAAACACCTTCTCTGGGTTTCAAAAAATGGCTTTTTTTTATCTTCATTAAAAAAAGAAAACAAAATATCAAAGAATCTTGTCAATGCACTTTAGCGAATAGACAACACTGTTCATTAGTGCTATTCACGGCAATGATATTGCTGCAATTGCAGTAAAAAGTGAACACGTAACCCTCCACCCCCAGTATCGGCATTTTGGACCACTACGCTTGTACATTGTCAATGCATATGCACATGTATGGCGGGTGCTTCCAATTCCACAAGTAATCGCAAATTCAAATGAGGAGGATCGTGAAAACTAAGATTACAGTGTTGAAATTTCTTGTTCAGTATGCACAGCTTCAGATGTACATATGTATGTACAGTATGTACAGCTTCAGATCTTGACCTCAATTCTCGATTAGCATACAGACATATATTTCCTTCATTTGACAACTTCGTGAAAGTTCTGTATTAAGAAATTTTCCTATTTGAAAATTCAGCTGGGACTTCCACCAATACATGAGTGAGTTGGAAAGACTAAGATACTCTAACTTTTAATATGTATAGCTTCTAAAAGTGCTTTGCATGTCCTGCAAAAAAAAAACTTTCAGCTAGAAAACTATTACAGGATCCACTGTTACGAAATTTAGAAAAACCCTAATTTCAACAATAATTGCCACTGACATGTGAGTGGGTTAGAAGCGCGAGAGAGATTTCAAGTTTTAGTCTGTGTATCTTACTTCAGGGCGCTGTCCGAATAGGGTTGCCACTCCTAGTGACTTGTCAATGTTTCTAGTGATTTTTACATAACCTAAACGAAGAAAGTCACCAAGTGTGCACATAAATCACTAGATTATTGAAGAAAATTACTAAATCAGCTAGAAATTTACTAAAATCTTTTTTTTTCACTGGGTGGCAACACTATGTTCGAACCTTCAGCTAAACAGCTTTTTATCCGTCCCATATTTGTTTTTATTAATTTAGAAAAACATTTTAAGTTTTTCAAAACAAGTAAAGGATCAGATTGAAATCTAAATCGAGAAGACATAAAGTCATATAAATATTTCAAAGTTAAAATAAAACAGAAATTAATATCAATGTATAAACCAATTCTAAAAGAACCAAAAATAAATATCATTAGCACATCAAAAATAAAGATAATATATGATGGATAAATAGATATGAATAAATATGGATAAACAGTTTAATCCTAAAACGAATAGAAATAAAAATGAATTATAAGTTTAAACTTAAAAAAATACTGAAATACGAGTAGAGCTAACCCCTCTAAAGGTCAGAGTGTGATTTGGGCTTTAATGCGAACGGTATGTAAGTCAAGCAATGTGTGTTTTTTTTCCCATAACAACAACACAACAGGATAATAATATCACAAGACTTATTGTTTGCTAATGCAAATAATAGCATGGCTACCCCCTTCTTTCTTGAACCCTGTAAAATGCTGAAGAATCATTTGCCCTTTACCGGAAACAATGTGTATTTGGAGTAGTGTGATTTTTAAGTATTTTTATTTTTAAAGCATCGAAAATAATTTATGATTTTTAAGTATCAAAAACTATAAAGAAGAACATCGCGACAATAATGAATTGCAATCGCATCTGCAATCGCGATTGCACATCTGCAATCGCGATTGCAATCGCGATTGAACATCTGCAATCGCGACATTGTCACGATTGCAGAAAATTATTTGTGAATTGATTTTTAATTTTAATGTTTCAAATGGAAACGTGTTTTGTCAAAATTTTCCTATTCCATTTAACAGATACATGTAAAAAATTGATCTTTAAACAGAGCTTTTTAAGCGAAAGTTGACAATTTTCAATGCAATTAAATAAAAAAAAAACAAGTTTTTTCAACTGAAAGTAACGAGCGACATTAAAACTTAAAACGAACATAAATTAATCCATATATGAGGGGAGTTTCTCCTCCTCAACACCTTACTCTTTACGCTAAATTTTTTTTAGTATTTTAAAATAAAGCTTCTTATTGTTCCAATTAAAAGAACCTAGTGTTTCATGAGTCATCAAACAGTTCGTGGTAACGAACTGTAAGTAAGGAGCGACCCGGCTCAATGGTAACCGAAACTCTAGAAAACGGTATTTTGATACAAATAGATACATCAAAATAATCACATTTTAATGCTGATTTCAAATATATAAATTTCATTAAGTTTAATCCTACCTATCAAAAGTTAGGCGCCTGAGAAAATTTGGCTGATTTTCGAAAAAAGGGGGAAAGACCCCCTAAAAGTTATAGAACCTTAATGAAAATCACACCATCATCTTCCGCGTATCAGAGAACCCTACTGTAGAGGTTTCAAGCTCCCATCTACAAAAATGTGGAATTTTGCATTTTTTGCCAGGAAAAAGATCACGGGTGCGTGTTTATTTGTTTGTTTGTTTTTTTTTTCCCAGGGGTGATCGTATCGAACCAGTTGTCCTAGAGTATCGTGGGAGGGCTCATTGGAATGGAAATTGAAAGTTCTAGTGCCCTTTTTAAGTGACCAAAAAATGGAGGGCAACTAGGCCCCCTCCCACGCTCATTTTTTCCCAAAGTCACCTGATCAAAATTTTGAGATAGCCATTTTGTTCAGCATGTTCGAAAATATTATAAGTAGGTCTTTTAGGATGGCTTAATCCCCCGAATTTCCTGGAGGGAGGGCTGAAAGTTATGAACTTTACCCAATGTTAACATATAGTATTGGTTATTTGGAAGTATACAGACGTTTTCAGGGGAGTTTTTTCCTGGTAGTGGGGGGGCGGGTTGGTCAGGGGTTATGTGGGAGGATCTTTCCATGAAGGAAGTTTTCATGGGGGAAGGGACATTGCTATGAAGGGGACGCCGGACTTCCCAGCATTATTTAAAAAAAGATCATAAATTTAATAAAAAACAAGTATTTCAACTGCAACAGCAGCAACATCGAAACTTTAAACGAACAGAAAATATTACATATATAATTGGGTTCACCCCGTAGTCAATGCCTCGCTCTTTAAGCCAAAAATTTTTTAGTACTTTCATAAGAGCTATTTATTCTAATTAACGGCCTTTGTGAATAAGCGGTCATTTCTAAAGAATTGGAACAAAATTTGAACTTTCGCTTAAAGAGCAAGGTATTGACTAGGAGGCGAACCCCATAATAAACGGATTAAAAATATATGAATATAGAAGTTCGTTACGTAAGTTAATTCGTAAGTTACGTATATTTATTACTAATAAAAACGTTCGTAAATAAAATTAAACAAGTTTCGAGAAAGCCATTTAACTAAATAAAAGTAAATTAACATGAAAATTTTGTTTTTATTATTAATGTACGGTGAGCCAAGATCAAAACCTGCATTTATTCAAAAACGTTCAAAAATTAAATAAAAAAAACAAGTTTTTTAAACTGAAAGTAAGGAGCGACATTAAAACTTAAAACGAACAGAAATTATTCTGTATATGAAAGAGACTGTCCCCTCCTCAACGCCTTGCTCTTTACGCTAAAGTTTGACTCTGTCTGACAACTTTATTTTTTAAAACAATAAAAAACTTTAGCGTAAAGAGCGAGGCGTTGATGAGGGGACAGTCTCTTTCATATACAGAATAATTTCTGTTCGTTTTAAGTTTTAATGTCGCTCCTTACTTTCAGTTTAAAAAACTTGTTTTTTTTTATTTAATTCTTAAGGAATCGACACGTAATTCAAACTTTAACGTAAAGAGGGAGGTGTTGAGGAGGAGCAACCCCCCTCAAATATGTAATAATTTCTGTTCGTTTTTAAGTTTTAATGTTGCTCCTTAATTTCAGTTGAAAAAACTTATTTTTTTAAGTTTAATTTCTGATCGTTTTTTAAATTATGCTAGGAAATCTAGCTACACCTCCACGGAAAAATCCCTCTCCTGACAGATTTATTCTCTAGACCATTGGTTCTCAGATTGTAGAACACGGACGTACCCCTTGGAGGTACGCAACATATTTTAGGGGGTACACGGCCAGCAAAAAAATAAAAAATAAATACAACAGCCCTTTAACTCTTGGACTGGTAATTTTATTTATATTTTAGCTGGAGTTTACTTAGTAGACCTATTGGTAACTGAGAAGGGGTACCTATAATGTTTTGTGGGTATAAAGTGGTACAGTGTCTAAATAAGTTTGAGAACCACTGCTCTAGACAATTCAATCCTGGTGAAAATTTACCCCGGGCACTTACCCTTAACATCTCCACGCGTAAAATTGAATAGACAAAGAGAAAGCAAGACATAGAAAGAATCTCGTATAGGAATCTGGCAAATTTCACCAGTGTAAAATTTCCCCGGAAAAATTCCTTCCCTACGGAAAATTATCCGTTTGGAGAATCCCACTTGTAGAAAATTCGCCCCCCCCCCCTCACCCGAAAAATGTATGCATACTTCCCAATAGCAAATACTACACGCAAACAATGGGCTAATTTTGTAACTTAAAGAGCTTTCCCCAGGGGCTCTGGGGGGTCATTAAATCTCCAAAGGAATAATTATTCGGCCTTTCAACTACGCTGAACAAAATGGCTATCTAAAAATTTTGATCGGACGACTTTGAGATAAAAAGGGCCGTGGGAGGGGGCCTATTTGCCTCCAATTTTTTGTTCACTTAAAAAGGACACTAGAGATTTTAATTTTCGTTCAAACGAGCACTCTCCTGATATTATGGAACCACTGGGTCAATACGATCACCCCTCCGAAAAACAAGCAAAAAAAGAAAATCAACAAATAAACACGCATTGCAAGATTGCAAGGTTTTTGGCCCATTTCAAAGCCCCTAAACACTCTCTCCATTCAAAACGAAATTTTTATGGTACAGTTTAAGGACACCAGCCTATGGGCTAATGAACGTGGTTTCCATGGTCAGTTAGAAACATGGGCCGTAATTCCTTGAACCAAGGAGAGCCTAGAGGACCCCAGAAAACCTGTTTTTCCGAGCTTTTTTAAACCTGTTTAGGGCCAGCATCTTTCAAGTCTATGATTTCAGACTCAAGCCATGGAGAAAAAAAACTTTTGTGCCGTTTTAATGCCCTTAGTTGGGCCCAATTTTTGACGAAACCAATACTACTACTACTACTACTGCTACTACTGCAACTGCTTATACTACTACTACAACTAAAAATATTACTAATTCTATTACGGCTACTGATAAGGCTAAGGGTATTAAGTTCAAACTTAATTGAAGTTGAACTATATCACAGCACACATTGTGGTTGTAAAAAGGGCATATCTACTATATCTTAGGAACGGGTGAAGAGTGTTAGGTTGAAAAGTTTTGGGCAGGATGAAGGGGATGTTCAACTGACCAAAAGGCAATATATGCATACTATCACTCCTACTGCAAACACTGCTACTGCTGTTACTACTACTACTGCTACCACTACTACTATTGCTTCTACTGCTACTGCTACTACAGTAGGGAGGCATCTCTACTTCCGATACATAGTGACGTCAAATCCAATCAGAGGGCTAGAAATACTGTACGAAGTGAGATCAGACCAGATTTCTAGGAATTTACCTTGAATTTATGTAAGAGGATGTTGTCGAAATGATATAGACAGGAATTAGAGCTTCGATTGTGTAAGAGTTCATGACGGAAAATCAATAGGCTTCATGGGAATTTAAATATATCTGTGCATAGTTGTCGATACACAAAGGAACCTTCAGAAATTACTTTTAAAGGAATATTTGGGAGAAACCGATTGTGATATTTTAGGAAAAAGGAAAAAGTTAGAATTTCTAGGTTGTGGTCGCTATAATACAGAAGTTCCAATTTTCAATATAGAGGCAATATTAGAGTTATAAATGTGTAACAAAAAATTTATCAGAACGTCATATCAGACCTCATCTTTCGGGAGTTAGACAAGCGAACGGATGGAACATTTAATTCTGACACTTTCTTGCTTAACATTATGAAATAAACCATTTAGAATGTTATCTTTTTAAAAGTTTCCAATGACTAAAATGATTCCTGATTACGACTTCTAAAAATTACTAACCTTAAACACTTCCACTTCAACTGTTCTTGCAGACATCTAGTTATAAAATCAATAGTAAAAAGAAAATTACCACCATTTAAAAAATTAAACTCTTCAAAACACCTATTTTAAAACACATTTTTGACCGACTAATTTAAACGGCTAGATAGAGTTTGAAAACATTCACGAAACATTGAATTGTTCTTTGTTCCAAAGTAGTGCGTGAACTTCAGACACAGAAATTAAATTTTCGGTGAATCTACAGAGTTTAAACTTTGTTCATTTAAGCTTTTTTTTCGTTTTTTTTTTATTATTTTTGCGGATCGATTTCAGAAGGACATTTGAGGTAAAGTTTTATTTTTAAGGCGGATTTGAAAAAAAATTAAATAAAGTTATTAATTGAAATGAGGGCCACTCATGTAAATTTGCGGTAATGAGAGATTACGCTCTTTGGGGGGGGGGGACGACGAAATGTTGGACAAATTTAGTAGATGTATTAAGTGATTTGATGAGTTTGGGATTATAAATTATTTTTCCCCTCCTGTAAATTTGGGGTAATGAGAGATTACGCTATTTTTTTGGGGGGTGGGGGGGAGGAACGAAATTTCAGACAAACTAAGTAACTGAATTTAGCGCTTCGTCGATGATTTTAGTTTAATATAAACTTTCAAGTACCACTTCATAGTAAGATTCAGGGGTTGAGTTGGGGTTGAATCCCCCCACACAAATAGGATAATTTGGTTGCGAGGGCAACACTTTGATTTTTGTCATATTTTCTTTCGCTTTGTCAATGATTTTAGTTTAATATAAATTTTCAAGTACCACTTCATAGTAAGATTCGGGGGTTGAGTTGGAGTAAGATCCTCCCACACCGACTTACTGTTTACTGTTAAGGCATCGAGGACAGTGAATATAAATCTGTTGTTCGAATGGGTTAATATGATGTTTGAATTGAGTATGCTAATGGGTTGTTGAATTGGCTTTTAGGTTTCCATGGAAAAGTAACATTATCAAGAAAATATCTGAAAATGTTTAAGCTGTAGTAAAAATGGCATGCAAAAAACGTGAAAATAGAACTACTACTTGCAACTCATTGTAACATAAAGCCACCTGAGGTCAATACAGATACGATTTATCAAGAATCCTGAGCCACGTGAGGTCAACAAAAGTTCGTTTTATCAAGAAAATATTAGAAAATTTATAAATTATAGTATGAATGACATGCAAAAACATGAAAATACTACTACTACTAATAGTAACTCGCTGCAACATAAGGACACCTGAGGCCAATACAGCTACTTTTCATCAAGCAAGTATCTGAAAGTGTTTAAGGTATAGTACAAATGGTTGGGAAAAAAACAAGAAAATAGAACTACTAATAAAAACTCACTGTAAAATGAAGACACCTGAATGTCAATACAGATACGTTTTATCAAGAAAATATCTGAAGATCTTTAAGGTATAGTACAAATGGATTGCAAAAAACATGAAAATAGAACTACTACTAACAACTCACTGTTACACAAAGCCACCTGAGGTAAATACAGATACGTTTTATCAAGAAAATATCTGAAAATGTTTAAGGTATTGTATGAATGGCTTGCAAAAACATGATAATACTACTAGTACTAACAACTTACTGCACTATTAAGCCACCTGAGGTCAGCAAAAGTACGTTTTATCAAGGAAATATTAGAAAATTCATAGATTATAGAATGAATGGCATGCAAAGACATGAAAATACTAATACTACTACTAGCAACTCACTGAAACATAAGGAATCCTGAGGCCAATACAGCTACGTTTTTTCAAAAAATATCTGAAAATGTTTAACGTATAGTAGAAATGGTTTGCAAAAAAAACATGAAACAGAACTACTACTAACAACTCACTGTAATATAAAGACACCTGAATGTCAATACAGATACGTTTTATCAGGGAAATATCTGAAAATATTTAAGGTATAGTACAACTGGATTACAAAAAACATGAAAATTGAACTACTTCTAACAACTCACTTGTTTTATCAAGAAAATATCTGAAAATGTTTAAGGTATAGTCCAAATGGATTGCAAAAAAACATGAAAATAGAACTACTACTAACAACTCACTTTAACATAAAGCCACCTGTGGTCACTACAGATATGTTTTATCAAGAAAATATCTGAAAATTTTAAGGTATAGTATGAACGGCTTGCAAAATCCCATGAAAATAGAACTACTACTAACAACTCACTGTGACATAAAGCCACCTGAGGTCAATACAGATACGTTTTATCAAGAAAATATTAGAAAATTAATAGACTATAGTATGAATGGCATGCAAAAACATGAAAATACCACTACTACTAGCAACTCGCTGCATCTTAAGGACACCAGAGGCCAATACAGCTACGTTTCATGAAGAAAATATCTGAAATTTTTTTATATATAGTGCAAATGGCTTGCAAAAACATGAAAAAAGAACTACCTACTAACAACTCACTGTAACATAAAGACACCTCAGGTCAAGACAGATACGTTTTATCAAGAAAATATCTGAAAACGTTTAAGGTATAGTATAAATGGATTGCAAAAAAACAGGAAAATAGAACTACTATTAACAAGTCACTGTAACATAAAGACACCTCAGGTCAAGACAGATACGTTTTATCAAGAAAATATCTGAAAATGTTTAAGGTATTGTACAAATGGATTGCAAAAAAACAGGAAAATAGAACTACTATTAACAAGTCACTGTAACATAAAGCCAGCTGACGTCAATGCAGATACGTTTTATCAAGAAAATATCTCAAAATTTTTAAGGTTTAGCATGAATGGCTTGGAAAAAACATGAAAATAGAACTACTACTATAAATTCACTGTAACATAAAGCCACCTGAGGTCAATACAGACACGTTTTATGAAGAAAATATCTGAAAATGTTGAAGGGATATTAAGAAAGGCTTGCAAAAACATGATAATACTACTAGTACTAACAACTTACTGCACTACTAAGCCACCTACGGTCAACAAAAGTAGTTTTTATCAAGAAAATATTAGAAAATTTATAGATTATAGTATGAATGGCGTGTAAAAACATGAAAATACTAAAATTACTACTAGCAAATCGTTGCAACATAAGGAAACCTGAGGCCAATACAGCTACGTTTTATCAAGAAAATATCAGAAAATGTTTAAGGTATAGTACAAATGGTTTGCAAAAAAACATGAAAACAGAACTACTACTAACAAATCACTGCAACATAAAGACACCTGAGGTCAATACGGATACGTTTTATGAAGAAAATATCTGAAAATGTTGAAGGGATATTAAGAAAGGCTTGCAAAAACATGATAATACTACTAGTACTAACAACTTACTGCACTACTAAGCCACCTACGGTCAACAAAAGTAGTTTTTATCAAGAAAATATTAGAAAATTTATAGATTATAGTATGAATGGCATGCAAAACATAAAAATACTACTACTATTACTAGCAACTCGTTGCAACATAAGGAAACCTGAGGCCAATACAGCTACGTTTTATCAAGAAAATATCAGAAAATTCTTAAGGTATAGTACAAATGGATTGCAAAAAGCATGAAAATAGAACTACTACTAACAACTCACTGTAAAATAAAGCCAAGTCGTGACTTTCACTAATAAAATAATAATGTTGTTAGTAGCACCCTTTTATTGGACTGAATTTTGATGGACTTGGAAAATTATTCAACTTTGTTTTACATATCCTAAAATGACAAGAAATATGTTTGCGGCTGTACCAACGGTACTCTATGACTACTCATCGACACTATGCAACCGTACCAGTGGCTCTCTATGGTTACTTATCGAGACTACCTAGTTTATTATGGGTATTAAATCAGTAATTTTATTACATTGGAAGGATAACTACCGATATCATATTTAAAAAAAAGTGAAGACGAATTATTAGATGAAAGTGTGTGCAGACCAAAAAATAATCGTCGCGTTGAATGCTGACAAGGAGAAATACCTGAACTATGACACAAGCATTAATAGAGATCTTATTGGAAATCTGTGTGTACGCTGTCATGACAGCGAGGAGTTAAATTCCTTTGGAGTACCCAAGAATTCCAATCGTGTAAATGGTGGATATGCGAGAGTAACCAGAGAAGTCAGTGCTCTAAGAGAATGCAAACATAAAAATAATCGTCGATCTTCGGGGACAACTCTTTGCTACTGCTGCTGGTAACACATTACCTGTTGATACATACTATCGTCATCCTTCCGGTATTAGCATTTTAAAGAAGACAAGAAGAAGACAGGCATACTCCTGCAAAAATGTCATTAACCTCATCTCGTCTATATGTCAAAACTATTATCTGTCTAAAAATAATATGGAAATAGACAGTGAAATCGCAGGCAAAATAAAAAGGACATTGGCAGACAATATCATCAATGAACATAAAGATGAATTGATGGAAAGTGAAGCGCAAGTGAACGTTATTACTACTATTGACCATATAGTCAATGAACCTAATCATACCAAAGACGAAGTGCATATTGAACCAGTATGTGACACCTCTGTAAAAATTTTGTCTGACTCAAAATGGATTAATGATTATGCTACTGGTTATGAACTAAGAGAAGAGAGTAACTTTAATATCAAGAGAGAACATGATGAGTTATTTTATGGAACAGATTCAAAATGTCCAAAATTGTTCAATGATACTAGTAATGTATCATAATGTATTTAACAGATTATTTAGATTAATATTCTACAGGTCGTTAATTCATTAAAAATATCTTTTGCATTACTTTGTTAAGTGTTCATTTTTTAAGGTATGATAGCACATCAGACGCTTAGAAGAAATCTTCAGAGATATAGATATTGCTAGCATGCTTGTAGGGGACATATCAGAAACTTAGATAAGTTAACAGAACTTACATCAAAGTCTGAGCATACCCCAATATGAAAAAATTTCGAAATGAACTTCTCAAACACAAGGGGGATAGTGAGAGACGACACCTTTTCATACCTCAACTGCTGCCATCTTTACACCTATAGTTATAGGTGACACTTTAAACCCATAGTTATAGATGGCTGCAAACTCGCTCAGACACACGGGTATAGTGAGAGATACAGCACCAAGATAGCCTTATTTAAGTTCACTTAGCGCGCTAAGTGAACTTAAATAAGGCTAACTTTGTGCATGTCTCTCTCACTATATCCGTGTGTCTGAGCCAGTGTGCAGCCATCTATAATTATAGGTGTAAAGTTGGCAGCAGTTGAGGTAGTGAAAAGGTGTCATCTCTCGCTATGCCCCTTGTGTTTAAGAAGTTCATTTAGAAATTTTTTCATATTGGGGTATGCTCAAACTTTGATATAAGTTTTGTTAACCCATTTAAGTTTCTAATAGGGCTCATATCCCCTATGAGCCTGCTAGCAGTATCTATATCTCTGAAAATTCCTTTTCTTTTATCTCCAACTTTTTAATTGACATTCTAAGCGTTTGATGTGCTATCATACCCTAAAAATAATGAACACTTAACAAAGTAATGCATAAGATATTTTTAATGAAATAACGACATGTAGAATATTAATATAAAAATATGGTTCAATATGCACTTCGTCTTTGGCATTATTGGGTTGATTGACTAAATGGTCAATAGTAGTAATAACGTTCACCTGCGCTTCACTTACCATCAATTCATCTTTGTATTCATTGATGATATTGTCTGCCAATGTCCTTTTTATTTTGCCTGCGATTTCACTGTCTATTGTCACATCATTTTTACACAGATAACAGTTTAGGCACATAGACAAGATATGATTAATGACGTTAGTGCAGGAGTATGCCTGTCTTCCTCTTGTCTTCTTTAAAATTCTAATACCGGAAAGATGACGATAGGATGTATCAACAGGTAATGTGTTACCAGCAACAGTAGCAAGGAATTGTCCCTGATCATCGAAAATTATTTTTATGGTTGCATTCTCTTTGAGCACTAACTTCTCTGGTAATTTTACTCTCACATATCCACCATTTACGTACTTTTGTTGACCTCAGGTGGCTTAGTAGTGCAGTAACTTGTTAGTGCTACTAGTATTATCGTGTTTTTGCAAGCCTTTCACACTATACCTCAAACATATTCTTGATAAAACGTATCTGTATTGACCTCAGGTGGTTTTGTTTTACAGTGAGTTGTTAATAGTAGTTCTATTTTCATGTTATTTTGCAAGTAATTTGTACTAAATCTTAAAAGTATTCAGATATTTTCTTGATAAAACGTAGCTGTATTGGCCTCTGGTGTCCTTATATTGCGGCGATTTGTTATTAGTAGTAGTATTTTAATATTTTTGCAGGCCATTTATAGTATAATATATACTTTTTCTAATCTTTTCTTGATAAAACATACTTTTGTTTACCTCGGGTGGCTTACTAGTGCAGTAAGTTGTTAGTATAGTAGTATTATCGTGTTTTTGCAAGCCTTTCATACTACACCCTGAACATTTTAAGATTTTTTCTTGATAAAATGTACCTGCATTGACTTCAGGTGGCTTTATGTTTATTGACTTCAAGTGACAGTGAGTTGTTAGTAGTAGTTCTATTTTCATGTTTTTGTAAGCTATTCATACTATACCTTTTGTTGACCTCAGGTGGCTTAGTAGTGCAGTAAGTTGTTACTACTAGTAGTATTATCGTGTTTTTGCAAGCCTGTCATACTATACCTCAAACATTTTCAGATATTTTCTTGATAAAACGTATCTGTATTGACCTCAGGTGGTTTTGTGTTACAGTGAGTTGTTAGTACTAGCTCTATTTTCATGTTTTTGCAAGCCATTTGTACTATACCTTAAAAATTTTTAGATATTTTCTTCACAAAACGTAGCTGTATTTGTCTCAGGTATCCTTATGTTACAGCGAGTTGTTAGTAGTAGTAGTATTTTCATGTCTTTGCATACCATTCATACTATAATCTATAAATTATCTAATATTTTCTTAATAAAACGGACTTTTGTTGACCTCAAGTGGCTTAGTTGTTCAGTAAGTTGTTATTACTAGTAGTATTAACGTGTTTTTGCAAGCCACTCATATTATACCTTAAACATTTTAAGATATTATCTGGATAAAACGTATTTGTATTGACCTCAGGTGGCTTTATGTCACACTGAGTTGTTAGTAGTAGTTCTATTTTCATGTATTTTGCCGGCCATTCCTACTATACCTTAAACATTTTCAGATATTTTCTTAATAAAACGTATCTGTAGGGACCTCAGACGGCTTTATGTCACAGTGAGTTGTTAGTAGTAGTTCTATTTTCATGTTTTTTACAAGCCAGTCATACTATACCTTAAACATTTTCAGATATTTTCTTCATAAAACGTAGCTGTATTGGCCTCAGGTGTCCTTATGTTACAGCGAGTTGTTAGTAGTAGTAGTATTTTCATGTCTTTACATACCTTTCATACTATAATCTATAAATTATCTAATATTTTCTTAATAAAATGGGCTTTTGTTGACCTCGAGTGGCTTAGTTGTGCAGTAAGTTGTTAGTACTAGTAGTATTAACGTGTGTTTGCAAGCCATTCATACTATACCTTAAACATTTGCAGATATTTTCTTAATAAAACGTATCTGTATGGACCTCAGGTGGCTTTATGTCACAGTGAGTTGTTACTAGTAGTTCTATTTTCATGTTTTTGGCAAGCCATTCATACTATACCTTAAACATTTTTATATAGTTTCTTGATAAAACGTACCTGTATTGACCTCTGGTGGCTTTATGTTACATTGAGTTGTTAGTAGTAGTTCTATTTTCATGTTTTTTTTGCAAGCCATTTGTACTATGCATTAAACATTTTCAGATATTTTCTTGATAACACGAGTGAGTTGTTAGTAGGAGTTCTATTTTCATGTTTATTGCAATCCACTTGTACTATACCTTAAACATTTTCAGATATTTTCTTGATAAAACGTACCTGTATTGACCTCTGGTGGCTTTATGTTACATTGAGTTGTTAGTAGTAGTTCTATTTTCATGTTTTTTTTGCAAGCCATTTGTACTATACCTTGTTGCGGCGAGTTGCTAGTAGTAGTAGTATTTTCATGTTTTTGCATGCCAGTTATACTATAATCTATAAATTTTCTAATATTTTCTTGATAAAACGTACTTTTGTTGATCTCAGGTGGCTTAGTAGTGCAGTAAGTTGTTATTACTAGTAGTATTATCATGTTTTTGCAAGCCATTCATACTATACCTTAAACATTTTCAGATATTTTCCTGATTAAACGTATCTGTATTCACCTCAGGTGGCTTTATGGCAAAGTGAGCTGTTAGTAGTAGGTTTATTTTCATGTTTTTTTTGCAAGCCATTCACACTACACCTTAAAAATTTTCAAACATTTTCTTGATAAAATGTATTTGTATTGACGTCAAGTGGCTTTATGCTACAGCAAGTTGTTAGTAGTAGTTCTATTTTCATGTTTTTTTGCAAGCCATTTGTACTATACCTTAAACATTTTCAGATATTTTCTTGATAAAAAGAGTGAGTTGTTCGTAGTAGTTCTACTTTAATGTTTTTTTGCAATCCATTTGTACTATACCTTAGAAATTTTTAGATATTTTCCTGATAAAACGTATCTGTATTGACCTCAGGTGTTTTTCTGTAACAGTGAGTTGTTAGTAGTAGTTATATTTTTATGTTTTTTTTACAAACAATTTGTACTATACCTTTAACATTTTCAGATATTTTCTTGATAAAACAGAGCTGTATTGGCCTCAGGTCTATTTATGTTGCAGCGAGTTGCTAGTAGTAGTAGTAGTATTTTCATGTTTTTGGATGCCATTCATACTATAATCTATAAATTTTCTAATATTTTCTTGATAAAAGTACTTTTGTTGACCTCAGGTGGCTTAGTAGGGCAGTAAGTTGTTAGTACTAGTAGTATTATCATGTTTTTTCAAGCCTTTCATACTATATTTCAAACATTTTCAGATATTTTGTGGATAAAACGTATCTGTATTGACCTCAGGTGGCATTATGTTACAGTGAGATGTTAGTAGTGTTCTATTTTCATGTTTTTTTGCAAACCATTTGTACTATACCTTAAACATTTTCAGATATTATCTTGATAAAACGTATCTGTATTGGACTCAGGTGTCCTTATGTTACAGCGAGTTGCTTGTAGTAGTAGTAGTATTTTCATGTTTTTGCATGCCATTCATACTATAATCTATAAGTTTTCTAATATATTCTTGATAAAAGTACTTTTGTGGACCTCAGATGGCTTAGTAGGGCAGTAAGTTGTTAGTACTAGTAGTATTATCATGTTTTTTCAAGCCTTTCTTACTATACCTTAAATATTTTTAGATATTATCTTAATAAAACGTATCTGTATCGACCTCAGGCTTTATGTTACAGTGAGTTGTTAGTAGTAAGTCTTTTTTAATGTTTTTTTTGCAAGCCATTTGTACTATACATTAAATTATTTTCAGATATTTTCTTGATAAACGTAGCTGTAATGGCCTCAGGTGTCCTTATGTTGCAGCGAGTTGCTAGTAGTAGTAGTATTTTCATGTTTTTGCATGCCATTCATACTATAATCATACTATAATATAAATGCCATGCAAAAACATGAAAATAGTACTACTACTATATTTTCTTGATAAAACGTATCTGTATTGACCTAACATGGCTTTATGTTAAATTGAGTGGCTAGTAGTAGTTCTATTTTCAGTTTTTTTGCAAGCCATTTGTACTATACCTTAAACATTTTCAGATATTTTCTTGATAAAACAAGTGAGTTACTAGTAGTAGTTCTATTTTCATGTTTATTGCAATCCTTTTGTACTATGCCTTAAACATTTTCAGATATTTTCTTGATAAAACGTATCTGTATTGACCTCAGGTGTCTTTACGTCACAGTGACTTGTTAGTAGTAGTTCTATTTTCATGATTTTTGCAAGCCATTTGTACTATACCTTAAACATTTTCAGATATTTTCTTGATAAAACGTAGCTGTATTGGCCTCAGGTGTCCTTATGTTGCAGCGAGTTGCTAGTAGTAGTAGTAGTATTTTCATGTTTTGGCATGTCATTCACACTATAATATATAAATTTTCTAACATTTTCTTGATAAAACGTACTTTTGTTGACCTCAGGTGGCTTAGTAGTGCCTTAAGTTGTTAGTACTAGTAGTATCATCGTGTTTTTGCAAGCCTTTCATACTATACTTTAAACATTTTCAGATATTTTGTGGATAAAACGTATCTGTATTGATCTCAGGTGGCATTATGTTACAGTGAGTTGTTAGTAGTAGTTCTATTTTCATGTTTTTTTGCAAACCATTTGTACTATACCTTAAACATTTTCAGATATTTTCTTGATAAAACGTATCTTTATTGGACTCAGGTGTCCTTATGTTACAGCGAGTTGCTTGTAGTAGTAGTAGTATTTTCATGCTTTTGCATGCCATTCATACTATAATCTATAAATTTTCTAATATATTCTTGATAAAAATACTTTTGTTGACCTCAGGTGGCTTAGTAGTGCAGTAAGTTGTTAGCACTTTTAGTATTAACTTGTTTTTTCAAGCCTTTCATACTATACCTTAAACGTTTTCAAATATTTTCTTGATAAAACGTATCTTTATTGACCTCAGGTGGCTTTAAGTCACTGTTAGTTGTTAGTAGTAGTTCTATTTTCATGATTTTTGCAAGACATTCATACTATACCTTAAACATTTTCAGATATTTTCTTGATAAAACGTATCTGTATTGACCTAACATGGCTTTATGTTAAATTGAGTGGCTAGTAGTAGTTCTATTTTCATTTTTTTTTGCAAGCCATTTGTACTATACCTTAAACATTTTCAGATATTTTCTTGATAAAACAAGTGAGTTACTAGTAGTAGTTCTACTTTCATGTTTATTGCAATCCTTTTGTACTATGCCTTAAACATTTTCAGATATTTTCTTGATAAAACGTATCTGTATTGACCTCAGGTGTCTTTATGTCACAGTGAGTTGCTAGTAGTAGTTCTATTTTCATGTTTTTTGCAAGACATTTGTACTACACTTTAAACATTTTCAGATATTTTCTTGATAAAACTTAGCTGTATTGGCCTCAGGTGTCCTTATGTTGCAGCGAGTTGCTAGTAATAGTAGTAGTATTTTCATGTTTTGGCATGTCATTCATACTATAATATATAAATTTTCTAACATTTTCTTGATAAAACGTACTTTTGTTGACCTCAGGTGGCTTAGTAGTGCAGTAAGTTGTTAGTACTAGTAGTATCATCGTGTTTTTGCAAGCCTTTCATACTATACTTTAAACATTTTCAGACATTTTCTTGATAAAACGTATCTGTATTGACCTCAGGTGGCTTTATTTCACAGTTAGCTGTTAGTAGTAGTTCTATTTTCATGTTTTTTTCGCAGTCCATTTGTACTATACCTTATACATTTTCAGATATTTTCTTGATAAAACGAGTGAGTTGTTAGTATTTCTATTTTCATGTTTTTTGCAATCCATTTTTACTATACCTTAAATATTTTCATATATATTCCTGATAAAACGTAGCGGTATTGACCTCAGGTGTCTTTATGTTACAGTGAGTTGTTAGCAGTAGTTCTATTTTCATTTTTTTTGCAAAGCATTTCTACTATACCTTAAACATTTTCAGATATTTTCTTGATAAAACGGAGCTGTATTGGCCTCAGGTGTCCCTATGTTGCAGCGAGTTGCTAGTAGTAGTAGTAGTACTTTCATGTTTTTGCATGCCATTCATACTATAATCTATAAATTTTTGTTAATATTTTCTTGAACGTACTTTTGATGACCTCAGATGGCTTCGTAGTGCAGTAAGTTGTTAGTACTAGTAGTAATAACATGTATTTTCAAGCCTTTATTACTATACTTTAAACATTTTCAGATATTTTCTTGATAAAACGTACCTGTATTGACCTCAGGTGGCTTTATGTTACAGTGAGTTGTTGGTAGTAGTTGTATTTTCATGTTTTTTGCAAACCATTTGTACTATACCTTAAACATTTTCAGATATTTTCTTGATAAAACGGAGCTATATTGGCCTCAGGTGTCCCTATGCTGCAGCGAGTTGCTAGTAGTAGTAGTAGTACTTTCATGTTTTTGCATGCCATTCATACTATAATCTTTAATTTTTTTAATATTTTCTTGAACATACTTTTGATGACCTCAGATGGCTTCGTAGTGCAGTAAGTTGTTAGTACTAGTAGTAATATCATGTTTTTTCAAGCCTTTAATACTATACTTTAAACATTTTCAGATATTTTCTTGATAAAACGTACCTGTGTTGACCTCAGCTGGCTTTATGTTACAGTGAGTTGTTAGTAGTAGTTGTATTTTCATGTTTTTTGCACACCATTTGTACTATACCGTAAACATTTTCAGATATTTTCTTGATAAAACGTAGCTGTATTGGACTCAGGGGTCCTTATGTTACAGCGAGTTGCTAGTAGTAGTAGTACTATTTTCATGTTTTTGCATGGCATTTATATTATAATCTATAAATTTTCTAATATTTTCTTGATAAAACGTACTTTTGTCTACCTCAGGTGGCTTAGTAGTGAAGTAAGTTGTTAGTACTAGTAGTATTATCATGCTTTTGCAAGCCTTTCTTGCTATAACTTCCACATTTTCAGATATTTTCTTGATAAAACGTATCTGTATTGACCTCAGGTGGCTTTATGTCACAGTGAGTTGTTAGTAGTAGTTCTATTTTCATGTTTTTCCAGCCATTCATACAATACCTTAAACATTTTCAGATATTTTCTTGATAAAACGTATCTGTATTGACCTCAGGTGGCTTTATGTTACAGTGAGTTGTTAGTAGTAGTACTATTTTCATTTTTTTGCAATCCATTTATACTATACTTTAAACAATTTCAGATGTTTTCTTGATAAAACGAGTGAGTTGTTAGTAGTAGTAGTATTATCATGGTATTTCAAGGCTTTCATACTATACCTTAAACTTTTTCAAATATATTTTCGATAAATCGTATCTGTATTGACCTCAGGTAGCTTTATGTTACAGTGAGTAGTTAGCAGTAGTTCTTTTTTCGTGTTTTTTTTTGCATGCCATTTGTACTATAGCTAAAACCTTTTCAGATATTTTCTTGATAATGTTACTTTTCCATGGAAACCTAAAAGCCAATTCAACAACCCATTAGCATACTCAATTCAAACATCATATTAACCCATTCGAACAACAGATTTTATATTCACTGTCCTCGATGCCTTAACAGTAAACAATAAGTCGGTGTGGGAGGATCTTACTCCAACTCAACCCCCGAATCTTACTATGAAGTGGTACTTGAAAGTTTATATTAAACTAAAATCATTGACAAAGCGAAAAAAAACACGACAAAAATCAAAGTTTTGCCCTCGCAACAAAATCATCCTATTTGCGTGGGAGGATCCCACCCCAACTCAACCCCCGGATCTTACAATAAAGTGGTACTTGAAAGTTTATATTAAACTAAAATGATCAACGAAGCGCTAAATTCAGTTACTAAATTTGTCCGACACTTCGTTGTCCCCCCAACCCCCAAAAAAGAGCGTAATATGTCATTACCCCAAATTTACAGAAGGGAAAAATAATTCATAGGCCCAAAATCATCAAATCACTAAATACAGTTACTAAATTTGTCCAACATTTCTTTGTCCCCCCCCCCCCCAAAAAAAAGAGCGTAATCTCTCATTAACCCAAATTTACATGAGTGGATCTTATTTCAATTAATAACTTTGTTTAATATTTTTCAAATCCGCCTTAAAAATAAAACTTCACCTCAAATGTCCTTCTGAAGTCGATGAAAATAGGTGTTTGAAAATAGGTGTTTCGAAGAGTTTAATTTTTTAAATGGTAGTAATTTTCTTTTTAATATTGATTTTGTTACTGGCTGTCTGCAAGAACAGTTGAATTGGAAGTGTTTAAGGTTAGTAATTTTTAGAAGTCGTAATCAGGAATCATTTTAGTCATAGAAAACTTTTAAAAAGATAACATTCTAAATGTCATATTTGATAATGTTAAGCAAGAAAGTGTCAGAATTGAATGTTCAATCCGTTCACTTGTCTAACTCGCGAAAGATGAGGTCTGATATGAATTTCTGTTAACTTTTTTTTACACATTTATAACTCTTAATAAAGCCTCTATATTGAAAATAGGAGCTTGTGTATTATAGCGACCACAACCTAGAAATTCTAACTTTTTCCTGTCCAAATATACCTAAAATATCACAATCGGTTTCACCCAAATAATCCTCAAAAAGTAATTTTTGAAGGTTCCTTTGTGTATCGACAACTATGCACAGATAAATTTAAATTCCCATGAAACCTATTTATTTTCCTATCATGAACTCTTACACAATCGAAGATGTAAAAGTTCGACGTAATTCCTGTCTTTATCATCTCTACAACATCCTATTATATAAATTCAAGGTAAATTCCCAGAAATCTGGTCTGATGTCACTTCTTACAGTATTTCTAGCCCTCTCATAGGCTGTGACGTCACTACGTATCGGAAGTAGAGATGCCTCCCTACTTACTACTACTAATTAAGTAAAAAACCAAGTCTTTTAAACTGAAAGTATGGAGCAACATTAAAATTTAAACCGAACATAAATTATTACGTATATGAAGGGGGTTGCCCCCTCTTCAACACCTCACTCTTCACACTACATTTTTCAGTCCTTTTAAAATAGCTTTTTATTGTTCTATTTTAACAGCTCATGTGTTTCAGGAGACGTTCTTAAACAATTGGGACGAAATTCAAACTTCAGCGCAAAATGCGTGATGTCGAGGCAGTTGGCAATCTCACTCATACACTATAATTTCTGTTAATTTTAAGTTTTAATGTTGCTCCTTAGTTTCAGCTGAACAAACATTTTTTTTACTTATTTTCTGTTGGTTTTTAAATAATGCCAGGAAATCTGGCTCCACCTCCGCGGAAAAATCCCCTTCTCCACGGAAACATCCTTTAGACAATTCAATCTCGGGGAAAATTCACCCCGGACAATTACCCTTAACATCTCCGTGCGTAAAATTGAGTAGGCATAGAGAAAGCATGACATATCAAAAGAATTTCGCATAGGAATTCCGGAAAATTCCCCAGCGTAAAATTTCCCCTGAAAAGTTCATCCGCTGGAAAGTTCGCTTATTTTTTGCATTTCTTCAAATTTTTGGGGACCTTCAAAATTTTTATCTTTCTCTTACTAAATTTCTGTGAACATGCCTACTTCCAGCTCTACTCTAGAATTATTCTCTAGAACGTGTTTCTATAAATGAAAACAATTGACCTTAAAACTAGGGTTCCAGTAGAATGCTTCGTCTGGATTTGCTTAGACATATAGCAATCTCCATGTTATTTGCATGCTCCTATAGGAATTCCCTTCCATGCTATTCTATAGCGCTATGTCCCTTCCATTATTATTCTATGGGACCTCTACACGTGATTAAACACGTTATGAAACTATGTGCTATTTGCTTATGTCCCGTTGGTACCATTTCAAACGAGTGGGGATTCCCCGCCTGTTCCTAAACATTGCAAAAAAAGATAACAGTATGAACGGGGATTCCCCGCACAAAATTGTTTCAACTCCAACTTTTCAACCAGAGTGTTTTTGTTTTCGAGCTGACACCTGTTTTTTAGGCAGCCAATCAGAGAACTGCTTAATAATTCGTCATTGAAACCCCGTATAAAATGTTCATGCTTTGGAATGTAATTTTCATTATGTATTAGCATATTGAGCATAGTACACTGCATATTATTAACTTTGAAAACAATGGATTCGTCAATTGTCAATGTGAGTACAGCTTATTAAATTTTTTAATTTATTTCCAGATAAAAAGCATTTACCAGTAAATTCAAATTTCTGGGGGACTTAGCCCCCCTCCCCTCCAACAATACAAAACTTTAAAATATAATGAGTATATTCGATAGAAAAAGCTAAGTATGCTTTTTTCTATTATGTAAATAAAATCTCTCCTCCACAGCTATGTTTACAAGTTTTAATTGTTTTGAAACAATTCTTTTTCGTTCAAAAATGTCCTTTTTCCAATCGTGCGTTTAAAATGTGCTGTCTTTTTCCGGTTTGAATGAAAAGCTTCGGTGTTACAAAGAGAGTGACAGTTTTGGGACTCAAATTTCACACGCTATTGCTATCATAAATTAATGGCATATGCTTAATGAATGAGCAACAAAGATGTTCCTTGACAAAGAGAGAAAATTGTATTCTAGTCTAATTAAAGGAAATATATTTTATTTTCAATTGTATTCCATGATTAAGAAGGTTTTACGATGTGAAAAAAAAACTTTATAGTTCAGTTTTTACGGAAATGGCATATTTTCGTTCCAAAGCTTGGCTTTTTCAGGGCTTGAGTTGCACGGGAGTTGAGTTGCACGAGGGTTCAGTTGCACGGGGGTTCGGTTACATGCGGATTCAGTTACACGGGGTTTAGTTAAATGTGGTTGAGTTGCATAGTCACGTTGGAAAAAATTTGAGTTCATACTTAAACAGTTCTATTAAGAGCTATTGTTATGGAAATGGTTCATTTTTGAACCAAAACGACGCTTTTCTGACTGAAGATACACATTTGAATCAGAAAATGTGAAAATGTACACAATTGAAACAGAGAAGTGTGTTTTGACGATATTTTCTATAATTTCGTCTGAAAAATAGGATCTCACGCTTAAAAAGTTCTATTAAGAGTTATTTTTATGGAAATGGTTCATTTTTGAACCAAAACGACGCTTTTCTGACTGAAGATACACATTTGAATCAGAAAAAGTGAAAATGTACACAAATGAAACAGAGAAGTGTGTTTTGACCGTATTTTCTATAATTTCGTCTGAAAAATTGGAGTTCACAATTAAAAAGTTCTATTAAGAGCTATTTTTATGGAAATGGTTCATTTTGGAACCAAAACTACGCTTTTCTGACTGAAGATATACATTATAATCAGAGAAATGTGTTTTGATAGTAATTTCTATAGTCTCATTAGAACAAATTGGAGTTCATACTTAAACAGTTCTATTAAGAGCTATTGCTATGGAAATGGTTCATTTTTGAACCAAAGCTACGCTTTTCTGACTGAAGATATACATTATAATCAGAGAAATGTGTTTTGATAGTATTTTCTATATTTTCGCTGAAAAAATTGGAGTTCATACTTAAACAGTTCTATTAAGAGCTATTGCTATGGAAATGGTTCATTTTTGAATCGAAACTACGCTTTTCTGACTGAAGATACACATTTGAATCAGAAAAAGTGAAAATGTACACAGCTGAAACAGAGAAGTGTTCTTACAAAAACTAGTGTTTACGTTCAAAAAAGCTTTATAGTTTAGTTTTTACGGGGATGGCTTATTTTCGTTCCAAAGCTGCGCTTTTTCATAACCAAAGGTTCACATCTGACCCAGCGAAATGTATTTTCTATAATTTTCTCACAAAAAACTAGTGTCTACGGTCAAAAAAAGTTTTATAGTTTAGTTTTTACGGGAATGGCTTATTTTCGTTCCAAAGCTGCGCTTTTTCATTACCAAAGGTTCACATCTGACCCAGCAAAATGTATTTTCTATAATTTTCTCACAAAAAAACTAGTGTTTACGGTCAAAACAGCTTTATAGTTTAGTTTTTACGGAAATGGCTTATTTTCGTTCCAAAGCTGGGCTTTTTCATAAATTATATTATGGGGGGATGTTTTTGAAATCCCCCTTCCCCCCAAACTAAAAATTTTCCAAAATTTTACTTTAAAAGCTTTTCTCTTTAAATATTTCTAAAGTGCTAAGACATGGAGTGCTACAAACACCAGAATAAACTTTAGAGGGCAATTTATCTGTAAAAGAGGGCTTATTATTTCCTTACTAAATTTTTCTTCTTTTTTAAGGATGTGGAGGTGGATTCATACAATTACCCTCCCTCCGAAAAGAGACCAAGATGGGGTGATATCACATCGATGCAAGCTGCAAGACCATCAATCATCAGATATGCTAGCTCCATTACAAGTTCTCTGGACCAGCCAGGAGCCTCTCAAGCCAGTGTCAGCTCTGCACAAACCTCTATGCAAGCTGGCAGAAAATTCAAGAGAGAATGGATAGATTCTCATAATGCATCAGTCTCATCTAGTCAAGATCGGGGGGTCAACCCCTATCAAGCATTGCCGGGCCCTTCACGACCAATGCACGGCGAGAATGATGTGGCCCCTTCAGCTCTCGACATGCAAGCTGCAAATTTAAATGTGAGTTTTCAAATATCATTTCTCGCTAATGATTCTTTTTCCCAAGTCAATTTGAAGGAGTGAGTGTGAGCGGTACATGTGCCGCTGTTTTTTCTGTATACGCGATAATTCAATAACGTCGTAATGATTGTTGTATGTGTATGTGTGTATGTGTGTGTGTGTTTGTGTGTGTGTGTGTGTGTGTGTGAGCGGTGCATGCGCCGCATCTACTCGATAATTCATTGAGATAGTATAATGAATATTGCAAATTCAATAACGGCGTAATGACTGTTGTATGTGTGTGTGTGTGTGTGTGTGTGTTCGCGGTGCATGCGCCGCGTCTAATCGATAATTCATTGAGATAGTATAATGAATATTGCAAATTCAATAACGGCGTAATGATTGTTGTATGTGTGTGTGTGTGTGTGAGCGGTGCATGCGCCGCATCTACTCGATAATTCATTGAGATAGTATAATGAATATTGCAAATTCAATAACGGCGTAATGATTGTTGTATGTGTGTGTGTGTGTGTGTGTGTGTGTGTGTGTGTGTGTGTGTGTGTGTGTGTGAGCGGTGCATGCGCCGCGTCTACTCGATAATTCATTGAGACAGTGTAAATTCAATATCGATGTAATGATTGAATGGCATATATTTCCATATCATTATTTCTTATGTTTGATCCCAGCGCTGAAATTTTTTCATTATATATATATCAACTGAATTGTATTTTAATGCTGATTTTGAATATCTTTAAATTATTTCGTTTACCTTAATCCATCAAAAGTTATGAGAAAATTAAGAATTTTTGAAGTAGAAATTCAGACGTCGCATAAATTGTTTCCACAGCGCATTTCTATCTGACGCTGTTTCCGCAGCGCGTTATAGGCTAATGGAATATAGGCTAAGGGGTTAGAAACGCAATTTCAACTTGTAAGAATATTTCAGCGTGTGTGTGTGTGTGTGTGTGTGTGTGTGTGTGTATGTGTGTGTGTGTGTGTGTGTGTGTGTGTGTGTGTGTGTGTGTGTGTGTGTGTGTGTGTGTGTGTGTGTGTGTGTGTGTGTGTGTGTGTGTGTGTGTGTGTGTGTGGTGTGTGTGTGTGTGTGGTGTGTGTGTGTGTGTGTGTGTGTGTGTGTGTGTGTGTGTGTGTGTGTGTGTGTGTGTGTGTGTGTGTGTGTGTGTGTGTGTGTGGTGTGTGTGTGTGTGTGTGTGTGGTGTGTGTGTGTGTGTGTGTGTGTGTGTGTGTGTGTGTGTGTGGTGTGTGTGTGTGTGTGTGGTGTGTGTGTGTGTGTGTGTGTGTGTGTGTGTGTGTGTGTGTGTGGTGTGTGTGTGTGTGTGTGTGTGTGTGTGTGTGTGTGTGTGTGTGTGTGTGTGTGTGTGTGTGTGTGTGTGTGTGTGTGTGTGTGTGTGTGTGTGTGTGTGTGTGTGTGTGTGTGCATGTGTGTGTGTGTGTGTGTGTGTGCGTGTGTATGTGTGCTATTAACAAAATTTTGGTAATTTATTATGCATTGTTTTGTAAATAATGCTATAAGCAAAAATTTGTAATTTATTATGCATTTGTTTGATAAATTCGAATCCAATTAAGAAAAAAAAAATTGTTCGATAAAAAAAAAAGAAAAGTGTGCCATAATTGTGATAAAACTTTCGTCAAAGAAAAAAACTTAATCCGTTCATTTTCTAGTTTCAGGGGGAAGCTGTGAAAACTTCTGCCTTCCCTGGCCCGGGACTTCAAAGTATCATGGGTAATTGTCCTCTCTCACCGGATGATGATGATGATGTTAGTGAAGGTACGTTATTTGGTATCCCCCTGGATATTCAGCTGAAGAAATGGACAGTCTTATGCAAATTGTTGGACCTAATTTTTCCGGGGACATTTTTGACGATAGTTTTATAATTAGTGAATTGGGTCCTGTACAAATAGGTACAGGACATGAAAATAGTGTCACGTTCCCGGAATTACGTGAATTTTATTTTTTAGAATCTGCTCTAGGTCACTTACAAACATATAGGGTAGATTTTAATCCTCCCGAAGAAAACGCGGGAGAAATTTTAACAGACCCCGTGAATGTTCTCCATAGCTACATCGACAGAATTCGAGCACAAATTGAGATTCAGATTCAGAAATGGGAGGGTCAAGGGGGGGTTAAAGCATCAGTAAATCAAAAAGTTTATTTACAAAAGGGGAAATCTGGGGAAATTTTTTATTTTCATTTTTCAACTGGCAATCAAACTTTTTACCCTGGTCTAAACGAATTTGAGAGAAACTTTTTCAACTGGGTAAATAAATTAATATCAACTTTGGACACGTTTAACGAGAGGGGAAGTGGGTCCACCATTTTATACATTGAACACATGGATCTGAATCTCAGTAGATTTAAAAAAAACTTTATTTTAAGGGGAGGGCGGAGTAACAAAATAAAATTCCACCCAGATTTGTCGGCTACAGGGGGGTTCAAGGTTTCAATTTTGAAACTGGGATGCAATGCTTTAAATATGCATTTTTAGCAGCAGCCCATAAAACATTAAAAAAAGATTCATCAATGAAAAATGTCGACGGACTTGCTCGTAACGGTGGAGAAAATTTCCCTAAAGTAAATTTTGACTTTTAGAGGGGAAGTATCCGGTGTCCTTGAAAGAAATAACCGTATTTGAAAAAGCAAATGAAAATCTTGGGTGCGGGGTGGTTGTTCTCCAGTATGACACGGAATTTGTAGATGGGGGAAAGAAACCAAATAAAAAAGGGGTTTTGTATTCAGTGAGGACACAGATGGTGGATAATGTTAAAAATTGGGTTTGGTTTATTTACGAGCCTCCCAAAGATGTAAATTCCTATGGTCATTTTTTCCCCGTTACAGCAATAAGTCGACTCCTATCCCAAGGCAAAAAATATGGGGAACGTAACTATTGCCCCATGTGCCTTTCCTCATTTAAAATTGAAAGAACATTCTCAGATCACATGGGGCATTGCAAAATTCTTGGGAATCAACGAATAGAAATGCCGGCAGAAGGCAAAGATACTTTACAATTTAAAAATTTCCAAAATTCCCTGCTACAAGTTGATAAAGTTTCTTTAGACAGTGAATCAAGACTGGTTGAGGTATCAGACCCATCAAGGCCAAATATAGTCAAGGAACACAAACTAGTTGCGTGTTCCTATGCGCATGCCCTTTGCGATTCCAACAATAAAATGCAATGGGAAGAGTTTTTTTTTACTATGGATGAGGAGGGTAGTATGGAAAAGTTATTGATATCTTTAATAAAAACAGCAAACGCCACAATTTCACGATTGCGTCACACCAACTACCCAATGACATAATCAGATAAGGAGCAACTGGCACTAGAAAAGGGGACAATTTGCTGGGTTTGTAGAGGTGTTCTTGCCCCAAAAGACGCAGTCCAGGATCACAATCACCTTATTGACCCCAATTCAACGTGAAAAAGTAACTTTCGGGGGTGGGCTCACAATTCATGTAATTTAAAAATTAAACAGCAACTCTTTCTTCCGGTTTTTATACATAACTCTAACTACGATCTGAAGAATGTGCTACCAGCAATGGCACATCTTCAAAGAAATGGAACAGTGGATGATGCATGGGTGATAGACAACTTTTCCTTCAAAATCATTCCTAAATCATCGGAAAAGTTGCTTGTTTTGGAATTTATGTGGAAATTTGTTGAAGCCGACGTTGAGTACACGAATAAAATTCGCTTTTTAGATTCCTACAGTTTTTCCCCCAAATCATTGAGCGAATTAATTCAGGTGCAGAAAAACGATGACGGATGCAACGCTTTCCCCCTTCTCAAGCAACAATTTCTAAATGATTTATATGATTTGTTGACGGTCAAGGGCATATATCCTTATGATTATTATTGTTCCATGTCGAGATTCGCCGAGAAAACTATTCCTTCGATTGAATCGTTTTACGACAGTCTACACGATCGTAGGTGCACCCCCGATGAATACAGTTTTGCTAAAAAAGTGTGGGCAGAGGGAGGGTGTAAAAATGGGTTTGACTAATGCAAGCTGTATTTGTCGAGTGATGTGTTAACTTTGTTAGACATTATGTGTAAAAATACGGACAAAATCTATGGGGAATTTAATCTTGATTTGGGCTATTATTTTTCATCTCCTCATCTGGTGATGGACCTCATCCTAAAAATTAGCGGGGAAAAAATAGGGCTAATCACAGACATTGATCAGCATCTGTTCATCGAAAGGTCAATGAGGGGTGGATTTGTTTTTCACGGGGATCGTATCTTGGAAACTGATCGAACTGGAGAGAAGACGGGGACAAAATCGGATGCAGTTTTCCTTGATATGAATTCTCTCTACCCCTCGGCCATGTCCCATTATGGGCTACCTTGCGGTGACTATAAATGGCTCAATGACTCTCAAGCTCCCCATTTCCCCAACATTGACAGTGTTGAGGAGAATGGACCGGTTGGATGTTTTTTTGAAATTGATGGGGAGATACCAGTTGAGCTTCACGATTCAGTAAAGGATTTCGTTTTCCCGTGCATCAATAGACCTGTGACTAGGGACTCTTTGAGTCCCCGCAATAGGCATTTAGTCGAGGAGGACGGATTGCATTGGTCACCTTAAAAAAAAAACTTATTGCTGACCTTCTGCCGAAAAAAAATATTGTTGTACATCATGTGGCTTTAAAATGGATGTGCAACAACGGTTTCAACGTCACAAAGGTTCACAGAGCACTCCAGTTTAGCCAAAAACCATATCTAAAAACGTTTGTTGACACCTTTGTCAAGAAATGTTCTGAAGCGCAGACGAAAGCCGAAAAAGAAATTTATAAACTCATTTTGAATTCGGCTTTCGGCAAAATATGTGAGAGTGTTCACAATAGGAATCGTTGTGATGTCGTGACCGACCCCAAACAATGTGCTCGAATTATTGCCGATCCAAATTACACTTCCTTCACAATCATTGGCCCGGAGATGGTACTATTGAATAGGAAAAAAAGACGCATTGTATTAAATAAAAATATTGCTGCAGGCAGTGCGATCTTGGAGATCTCAAAAAAGCTCATGTTGGAATTCTACTACAATGTGGCTAGGGTACAGTGGCCGGAGAAGGGGCAAGTAGAGGTCTGCTACGGGGACACAGATTCTCTACTGTTAAAAGTAAAAACCCCAAATCTAATTGATGATTTGGCGCACGGAGAAATTATCAGCTCACGGATCGACTACACCAATTTGAGTGGGCTATACCCAGAGCTAGTGAAACGTCGGGCACCAAATCAGCTTTTACTTCTTAAATCTGAAACGGGAAGCGACATGATTTCCAGTGGTGTGTTTGTAAGTCTGAAGGTGTACTTTATACAGACACACGACGAGGAAATCAAGAAACGTTGCAAAGGAGTACCCACGCGCTATGTGGATAAGAATTTCGACATGGACATCTATAGGAATTGTATTGTTCAAAATACAATTCTACGAGCCAAATTGCTGGCAATTCGTTCTCTCAACTACAGGAACTTTACTGTAAATGTAGAAAAAATTGCCATGAGTACCATCTCCGACAAGGTCTATGTTTGTCAAGACGGTGTGACTACCCTCCCCCTTGGGCACTATTTAACTTCAGACCGGGCCGAATGTGTTATCCATAGGGAAAGTCTCGGTTTGAATAAAGTCCAGTAAATTTTTTCCTAAAACCATTTTTTTTTTGGGGGGGGGGGCCTCGCGACCTTTGGGGGGGGGGGGGGGGGGCTCGCTGCCAAGGGGGGGGGGCGGCCGCCAGCGGGGGGGGGCGCACCGCCAGCCACTATCAAAGTTATCTTTTTTTTGGACTTAGAGCAGATTTTTTTTGTGCTTTTGTAAATGTTGCATTCAAATTAAAAAAGTGATATTATTTTAAGTGCTTAGTGCATTTTTTTATAAATAAATTTAAAAAGTGTATTTTTTTCTGTAAAGTGCTGTTTTTTAATACAAGAAATATGATTCTTTATTGATTTTTTGTTCTTGAATGGAGTAGGGAAATTATTTAGTCATTACACAACTATGGTCTACAGTTAGTTGTTCAGGTGAACTATTGAAGGGAACATGTATCAATTTAAAACGACCATTCATATCGTTTCTGTGTGGGCCGTCAATATCGGGCAAAACAACACTCTTAACTAAAATAATTAAAAATTGCGATAAAATGTTTGTGGAAAAGCCGAAAAAAATCTACTATTGTTACAGTATTTGGCAGGAGTCATACGATAAAATAAAAGCAATTGCTGTCACCACGGGATTGGTGCAGATACAATTCATACAGGGACTTGATGTTTTCCACATTATTGAAGCAAACTCTTGGCTGATCATTGACGATCTGGCTGAATCTATTGAACAATGGTCCCAGGAAATGCTACAACTGTTCACTGTTCGCTCTCATCATGAACAGATTTCCGTTACTCTGGTTCTACACAATCTCTTTCATCAGAGCAAATGTATGCGAACACTTGCATTGAACTGCACCTACTATATCATCTACAGAGTTGTTCGTGATTCCAGCTCGCTAATAACCCTCAATAAACAAATCTATCCAGGCACCCCTAAATTTCTGCTCTCAGCATACAATCAGGCAACTAATAAACCCCACGGCTATATCCTATTGGATCTTAATCAAAATATACCCGAGGATCTGCGTGTAGTCACAGATATTTTCGACAATGAAATTACAGTATATCTCCCCGTGAACACTAAAAAGACCTATTAGTCGCTATCATGACACTGAAGAAACTATATGAAAATGGACATCTGTTTTCAGTTCTAAGCACTTCAAAACCCTCGCTTAGGAAAGCCATACTCAAACATGGTATTGACAATGATTTCATTAATCTAATATCTGAACTTTGTTTAAATTTGACCGAGGGTAATGTTCAACTGCCAGAAGTAGTTAAGCAACGGGCAAAGCAACATCGTTCCATTGTACGTACATTGGCCTCTAAAAACAAAGGAAAGAATTTTAAAAAGAAACGACTTCTTCAGGCGGGCGGTAGCTTTTTCAAACTTTTACTGCCAATAATTGCAGGACTTGTAAACAGTTTTCTCTAGATGGCAAAACCCTATAAATTGACTCCAATAGAACTCGCTCTCTCACCCGTGGAACACTTTGAGAACAATCTGAGTAAATTCCTTGACAACGAGAATATTGAGGATGATAAAAAACTGCTTTTACTTCAAGATGCACTTCGCCGAGTGGACAAACATAAGCCCTATCGTGTGAAGGCCACTGCTGCTGCTATTGATCACAAAATAGAATCATCTCCTCAAGAGTCTGCTGCTGGAACACAATTAAAGAAGGAAGAATTGGATTCAATTGTATTGAAAATTGGAAATCTAATGCCCCACTCATATCGTGAACAAAGTAAACGACTCCTAGCCTATCTCATGAAAAGTGGTCAAGATCATATTCAAGTTGAGAGCAATGGGAAAGGGATTATAATTCAGGGCAAGAGCTATAGTCTACTTGATTTAATCTATGATATGGTTACAAATCGTAAAGGACTATTATCATTTGACGCTCATCTATACAACTTTCTAAATACATTATACTTCCCCAAAAGTCTTATTAGCAATAGACAAATTCTAAAAAAATTAAATGAACATGAATCATTGTCAATACCACCACCACCACCATTAAAATATGAACATGAAGAAGAAGAAGATTTTAAATCAATTTTGGAAAATACTAGCACACCACTGATAGCTAGACAAAAGCGAAGGCGTATCAAGTCAACGTCTCCACCACCACCACCAACCGCCAGTATACAAAAGGGTAGCGGACGTTACACAACGTGTTTACATTCAAAATGGTTGAAGCTCTGAAAGGTGTTTATGAAAATATTGGTGAGGTGGGGAGTTTAAGCTCCCCCACCACTCTTTCCAAGGTCACTGGTGTTCACACTAAAAGTGTACAAGACTATCTACAAAATGAATCAAGTTACACTCTGCATAGAAATCATAGACTTCGTGCCAATCAATATCGAAAAACTAAAGCCTTTTTCCCATTGCATATAATGCAAGCAGATCTCCTGACTCTAGATGAAGTTCAACGACGTCACAATACACCGTACAAGTACATTCTACTTGCAATCAGTGTTTTTAGTCGCTATGCATATGCAATTCCATTGCGATCAAAGAGAGGCGTTGAAGTTGCTCAGGCCATTGAAAGTATTCTCGAACAGGATTCATATAAAAAATTCAAACAGATCGTGGTAGTGAATTTGTTAATCCCCATGTTGCAAAAGTAATAGTGAAATATAGTACACTGCTCCATCATAGTCATAGTCCTATAAAGGCTGCATTGGCCGAACAATTGATAAGAACTATTCGACTTTTAATTTCAAGATATTGTACATTGAAAAATACACCGGCTTTTATTCATGATTTAGATAAAATCATGTTGATTTATAATCAACGACCTCATCGATCATTGTCCAACTCAACCCCAACGGAAGTTCATCATTCTGATCATGATACAATTGACACCTTTCTTAAACAGTATTCCAATGAAACGATTGTCAAGAAGAAAAATAAATTCAATGTTGGTGATACTGTTCGAATTATAGAACAACTAATGTTTTTGAAAAGGGGAATTACTTGTGGTCCGCCGAACTTTTTAAAGTGGCAAAAATCCTAGACACTAAACCCATAACTTATCGTTTGCGCGATACCAAAGATGAAGAGATTCTCGGCGGCTTTTATGACTATTAACTACAAAAAGTTAAAAATAATAGTGAAATCTATCAAATTGAAAAGCTATTAAAGACTCGTACTCGCAGGGGTAGGAAACAGTTACTTGTTCGGTGGCTAGGATACAACTCTGATTTTGATTCTTGGATCGGTGTTGAAGATATTGACAATGCCCAATGATTTCTATGTAACTTTTATGTCCAATGTTTCCGATCCTCTCTACAACGACTTGAATACGACAAGTGATTTTTGGACAAAACTCTCCCCCGCCATCAAATTTGACGGTGCGTATGAAGTGGCTCTTGTCGACTGTATTCTCAAAAATACCTATGACATCCTGAGAAAGGATCGTGTGTATGAAATAAAAGTTATACCATTCGATTGGACACTCTTTGTCGACTATGAATGGGTTGAAGCACTTAAATCTAGCGAATATCCACATGCCAAATTGAAATATATTGAATACGATGATATGACAGATTTGTGTCGTACAATCAATAGAAAAATCTCATATCGTAGGAATGGTAAATTCCATTTTAATTATTCATTGGAACATGATAGGATTTACATTACCTCACCTGTTGACACCGAAATAATTGTTCTCAATGATAATCTGAGAGACGTTCTTGGCTTTAAACAGAATACGATCAATGGGAAAAATGCTGGCACCGTTTACGGGATGGATCAAGTTATTTTTGCTGATTATCCACCTGGTTTCGCCTCGGACTCTTGCATATTTCTCTATGTGTCCTTTGTGGAAACGTCGAGAGTCGGTAATTCAAATGTCCCCCTCCTACGTGTTCTTGAACAAAAAAACAACTCATGAACTTGTTCATCACTATAATATAAAGCATCTTCAGTATGTTCCTGTAAACACTTCGTATTTGGAACTCTGTCAGTTAACACTAAGAAGTGAATTGGGTGATCCTCTAGCAATAACAAAAGGCTTAGCAGTGATTACATGTCATTTTCGACCCATTGTCGGCGACAGCACAATCACCTAAAATGAACAATAGAAGAATTCCATTTGTCTGCCCGATATCGATTGCTATGTTGGTGCTTTGAGTCCACATCAAATAGGCAATGGATTGGACTACTACAAGGGTCGTACTACAATGTCTGGCTATGGTCTTGGTAGCTGGTTTGCTAGGCTATTTCGTTCTGCACTACCCCTTGCCAGAAAATATCTTGTGCCTGCTGCATCAAATTTTGCTGCCTCCACACTACAGGACTGGGGGTCGGGCAAGAATTTCAAGCAGAGTGTTAAGGAAAATATTAGATCTTCAGCAAGAGCCGTTGGTGAGCAATTAAAATCTCGAAAAAATGGGGAGGGATTGAAAAGGATGCGTGCACGTCATTCACTCATCAGTCTCCACCCAGGCGGGAAGCGAAGGACATCAACAAGGACGTTGAGGAAGAAAACAAGGAAGACCAATAAGCAGAAGAAGAAAAGAAAAGATTGTTAGATCAAAGAAGGATTTCTTCTCTTAAGATGACTTATCTCCCCCACAAGGAATCATATCCATCAATTAGTTCCTCATTGAATCTATTCAATGCTGAAAATGTTGATGTCAGTGTCAAGTATGGCTACTATGAACAATTTCATCCCCAACAACCCCTCTCGGAAAATATACACTTTCAAATATTTTCCAATGAAGACTATTTCATTGATTTGTCATCAACATTTATTGATTTAAATGTTGCGGTGAAGAAAAAGTCAGATAATACAACTCCAAATGCTGGCGATGGTCTCTCCTATGAGAACTGTATTCTACACAATCTGTTCAAACAAATTAATGTATTTATTAATGGAACATTGGTGAGCACTAGCAATAATTTATCAAACTATGCAAGCTACATACAATTTATGATGATGACACCAAAGGCATACAAGGAGTTGAGAGGACAATCATTGGGCTATGAATATCGATCAGGTGTTGATACTGATGGTGAGTTGACTACTGCAGTGACCCAAGAGTATCATCTGGTTGGAAAATTAAATCATGAGATATTCAATATATCCCAATGGCTACCCCCCAATGTCAAGATTGACATAAAGTTACAGCTGGCCCCATCGAATTTCATTTTGAGAAAAACACTTCCTGCAGCACCCGATGCAAATGTCATTATCACATCGGCAATTCTCCACGTCCGAAAACAACAAGTTATGAGCTCTGTTGCATTGGCAGTGGAAAAGCTAAGAGCCAATGGCAACAACATTAAACTTCTTGTCCCCCATACGATCACCAGTCAACGTCACATTGCCACTGGCTCTCGTAGCTATAGCGATTCATCATTTATCAATGGAGAAATCCCATCAAAATTGGCTTTGGCCTTTGTGAAGAGTGGCAGTGCCGTTGGATCCTGGACTGAATCCCCCCATGATTTTAATTTTTTCGGTCTATCTAGCCTTGTGTGCAAAGTGAATGGTATTCCACTGTACACTCTATCATTTGACAAAAAATCCTATAGAACTCTGTACGAGTTGACCATGCAATCCCTAGATCATGACTCTCAACTATTTGAAAATGGAATAACCGATTCAATGTTTTCAAAAAATCATGGGGTAATTGTTTTGGACTTGTCGGGGACTCAGGATATGAGCATAGTACGAACAGGGAATGTACGTTTAGAGTGTACATTTACTGATGCTCTGACTGAGAGTATCACGCTAATATCACTGAGTCAATTTGAAACCTATTGGGAAATCACACCCGACGGCAGTGTTCTACTAGACCTAGCACCATGAACACAAACCAAATAATCAACGTATTTCGTATGGATCCATACATGTCCCAGTACAAGTCCTATTGCATACCTTCGGACTTCATTGAAAAAATTCCAAGTGTTAACAATACCCTAATCATTGTTAATAGCAGTCCATCGACTTTGAAGACCGGCCATTGGCTATGCATCTTTCAAACAGCGAAGAATATTGAATTTTTGATCCTCTTGGCCTATCGTATAAATTCTACACTCCATACATCAGCAACTTTATTGAAAGCAGTGGGAAAACCATTATTCAAAATCAACGAAGAGTACAGGATTTAACGACTAAGACATGTGGCTTTCATGCACTACTCTTTTTCATGTTCAGATGTCGTGGCTACACCTACAAGCAGTTTCTCGACATCTACGTTGACTTACCTCGATTGAACGACTTTCTAGTGGAAAATATACTTACAAGCGTATTTAATATTGATTTTAGTGCCCTACGAATAAAATGTTCTAAAAATGTATGTGAAATTGTTTATTAATAAAAATTTATATACATGATAAAACGACTTTTCTACTCTTTAGATTTCATCTTCTACTAGGTATAGGTATTTGTCAACGACAACTAGTGCAGGTAGATTATCTGAATTCACAGTGTACTGATCCTGATGTAGTGCAATGTCAGGGTCACATTTTCTACAGTAGAGTGTAACTTCACTCTTGTCATATCTCTTTGTATAGTCAATGATACTATTCTCATTCATTCTATAGAATTCACATGTTTCAATTTGTCTATTTGAAGCAATTTCACAAACAGTGTCCTCAAGTGTCGAATCACATTCCGTCACAGCCAAATAAAAATCAGTGGGCTTATAATCATAACACCCATTGTCTTCACAACGATGACGTAGAAACCATATTCTTTTGTTGTCCAACAGTTGAATCGTTGACCCGGCTCCACCTCCCAGAACAATGTAAAACCACGACGATACCAATCTCGTAGCAATAAACTAAAATCACGGTTAGGATTATTTCCAATCATACCGGGATATGTATGCTCCCACTGATGACATTTATCATAATGGCAATTGGAGCATAGGTGGCCTCTAGGATGAGAGTCACACACCTCTTCAAGACAGGAATTACAACCTTTAATTTGTACAGCATATCCTCTATGCAATTTACACGGGTTGCATAATCTACACTTTTCATCATACTCGTCAATCATTGTGCAATTCTCACATGATGACCAGCTGCCCAGTGTGTACATACATAGGGGACATGTATGGAACATTTTTTTCATGTGTTGACACTCTCACTGCCACAATGAAACTGAGCTAGCAACAACAAAAATTGTCGGAGATAGTAGAGAGAGGAGTAAATCATCCTTGAGCACCATCTTTCTCATGAAAAAAAGTCCTAAATTTCTAAACTAGTGTTTAAAAGCATATCCACAATATCATTTTGCCGTGTCGTGATCAATATATCAATAAATTGTGTAAATGCATTTGGACCACGACGTAGAAGCTTCATACAATAGTCTAATGACGGAAAATCACTTTTCATTATATCAACAAGCATTCCCCGAGAAAATATCTTCCTTTGAATAGACAACTCTAGAAAATCGTCATCTAGAATCAAACGTTTTTCCATAAGCACTAGATTCCCCATGATTCACTCTTTCTCAAATCTATCCATTTTTTAGAGTCCTAACACTCTCACAACCGATTTCAGACTAACCAGAATTGTTTTTTTTCTACTCTAAAAATATACGCTAGTCTACTATAGAAAGAAAAATACCTTTGATTTAGAAACAATTTTATTGAACATAATTACAATAATAATATTCACTGATGCATTTTATTCTCATCAATATATTTCGATAGGACATCTAATGCTGACCGAAGTTTATTTATATGGAGAATATTCACTTTTCCAGCAAAACATAGTTGCTCCTCCTGCTTAAACTTGCTTAATGATATCACGTATCTAGCATACATACTGTCCCATTCAAGGCATAGTCTACAGCCAGTGGTTACTTCCACAGCCACATTGGATACTCGTATATCGTTGCTGCTGCTGTCGGCTCCATCATTAATCTCCAATAATGTAAATGCACCACTCATTTTCTTCTCCACTAATATCCTCTCAAATAAACTATTCTCTCTGAATTCAATTCTCTTACTAATATGAATTGTAGTGAAAACCATTCCTTTTATTCAAACCCCAACCACAAATCAAGTTATCATATATGGAGTAACCTCCGCTCTCTGATTGGCTCATAAAAAACGGATGTTACCTCGAAAAACCGGTTCGGTCGAGTTACATAATTTCATGCATGCCCTCAAAACATGTTTGACTACTTTATATCATACCAGTTTTTTAGAATGTGTACGTGAACTGACGATGTACATTCATTGTGCAATTGACAACAATAACAGAAAAAAAAACCTGTTTGACCACATTATACACTGCCAAATAACTAGTCTGGTAATCTGCCATGGAAAGGTGCCATGGAACGTAAAGAGAGCAAATAACATGGAGATTGCTATATGTCTAAGCAAATCCAGACGAAACATTCTACTGGTTCCTCCCTACCTCTCCAGACTACCTCTCCTCTACCTCTCCCTGCCTACCCAACCACATCACCTAATTAAGGTAAAAACAAGGTTGGTAAATATTGAACTAACGCAAGTATCTGGAACTGTACTTCTACCGTGCTAAATAAAAAATAAGTCATTGATGCATGAATTTTCAGGGTATTTTGGAATTTTGATGATGTGGTAATAATTAGTCACAGTTTGAATGGCTGCAGGTAATTACTTTAATTCAACAAATGAATGTGATCCCCAGGCCAAGTTTTCTCCCGTGGAAAATGCCCCAGCAAAAAATTTACCACCCCCACCCCAAAAACGTATGCATACTTCCCGGCAACAAGTACTATACCATACGTAAGCAATGGGCAAGTTTTATAACTTAAGAACCACTCCCCAGGGGGTGTGGGAGGGGGTCATATTATCCCAAAAACATGTTAGCCTATTTGGCCTTTCAACTATGCTGATCAAAATGGTTATCTTATAATTTTGTTTGGACAATTTTGGGGAACAAAGGGTGTGGGAGGGGGCTTAATTGCCCTCCAATTTTCTTAGTCACTTAAAAAGGGCATTATTTGTTTTTAATTTCTGTTTGGATGAATCTTTTCCCAACATTCAAGGACCACTGGGTTGACACGATCACCCCCGGGAAAAAGCGAACAAAAAATAAATAAACACGCATCCGTGATCATTCTTCTGGCAAAAAAAAAAAAAAAAAAAAAAAAAAAAAAAAAAAAAAAAAAAAAAAAAAAAAAAATCTACATTTTTATAGATAGAAACTTGAACCCTTAACAGTAGGGTTCTCTGATTCGCTGAATCTGATGGTATGATTTTCATTAAGGTTATTTGACTTTTAAGGATTGTTTCCCATCGTTTCCGAAAATGGGACATTTTTCTCAGGCTCTTAGCCTTTGATGGGTAACACTATATTTAATGCAACTTATATATTTGGAAGCAGCGTAATGAGTCGGTTCATTTCATATATCTATTGGTATCAAAATTTTGTCTTTTAAAGTTAACTTAACTTTAAAATTTCAGGGAATACTGAGTGGGAAGTGGAACTAAATCAAAACTCACTATATGCATACAGATTGGAAAAAGGGCATATAAGCAGTACCATAGGAACGGCTTAAACTATTAAGATGCTGCGATGACTACCACTACTAAGGCTAACAATATTAACGTGAAACTTTCAAGGAATGTTGAACTAGACGGACGCGCACTATGTGCATGCTGGTTTCCAAAAGGGCGTAACGGCTGTTTCCAAGGAATGGCTAAGATTATTGAGTTGAACTGTCCGGGGACATTGAAAGGGATGTTCAACTAACCAAAAGGCATTATTTGCATGCTCGTAAAAATACTGCTTCTGCTACTTCTACTACTACTGATATACAGCTACTCCTATTACTTAGGCTAAGGATGTTAAGGTTAAACTTTCAGGAAATTTTCGGGGGAATGTTGAACTAAACCAAAACATGCTATGTGCACGCAGGTTAGCCAAAGAGTGTATCAGCGATATCCCAGGAATGGTTTATGATCTTCTGTTGAATGTTTAAGGACAAGTAAAGGGGGGTGTTGAGCTAAACAAATGGCAATGTGTGCATACTACTACAGCTACAACTGGTACTACTGCTACTTAAACTAATGCTACCAATGATATTACTACTACTACTGCGTATACTGAAACTACTATTGAAGTTCAGGGTATTAAGTCGAAGCTTTCGCAGAATTATGAGGGGGACGTTGGACAGAATCGACACACACTAAGTCAATGCAGATTATGAAAAGGGCGTAAGAGTTATGCCCCAGGAACAGCTTAGAGTATTAAGTTGAAATTTTAATGCCTGCTGAGGGGGAGTTGAACCAACCGAACCAACCGGAACTTTATGTAGAGCACTATTAGTTCTACTGCTACTGCTACAAATAATACTACTACTACTACTACTACTACTGCTACTACTACTACTACTATAGTTCTACTGCTAATACTACCACTACTACTACTACTACTACTACTACTACTACTACTACTACTACTACTACTACTACTACCGCTACTGCAACTGCTACTAAAGTTACTGAAACTATTACTACTACTCCTACATCTACACTACTACTACTACTATTACTACTACTACTACTACAACTACTACTACTACTAGCCTACTACTCCTGCTACTACTATTACTGCTTGGTGAGGCAGTGAGTTTTAAGGAGTTGCAAATAGTAGTACTGGCATTAATTGTTATCAAAGTTCCTTATTTTACGATTCTGGCTACTATTGACCAGAGTCGCTCCTAACTTGCAATTCTTTACCATTGTCTGATTGGTTCTAAGTATTATATCCCATTTGTATTTTGGAATTCAGGTGAAAAATTCCACGGTTCCTTCTGTTCTTCATTCTTTTTATTTGTCTTAATTTCCTTTGAACTGCTAAATTTTACGTGTAGGGAAAATTTTCTATAAGGGAATTGACGAGGGGAGGGGGACATACACCAGAGCTGGTGAAAAATAAATGAGGTTTTAAACACATTGCCGTTCTTTTAGATTAGAAAATTAGAGATCATAGCAAAAAATTAAAATTTAGCGCAAAGTATGGGACGCTGAGGGGCTGGTAACCCCCCTCATATATAAGGTAATTTCTGTCTATATAATTTTGATTTCGATGTTAATTTTTATTTGAAATTTTGTTTACTAAACTAAATAAAATTCGGTTTTGAACTAAACTAAAACTAAATTACATGCTAGACTAAATTAAGGCTTAATTTCATTCATAAAAGCTAACTCTGAAAACTAATATTTTCCTCTCACCTGCGTAAGTCCTCCGTCAAATCCTTCAACACATTCAATTTGAAGCGACTCTGAATTTTCTTTTGTCGTATTGCAAAGCTTCGGAGCTCCAGGCGGACCTGAAAATTAGAGCCAGTTAGAAGCATTTTGTCCCATCGTGTCCCCCGGGAAATCAGTCACATTCTTAGCACTGGAAATGATGCTCAACGTAAAAAGAAGCGAACTTTATAAGAGGGCTTAAATTTTTCACCATACAGTTTGAAAATTCCTCGCAAAAAAAGAAAATAAAAAATCTGCCTGAAAGATAACATTTTTATTAGAAGCAGATCTTCAAACAATTGTGATCAAAACAGATCAGAAACAGTTCTTCAAAAATATTTGACAACGACAAGGGAAAATCGTATGAATTTTCACAGAGTGTATTTTGCTTTATTTCAACATCAGTGAGAGATATTGTTTTCGAAATAGTCATTTAAAAAAAAGAAAGATATACTTTTCAGTAGAACTTGTTTGTACTATTTAGAAAATGACAACAAGTAGAAATTTCAGAAAATGGTCTTCATCGATGTGCATGGGTTCCCCAGCGACGAAATTTGACAGCATACTTTTCTTCTGTGAATTTCACTTAAATCTCAGGCTCTTAGTTTAATCTCTTTTTTTTTGGGGGGGGGAGGGAGGGTTCTACCATGACTGGTCAGTTTAGCTTTACATCTTACGACTGGACTATTATTTATGATTAACATACAAATTTACTTGAAGACAAACTGAAACAGGTCTCAAATCCCTGTGTATTATTTTTGAAAGTATAAATGGAAATAAAAAGAACAAAAAAAAAATAATAAAATGCAAGATGGTTAACTTTCAAAAAAAGATTTAGAATGACACGTATCTCATCGAACTATGAGCAGGTTTCAGTATTTAATACATTTTCATTATTATTAGTATTTAGTAGTCGAAGGGTCAGATATCTAATACGGGAGATTAAGTTTTTGGCCACCTTTTGGCTAAAGAGTTTGATCCAGGATAGTCCTCATGGACAATCAGTTTCTATGTAATATAAAAAAGTATAAGGTCAGTGTGGCTAGTCACAGAAATTGTTGCAATTATAGGTAAAGACAATTAATAACTTATTGTGAAGATCAAGCCATCAACATTGAGCAAACCTTGAATTAGCTTGACAAGGCCTTTCCTTAGGCCTACTGGTAATGTTGGTCTTTCTTCTTTCTAGAACCCAGAATACTTGTCACTGAAAAGGTAGCGTATACTAGGCGAAATCAAACTTTTCTTACAGTGAAAACTCGTAATCCCAAAATTACGGGCTGAGTTTGACAAGGAGTAGAGGAACTCTTTTCAAGTTCTGAATCAAGCACAGCAAGAAAATGAGAATCTACAAGAGGCAGTCGTTGAGAGAATATGGTTGAAGATCGAAGATATTGCATAAAATGTTGCTGCTCAAGTCGCTTCAAAGCGAACAAAAGTGGTGCGCTGCACGAACACTCACTGACCTGTATGAGAAGAAAAAAGCATCGAACAAAACAGTATTTAGATAGCTTCGTAATAAGGCACATAAGCTGGCAAGAAAGATGAAAATGCCTACTGGTCAAAGCTGGCCACAGATCTATAAAAGGCTGAAGCTAGGAATGAGAACTGTAAATAATATAGACTCCTCAGGGAGCTAAGCTTGGCAAAGAAATAGAATAGCATTACCAAAATTTGAAAAGATCAGATGTGAATATCATCAGAGGATCATAAGCAGCGCCATAGCGCTGCCTATGATCGTCCAAAGTGATTGGAGAACAACCAGCCATCCATCCCTCATGCCCATCATTTCCCCAAACACTTCCGATCAAAATTTTTAGATCACCATTTTGTTCAACGTAGATGAAAGGTCCAGAAATTATGTCTTTGAGGATGAAAAACCCCCCCACACCCACAGCCCTCAGGGCAAGGGTTGTAAGTTATGCCTTGGGGAAATAAAATGTTTTATTCCCCTAGGGTGGTCGTATAAACCTCGAAGGGGTTCGTTGGATTGGTAACCAGAAGTTCTAGTTCCCTTTTTATGTGTCAAAGTGATCGGAGCCAGCTAACCCCTCCAACACGTCGTATTTTCTGGAAATCTATCCGATTGAAATTTTGATATTGTCATTTGTTCAAGTAAAAGTTCAAAGATCATAGGCAGCGCAATTGCGCTACCTAAGTAAACAGCGACGTAGGGACTTTTTTTTTTTTAGGCCAGGACACTTCGGATAGAAGAAGTTTTCCTAGAAACTTCAAAGATTGGAAGTTGCAAGTTCTATTGCCCTTTTTAATAGTTGAAAATCATTGGAGGACAATAAGCCCCCCCCCCACATCTATGCTTTCCCCAACTAAATCCAATTAAAGTTTTAAGATAGCCTTTTTGTTCAGCGTAGTTGAAAGGTCCAATAATTGTGTCTTTGAACATTAAAACCCCCCTTAGCCCTTGATACAACGGTAGTATATTATATCCCAGGCGCATATAAGGTTTTCATAGAAAGGGTGGTCGCATAAGCTAGGGAGGAGGCTCATTGGAATGGATATCGAAATTTCTAATGCACTTGTTTGTAGTTGAAAGTGATTTGAGGGCAAACATCACCCTTCTCCTCACCTATCATTTCCCCAAAAATATCCAACAATATTTTGAGACAGCCATTTTTTAATCATATTTGAAAGAGCCAGTAATTTTGCCTTTGGGTTTGACAACGTCCCCCTTACGGCCCTTAGGGCAAAGACTTTAGGTTAAATTAGTTGCTCATTGTTAACATTTACGATATTTTGGAAAGTGTGGTCGTACAAACCTCGGATACGGCTAATTCAATTGGAAATCAGAAGTCCTAGTGTCCTTTATAAGAGTCAAAAGTGAATGGAGAGCAACTATCCCCAACCAACGTCTTCTATTCCCCAAATGCATCATATGGAAATTTTAAGATAGCCATTTTGTTCAAAATAGTCCAAAAATAATATATAAGGCCCTTCGGGGTTGAAATAGCCATAGCCTCTCAGAGGGTTGTAAGTTATGCCCCCAAGGCATATAACTTTCTTATGGAAGGGGTGGTCGTATGACCTTCGGATAGTGCTAATTTGATTAGAAATTGGAAGTTATACTGCTCTTTTTAAGAGTCAAAAGTTATTTGAGGGGCAAACAGCCCTCCTCTCATGACCATCATTTTCCAAAACAAACATCCAATCAAAATATTGAGACGTCTAGTTTTTTTAGCATTGTTGAACGATCCTGTAATTATACCTTTTGGGATGTCAACCCCCTTACAGCCGCCAGAACAAGGACTGTAAGTTAGGCAATTCGTTAACTGTTTCCATTTACTATATATTGTTGACAAAGGTAAGCATTTTTGACATTTACTTTCCAAAAGGACATAGGGCATTCAGGTGAGCCCTTCAGAGAAGGTCGAGGTTATTTTTGAACTGAATCAAAACACTTTTTGCGTATACGGGTACAGTGGCGTAATTTCGTCAAAATCCTGGGAGGGGGGACAAAGTTGGAACCAATTTTCCCAAATTAAGTGAAAATGACAGGTAAAACTGATAAATGATTCATGTATTACCATAAAGGCAAAGAGATACTAAAGAAAACTGACCTTTTTCTCTTGATACTTGAATTATGCAGGCTTATCTTAGTTTTGACAATTTTGTTTGCAAAAACTAAATTTCAGCTGGGGGCAAACTGAGGTCTAGGGGTGGGGGAAACGGGCAGTAAAAATAGCGTAACTCAGAAATGACTGAGTATCCTACCTTGGAACTTTCAGGAAAGGATAAGAGTGATCATCAATTGACCAAAAAGGTAATATTTTTGACGCTACTGCTACTACTACAACTACCACCACAACTACGGTATTACAACCACAGTACTATACTTAAAATATTGAAAGTAAATTTAAAGTAAGTCAAAAGACACTGTGCGCAGTCCATCGTCAAAAGAGCGTATTTCAAGAAGGCATTAAAACCTTAAATTGGAACTATCAGAAAATGCTTAAAGGGAAAGATCGATTGACCAAAAGGCAAGTGCATGCTACTACTAATGCTACTATCGCTTGCAAAGGGATGTAGCTACAGTAATAGGGCCGAATGATGTATAGTGGACTTCAGATTTCCCTTTTTTAGATAGAGGAGTCAGATCTCCGATGCAAAAAGAAGGAATGATACCCAGAGTGAAAATCATCTGCATAAGCAGAAACAGATGAGCCGTAAGAAGATTTTCCCCGTATTTCAATATATATATACTACTACTACTAACAACTCATCGCAGCACCAAGCCGCCTGAGGCCAACACAGCTACGCACGCTCCTCCTCCACCCCAATCTATTCAAAGCCTCCCTTTTTACACCCGCCCACGAAGTTCCCATTTCCTTCAAATCTTTCTTTATGATGTCCTCCCAACCCAGACGGGGACGACCTGCTTTCCGTTTAGCCCTAGATGGTTGGCCGAAAAGAACAATCTTCGGCAATCTGTCATCCTTCATCCGAACAACATGCCCTAACCACCTCAACCTTTCTTTCATTATAGACCTAGAAAGCGGTATTGAACCACATTTTTCGTATAGCCTATTGTTTGAAATACGGTCAGTCAGCCGGGTACCCAGAACAATCCTTAAGCAATTTCTCTGGAAAACATCTAGCAAATCTTCATCCGCTTTTCGGAGCGTCCATGCTTCAGAGCCATATTTGACCACTGTCATCACTGTAGCTTCTAAGATTCTAATCTTGGTTTGCAGACTTATCTTCCTATTCTTCCAGACTTTTTTTAACTGTGAAAAAACACCCTGAGCCTTGGCTATTCTATTTTTAACATCTTCACTGCTCCCACCATCTTTACTAATAATACTACCAAGGTAAGTGAAACTGCCCACCTGATCAATCTTTTCATTACCCAACGTCACCTTTTCATCTTCACTTATTCCTAGCCTTAGTGACTTGGTCTTCCTAACATTAATTTTCAAACCAATACTAGCACCCTGAACTCGCAAAACCTCTAAAACTTCATTCATTTTGCTCACACTTTCATCTAGGATGCTTAAATCATCAGCATAATCCAAGTCCAGGAGACTTTTTCCTCCCCATTTGATTCCGTGGTCTCCCATTGCCTTTCCTGTGCTCCTTAAAACAAAGTCCATCAAAATAATCCATATAAAGGGGGATAGAACACAACCCTGCTTAACTCCTGATTTAATACAAAACCAGCTGCTAACCTCATTTCCTACCTTAACCGCAGCAGTGTTATTCTCGTACATAGAACTAATCACTTTAATGTATTTGTCTGGTATACCATACAAGGATAAAACCTTTACTAAAGCTCCTCTATCAACAGAATCGAACGCTTGCTCATAATCTATAAAACTGAGGACCAAAGGTGTTTGAAAACTTAGGCACTTCTCAATTATTAACCTAAGAGTGAAAATTTGGTCAACACATCCTCTACCTTTTCTAAAACCGCACTGCTCTTCTCTTAAAACTTTGTCTACGGCATCTCTCAGTCTAAAAAGTATCATATTACTAAGCAATTTGCTACCTACAGAGACCAGACTAATGCCTCGATAATTACCACACTCACTTTTATCACCTTTCTTATAAAGTGGCTTAATTAAGGTTTTCCTAAAATCATTAGGTACTTCCCCTTTTTCAAAAATCATATTCATAATCTCCAATAACTTATTTCTAACCTCAGAGCCACCATATTTAAGAAACTCATTTACTACCCTATCAGCACCTGGAGCCTTATTATCCTTTAATCCTTTTAGTACTGTTTCTAATTCCTCCTCACAAAACAAATCTTCCTTCACATCCAAGGTATCACAAACTTTTTCATTTTCCTCTATATTTTTTCCTGCAATTCTATCTCGGTTAAGCAAATTCTCAAAATGTTCGGCCCATCTCGCTTTAGCTTTTGTCTTATCGCTAATTGCCACCCCATTCCTATCTTTAACTGGGACAAGTCCGGATTGACTACTACCTCTCAATTTGTTAACGTGCCAGTACAATATTTTACTATTATGCCGTCTAGCTGCATCTTCTAAATCCTCGGCAATTTATCCATGGCCTCCACTTCACACCTCCTTAGTTCATATTTCAATGCTTTCTCCACTTTCTTTACATTTCTTTTGTTTCATGTGATCTATCGCTCAGATAATTCTTGTACAAGTCCTTTCTCCTTTCTATTAAACTTAAAGCTTTTTCACTAATATTCTTAGCTGCAGTTCTAGCTTTCTTCCCTAACACACCATCAGCAACTTCACAAATTATTTTTCTAAAATTATTCCAACCATCTTCCACATTATCAAATTTTAAACTCTCAAGTTTAGTATTCAACTGTTCCTGGAAAGTTTCTCTCAAATTCTCATCCTGGAGTCTACTAACATCATAACTTCCCGGGAGGTAATTACCCTTCCGATATTTCAGCTTTAAATTAACCCTTGACACTACTAGATGGTGATCTTTACTTTTAACATCAATAACAGCACTCCTATATACCCTAGTATCTTGTATTGATCCTGCCAGTCTTCGATTTACTATAACATAATCAATAAGGTTTGCTGTCTTACCATCACGTGAATACCATGTTAGCTTATGAGCCATTTTATGACCAAACACCGTATTGGTTATATATACGGTTATATATACGGTTATATATATATATATATATATATATATATATATATATATATATATATATATATAGATATATATATATATATATATATATATATATATATATATATATATATATATATATATATATATATATATATATATATAATATACATATATATATACATTTATTTATGTATATATATATATATATATATATATATATATATATATATATATATATATATATATATATATATATATATATATATATATATATATAGATATATATATATATATATATATATATATATATATATATATATATATATATATATATATACATAAATAAATGTATATATATATGTATATATATATATATATATATATATATATATATATATTATATATATATATATATATATATATATATATATATATATATATATATATATATATATATATATATATATATATATATACATATATATATACATTTATTTATGTATATATATATATATATATATATATATATATATATATATATATATATATATATATATATATATATATATCTATATATATATATATATATATATATATATATATATATATATATATATATATATATATATATATATATATATATATATATATACGAGGCATGTTTTTAAGTAAGTACCGTTTTGGAATTAAAAAAAGACGTGCAAAGATATCGTATAATTTTATTTTTACATGAAAGCTTGTACCTTAATCTACATTTCTACATAATTTCCGTGAATATTGAGGCACTTGTCATAACGTGGCACCGGTTTTTGAATTCCCTCCTCATAAAATTCTGCCGCCTGACTTGTTAACCACTGTATCACAACTGTTTTGACTTCGTTATCGTCTTGAAGACGCTGACCACCCAGGTGTTTCTTAGAGTGCAGGAACACATGGTAGTCGTTGGGCGCCAGATCAGGGCTGTATGGAGGATGATATAGTTTTCCATTTAAAAGATTTGATGAAATCTTTGGTCCGATTAGCCACATGTGGACGGGCATTGTCATGCAGCAAAACGATACTCTTACTCAACCTGATACGTCTTTTTTTCTGGATTGCACGACGCAGATTGTTCATGTCTCACAATAAGACGCTGTATTGATTGTCTCATTACGAGGCAGAAACTCCACTAGCAATACTCCTTTCTTGTCCCAAAAAACTGTGCACATGATTTTCCGGGCAGAAATTGTTATCTTAAACTTCACTTTTTGGGTGATGATGAATGTCGCCATTCCATGGATTGTTGTTTTGATTCTGGCGTAACAGCCACCCATGTTCCGTCACCAGTAACAATTTGGTCTAAAAAATCTTCACCTTCATTGTGGTACCGCTCAAGGAAAGTCAATGCACTGCCTAAACGTTGGGTTTTGTGCAAATTCGTCAACATTTTGGAACCCAACGTGAACACAATTTCCGGTAATCCAAGTTCTCAGTCACAATGCAATACAAGACACTGCGAGAATACTGAGGAAACCAGTCGCATATTGATGAAATTGTGAAGCGTCTGTTTTCTCTCACCTTTTCTTCCACTTTCTACACCAAATCTTCATTAAAGAGACTCTTCATTAAAGACCGAAGGATGCCCACTCCGTTCTTCATCATGCACATTTGTGCGGCCATCTTTAAATGCTCTCACCCATTTCCTTACCATTCCATCACTCATAATGTTTTGTCCGTAAACTTGACAAATCTCACGACGAATATCGATCGGTTTTACGCCTTTAGCACTAAGAAATCGAATAACAGCCCGTACTTCAGATTCGGCGGGACTCACGATTGTCGGAGGCATCTTAAACACTCAGTAAACAACGTATCAAACAGTTCGTGGTAACGAACTGTAAGTAAGGAGCGACCCGGCTCAATGGTAACCGAAACTCTAGAAAACGGGTTTTTGATACCAATAGATATATCAAAAGAATCAGATTTCAATGCTGATTTCAAATATATAACTTTCATCAAGTTTAGTGCTACCCATAAAAGTTGCGCGCCTGAGAAAATTTGGCTGATTTACAAAAAAAAGGGGAAAGACTCTCTAAAAGTTATAGAACCTTAATGAAAATCACACCATCATATTCAGCGTATCAGAGAACCCTACTGTAGAGGTTTCAAGCTTCTATCTACAAAAATGTGGAATTTTGCATTTTTTGCCAGAAAAAAGATCACGGATGCGTGTTTATTTATTTTTTTTTTCCCAGGGGTGATCATATCGACCCAGTGGTCCTAGAATATCGTAGGAGGGCTCATTGGAACGGAAATTAAAAGTTCTAGTGCCCTTTTTAAGTGACCAAAAAAAATGGAGGGCAACTAGGCCCCCTCCCACGCTTATTTTTTTCCCAAAGTCACCCGATCAAAATTTTGAGATAGCCATTTTGTTCAGCATGGTCGAAAATATGATAAATATGTCTTTTAGGATGACTTAATCCCCCGAAGTCCCCAGGGGGAGGGCTAAAAGTTATGAACTTTACCCAATGTTAACATATAGTATTGGTTATTGGGAAGTATACAGAAGTTTTCAGGAGGGTTTTTTTCTGGTAGTGGGAGGGAAGGGCGGGTCGGGGGTTATGTTGGAGGATCTGTCCATGAAGGAAGTTTTCATGGGGGAAGGGAAATTGCCATGAAGGGGGTGCCGGACTTGCCAGCATCATTTATTGGTTATTGGGAAGTATACAGACATTTTCAGGAAGGATATTTTTCTGGAGGGGGGAGGGGGCTAGGGGAGGGGGTTACTCTAGAGAATATTTCCGTGGAGGATGTTTCTTAGGGGTAAGGGACATTTCTATGAAGGGGGCGCCGGATTTCCAAGCATTATGTAAAAAACGATCAGAAATTAAATAAAAAAAACAAGTTTTTTCAACTGAAAGTAAGAAGCAACATTAGAACTTAAAACGAACAGAAATTATAACGTATGTGAGGGGGTTCTCCCCCAAGTCAATACCTCGCTCTTTACGCTACAGTTTTTTTTTCAGTGCTTTCAAAAGAGCTATCTATTCTTATTAAACGGCCTTTGTGATTCAGGGGTTTGTGAATCAAATTTTTTTTTAACTTTTAACGTAAACAGTGTGGTATTCACTAAGGGGAGAACCCCCTCATATATGTAATAACATATACGTAATAAAAAAAAAAAAACAATAAAAAAACAAGCGATACGGCTCAATAGTAATCGAAACTTTTAAAAACGGAATTTTGATGTCAATAAATGTATCAAAAGAATGTGTTTATAATGCTGATTCTAAATATATAAATTTTATTAAGTTTAGTATTACTCATCAAAGGCTACGAGCCTGAGAAAATTTACCCGATTTTTTAAAGAGAGGGGAAACATCCCCTGCAAGTGAAAGAATTTTAATGAAAATCAGATTGTCTGATTCAGCGTATCAGAAAACCCTATTACGTAGGTTTGAAGCTCATATCTGCAAAAATCTGCAACTTTGTATTTTTTGCCAGAAGAAAAATATACGAATATAGAAGTTAGTTACGTAAGTTAATTTGTAAAGACATCCATTTAGCAAAAGAAAAGTAAAATTTTATGCAAATTTTGTTTACTTATTCAATGACGGTTAGCCAAAATAAAAGCTGCATTAACTAAAAAACGATCAGAAATTAAATAAAAAAAAACAAGTTTTTTAAATTGAAAGTAAGGAGCGACATTAAAACTTAAAACGAACAGAAATTATTCCGTATATGAAAGGGGCTCTCCCCTCCTCAACGCATCGCTCTTTGCGCTAAAGTTTGACTCTGTCTCACAACTTTATTTTTTAAAACAATAAAAAACTTTAGCGTAAAGAGCGAGGCGTTGAGGAGGGGGACAGCCCCTTTCATATACGGAATAATTTCTGTTCGTTTTAAGTTTTAATGTCGCTCCTTACTTTCAGTTTAACAAACTTGTTTTTTTTATTTAATACAATGAAGAATCAAACTGTAATGGCGTCAGTGCGTAGACAAGAGATGTAGATAACCAGCGCGCATGCAAAAAACGCCAACCGTAGCGCTGCGGTGGCGGAATAGCAAAACGGTACTTACTTAAAAAACATGCCTCGTATATATATATGGTGTTCAATCACCGTTCAGATTGCCAGACAAATGTTCAGTTAGGTGAACATGTTATTAAACCACAAGATACACTGACGTCTCTTGGTGTACCGATTGGGTCAAATCTTCGCGCCACGCCTCAACTGTTGAAAGATTTTTTGCCAGAAAAGCTAGGAATGCGTAAGGTTTACTAGTTGCGTTAAAGCTTAATATTAACCGACGTATCTTAGCTAGCGTTTATAATGTATTTGCTGTTCCGCATCTACTTGCCCTTGCACCATTTTGATCTCTTCTTACTGCTTCAGATATTAGGGATAGACGGAAGTGTTTCTACAAGTATGCGAAGTATTTACTAAGGCTGCCTCTCTGGACTAATAACAGCTTACTATCCTCGCGGAAAAGAAATGAGAGATATCGGAGGCAGATTATTGGTGAAAGCACCTCTGAAATTGTCCGTCGTTGATAATATGTTGGTTGTTACATATAATTGCCCTTATTTGTATTTTTTTTTCTTCTTGTCTGTTCCTCTTTGTGTATGTATGTATGTATTATTTCTCAAAAACTACTTTATATTTTTCGGGAAAACTGGCATCCTGGGATATTCTGGCCTAAAAAAAGATCTAGATATGTCACAATTTTGAGAAAATTCGTTAAGAGCATTAATTTTAGAAAACAACATTATGTGAGTTACGTTGTTTTATATACATCAGTATTGCAATGACGTTGTCACACTTCCATACTTATGTGGAAAAACTGGCGATTTTCATGTATGGAAAAGTTTATATTAAATTACTTAGAGAGCAAAAAACTGGTGACTGCAAAAATATTTGCATATATTTTGACAAGGGAGAACAACAATTCAAAAACCTAAAAAAAGAAAATAAAAAGTTTGAAGCTTAGTAGAAATCGTTGTTAGAAATCGAACTTTTGGTAATAATAAAATATTTTTGAGTATGAGTAGACCTAAGTATGAAACGACATTAAATTGCGTAAAGAGCAAAAAACTGGTAATTGTAAAAAAAAGCTGTATGTATTTTAACAAGGGATTGCAACAATTCAAAAACCAATTCAATATATATATATATATATATATATATATATATATATATATATATATATATATTATATATATATATATATATATATATATATAATATATATATATATATATATATATATATATATATATATATATATTATATATATATATATATATATATATATATATATATATATATATATAATTCAATATATACATATTATATACATATTATGTATACATATTATATATACATATATATATATACATATTATATATGCAAATATATACAGACATTTAATTGCGTTCTCAAAATAGCTAAAAATGTCTTTTTTGGAAAATGGCACCCTAGCATTTTCTGGCCTGAAAAAATGATCTAGATAGGTCACGAGTTAAAGAAAATTCCTATAGAACCTTAACTTTGGAAAAAATTCATATGAAAAACGTCATATTTATGAGTATATTTCAAGAGCGTAAATTACACCATTCCCGCGATCGTATCCTTTTTAGAATGTATGACGCGTGCAAAACAACGAATGATGACAAACTGCTTTACACAAAACTACAATTGAATAATTGTAATTATTCTATTACTGCTCTATTCTATTATAATCTATTAAAGTATAAATTACACAAAATGACAAATGACTCTAAACAGCTAAAGAAAAAGAAATGAAACAAGGAACAGCAACAATCGGGATGCCAAAAGGTCATTAATTACTTATGATCTCGTAAAAGCTCTTTACTATACTTCCTAAGCGTACTTAACTAAATTACACGAGCTGGAATGGTTCTCATAGTGGTTATAAACTTTTTTTTTTATCACTCATATAGATTAAAGCTAAACCACCTAAGTGAACTTTAAATACCGATGAGAAAAAAAAGCGAGCCAAGTGATAAATTTTTGACCCGCTGAAGCATTTGATTCGAAGCCCGAACCTTTACGAGTAATATCATAAACATAATCAAGTTTTGTGTAAAAAGGCCAAGGGCCTTTTTATGGATCTAGTCATTAATGGAAGTTTTCATCCCTATAAGCTTGAAAAGCATATATTTTTGTTAATTAATTAACTGTTAATTGTTTTTTTTAAAGTACTTTGGAAATTGTAGCTATTTTTTCTAAAAAAAAGTATCTAATAATAGGATTGTTCAGTATTTCATTCAAGAAAATTGATTTATTTAGTTCTTATTATATGGAAATGGGTTCCTGAAGTTCAGTAACAGAACTGAGCGAAGAAATAATCAAAGTTCGGTGAATTGTAATCACAGTTGCACGGTTCTAGAGCCTTTCTGGATGTGCCAAAATATTTGACTGAAACTTAGAACTAAGTTGACAAGTGAAAAAGATAACGAATTTCGAGTATTTGAGATATCTCAAATATATGAATACTTTTAAAATATCACAAAATATGTGCAGGAGTACTAGGGATATTTTGAAGCTGTCAAAACTAGAATAGTTTCCGCAATGGCGGATCTAGAGAGGACCCTGTCACCCCAGGATTTTTCTACCGCCCTCATTCCTTGTCCATTTTTCACTCTTTTCTTTAAATAAATTTGTCAATTCGGTCAGTTATTGGCGCCCTTTCACATTGTCCGCCCTCCAATATTTTTCTTATTGGCACCCTTGTCATATTGCCCTCTCACCCCAAGATTTTGCTCTAGATACGCCTCGGAGTTCCTGTTTCCTTATTAGGAATAAATATGTAAATTCTTTTGAAATTTTGATTTGTTTTTGTCCCTTAAAATGGTGATTTATAAGCTACTGTTGTTTTTCAGGTTCACAAATTAAAATGGTTGTTTTCATCCCTGTCTTTAAAGCCCGGAAAAAATCCTTGTTCAGTTATCAAAACATTTTGTCTCCGCAATGCTCAGAAGCAAATGAAAATATGTTTTGAACAGCAGAACTTATTTAATTTTTTTCCACGCACAATTGTCATTTTGAATAAACAAATTATCAGAATTGAAATCGGAAAGAAGCCAAATAGAGATACGTTGTGAAGCAGTTGTCAGATCTGCAAGTAAAAATTTAAGATACTACCAGCCAAAAAGATCCGGTATTTTATTTTTCTTTATCCTGAACCAGAGTAATTCCAAATCAGGGTTTTTGTAATATTCATGCATATATTCTCTTTATATAAATACTCTTAATTACAATTTTGTTATTGAATTTTGAAAAAACGTAAAGTAAATCTAAGCAAAAAAACTGATTATAAATATCAAAATCGATATATCGATTATTGAACATTGAAAGTAAAAATATCGATATGTCGATACATCGTTTAATCAAATTATTGCCCAGTCCTATTCTGACGTTTAAATACATTGTACACCTATGTTTAAATATATTGAAATATTGTTTATAAAAAAGAAAAGAGAATTATTACCATTTAATATTTAATAAAAACCATTATTGCTCTCTATGTACCGTACTTTCTAAGCTGAGACACATTTCTCTTGCTTCAAAAAACCAGTGAAGACAGTATTTTGCTGTCTTTTTTATATTGCTACAAAACGTACGGTAGTAGTATCAATATACACAATCCGAGATATGTAAGGAATTACACAAGAATATACAGTGCAGTTCCAACGATACATGGCTTACCACTGTCATTCATCTATTAGTACGAACGGTACATGCCTTACCAAACGGGGTCTCTGAGGCAACACCTATTTTCTGGGACAATCAGAGATGTTTCTACTAAGAGTACTCCATAAGACAATAATACGGACAGGCATTTATTGATACAGAGGGTACAAGACTTGTCAGACATGTTTTTCTAGGTTCAATAGCCAAAACTAGACATCGTCATATTGCGTATTCAAAGGTGGTCTCTTTGTAAATATACTAGTTTTGGCCCGGAGGTCATATAATCGTGTGGAACAACTCTTTCGCCAAAACCCATTTTCTGGACCATTGCCTTTAGTCAAGACTGGTTTGCTTAGGAATGCGTCGCTGGTAATTAAAGAATGAGGAATGGGATGCTACAGTCAGAATTGTTTTAAGTTGAAAGTTATAACATTAGCGTAAACTAACTCAATTTGCGAAAAAATTTATAGCATTTGCATAACTATGTAATGAATGTATTCATTGGTGATTGAATCACAGGGGTGAAACAGAGATAAATAACACTTTTAATTGGATTGTATGAAGGTGGTAAAAAGGGTTAAACTGCTTACCAGTTAAGGTAACCCCGAAGGGGTTGCTAACTCATAGGCAATTTATTATAAATTTCTAACAGGATCGTTAGCATCAATCTATGGAAATGATTAACGATGACAAGATGACATTGTGACTTGACCTAGCTTTACTTCTCGGATGTGTTCTGTATAATACACAAGTACCATTTGAACAGTGTTGTCAATATAAAATATGTTCTAACATTATAGTATACTAAATCGTTGATACTAATAGAGATGTAGATGCCAAGAAGATAATTTTAATAAAGAAATTCAGAACAATCTTAGAAATAGAAATCCCTAGAAATCAACTAATGAGATATTTATAGGTTTTAAGCATCAAGGATCGCAACCATCAATAGCCTTAACCACTAAGGACCTCAACCTCTAAAGGTCTCCTATCCCCAACCTCCAAGGGGCCCCCTCCCTCCAACTTTTTGGGCCCCTCCCCCCATTTTTTTGTTTACTTTTTTTAGCATGGTATTTTTTCAACTTTTTTTACATGTCTTAGAGTGACATAAGACGTACTTAAAACATATAAAAACCACATTTAATATTTTTCAAATTCAAAATGAGAATGATATAGAAATGTTAGTCGTGACTTTTACTATTAGAAAAATAATGTTTGTAGCAAAGAAAGTGTGTTCACATGATAATGTTATTGTAGCGTTGCATGCTGACAAGGAGAAGTATTTGAACTATGAAACAAGTATAAGTGGTAGCACTATCGGTAACGTATGCATGCCTTGTCATGACAGTGAGGAATTAAATTTCTTGAAGTACCAAAAAAATTCAACTCTGAATTTTTGAATTTTGGATATGCGAGATTGAGATCTCCGGAGATGAATGCACTCAAAAAGAATGCCAACATAAAAATAACAGTTGATGAAGACGGGCATTTTCTTGCTAGTGTTTGTGGTAACATGTTACCCAGTGTTAAACCCTATCGTCAGCTTTCGGGTATTAGAATTCAACGGAGGGTCAAAAGATGACATGCGTACTCTTCTACTAATATCATAAACCATATCTTGTCAACGGGGCGGAACTGTTACCTGTGTAAAAATAATGTGATAATAGACAGTGAAAATGCAAGAAAAATAAAAAGGGCATTAGCAAAAAATATCCCTAAGGAATATAAAGATGAATCGATGAAAAACAAAGTGCCAGCAAACGTTACTACCATTTATCAAACAGTCAATGAACCAAACAATAGCAAAGATGAAATGCATATTGAACATGCGGATGACCCCCCCCCCCCCGAAAAATGTGTTCACATGGTAGTGTTATTGCAGCATTGAATGCTGACAAGGACAAGTATTTGAACTATTAAGCCAGTACAAGTGGTAGCACTATCGGAAACGTATGCGTGCGTTGTCATGACAGTGAGAGTTTAGATTTCTTTGGAGTACCCAAGAATTTCAATTATACATATTCTGGATATGCGAAACTATCATTTCCAGAGATGATTGCACTCAAATAGAATGCCAACATAAAAATAATCGTCGATGATAGAGGACAGCTCCTTGCTAGTGTTGCTGGTAATACATTCCCTACTGATACATCCTATCTTTAGCTTTCGCGTAATAGCATTCAATGGAAGGTCAAAAGAAGAAAGGCCTACTCTTCTATTAATATCATAAACCATATCTTGTCTACGTGCCGGAACTGTTACATCCGTATAAATAATGTTGTAATAGACAGTGAAATTGCTGGAAAAATAAAAAGGGCATTGATAGAAAATATCACTAGGGAATATAAGGATGACTCAATGAAAAACAAAGTGCCAGCAAAAGTTACAACCATCACTGATCAAACAGTCAATGAACCAAATAATACCTAATACGAAACGCATATTGAACCTGTCGGAGACACAGCAGTAAAAATTGTGTATGACTCAAAATGGATTAATGATTATTCTACAAATCACGAACCAAGAGAAGAGAGTAACTATAGTATCAGGAGAGAACATGATGAATTATTTTATGGAACAGACGCGAAATGTCCAAAGTTGTTCAATGATATTAATAATATTTAATAATATATTTTTTTACTAATATCTTACATGACATTATTTCATTAAAAATATATTATGCATTACATTGTTATGTGTTTATAATTTTTATAGTATGCTAGCATAACAAAGGTTTAGAAAGTCTATTAAAACATCGGAGATGTAAGAAAAGGAATTTGCATACATCATATGTTGGATAGATAGGTTAACATGGATAAAATCTAAGTATCATAGTGAATAAATTCTTTATCAATTTATTTTGTCGGATACATCAGATAACATTCACGAAATCTAAGTATCAGAGTGAATAAATTCTTTATCAACTTCTTTCGTCGGGTACTTCAGATAACACTCACGAAATCTAAGTATCAGAGTGAATAAATTCTTTATCATGAACTTTGTCAGATATGTCTGCGAAATTAAGAAAATCTAAGCATCAGAGTGAATAAATTCTTTATCAATGTCTTTTGACGGATACTTTTGGTAGCACTGATAAAATTTAAGTATCAGAGTGAACAAATTCTTTATTAACATTCTTTATCGTTATCATTTCTCGGATACGTCGGATAACATTGACAAAATATATATATTAGAATGAATAAATTCTTTATCAACATCTTTCGACGGATAGATCGGGATAAAATTGATAAAATCTAAGTATCAGAGTGAATAGATTCTTTATCAACATCCTTTGCTGGAAATGTCAGTTAACATTATCAAAACCTAATTGTCAGAGTGATAAAATTCAGTATCAACATCTATTGTCAGATACATGGGGTAACATTGACAAAATATAAGTATCAGAGTGAATAAATTTTTTCTATAAGCCTTTTTTCTGATTAATTGGATAAAATTGTCAAAATCTAAGTATCACAGTGAATGAATTTCTTATCAACTTCATTTGTCTATTACATCAGGTAACATTCACAATATCTAAGTATCAGAGTGAATAAATTCTCTATCAACATCCTTTGCCGGATGTGTAGGTTAACATTATCAAAATCTAAGTGTCAGAGTAATGAAATTCTGTATCAACATCTATTGTCAGATACATGGGATAAACTTGATAAAATCTAACTATCAGAGTGAATAAATTTTTTCTATCAACATCGTTGTCAGATACATTGGAAAAAATGGACTAAATCTAAGTATCGGAGTGAATAAATTCTTTATCAATGTCTTTTGACAGATACGTTTGATAGCACCGACAAAATTTAAGTATCAAAGTGAACAAATTCTTTATCAACATTCAATATCGATATTATTTGTCAGATATGTTAGATAACATTGACCAAATCTATGTATTAGAATGAATAAATTGTTTATCATCATCCTTTATCGGATACATCGGATAAAATTGAGAAATTCTAAATATCAGAGTAAATAAATTATTCATCAACATCTTTTGTGAGATATGTCGCATAAAATTGACACATCCTTCTCTGGAAATGTCATCTAACATTATCAACCTAAGTGTCAGAGTGATTAAATTCTGTATCATCATCTATTGGGAGATACAATGGGTAACATAGACAAAATCTAAGTATGAGAGTGAGTAAATTTTTCTATCAGCATCTTTTTCGGATAAATTGGATAAAATTGACAAAATATGTGTATCAGATTGAATAAATTCCTTATCAAAATCTTTTGCCGGATACATCGGATAACATTGTCAAAATCACTGTATCAGAGTGAATGAATTGTTTTTCAGCTTCTTTTGTCTTTTACATCAGGTAACATTCACAAAATCTAAGTATCAGAGTAAATTAATTCTCTATAAAAATACACTGCCGGATATGTAGGTTAAAATTATCAAAACCTAAGTGTCAGAGTAAAGAAATTCTATATCAACATCTATTGTCAGATACATGGGACAACATTGATAAAATCTAACTATCAGACTGAATAATTTTTTTTCAATCAACATCGTTGTCAGTTACATTGGATAAAATTGACTAAATCTAAGTATCGGAGTGAATAAATTCTTTATCATTGTTTTTTGACAGATACGCTTGATAGCACTGACAAAATTTAAGCATCAAAGTGAACAAACTTATCAACATTCTTTATCGATATCATTTGTCAGATATGCTGGATAACATCGACAAAATCTGTGTATTAGAATGAATAAATTGTTTATCATCATCCTTTGTCGGATATATTCGATAAAATTGAGAAATTCTAAGTATCAGAGTTAATAGATTCTTTATCAACATCTTTTGCCAGATATGTCGGATAAAATTGACACATCCTTTTCTGGAAATGTCAGTCTATTTCCAGCAAACATAGACAAAATCTACACAGACAAAATCTATGTACTAAAAAGAATAAATTCTTTATCAACTTCTTTTGTAGGATACATCGGATAACATTCAAAAAATCTAAGTATCAGAGTGAATAAATTCCTTATCCTCGTCCTTTGTCAGATATACCTGATAAAATTGATAAAATCGAAGTATCAGAGTGAATAAATTCTTTATCATCATCCTTTGTCGGATATATTCGATAAAATTGAGAAATTCTAAGTATCAGAGTTAATAGATTCTTTATCAACATCTTTTGTCAAATATGTCGGATAAAATTGACAAGATCTAAGTATCAGAACAAATAAATCCTTTATCATCATAACCCGGATACATCAGTTATCTGGATAAAATTGACGAAATATAAGTATCAGATTGAATAAATTCTTTATCAGCATCTTATGTCAGTTATGTCTGATATATTATCAAAATCTAAGTATCAGAGTGAATAAATTCTTTATAAGCTTCTTTTGTTGGACACATCGGATATCATTTACAAAATCTAAGAATCAGAGCGAATAAATCTATTGTCATCATCATCATTTGTCATACACGCTTGATAAAATTTAGAAATTCCACGTGTCAGAATGAATAAATTCATTATCAATGTCTTTTGACAGATATATTTAATAACATTGACCAAATCTAAGTATCAGAGTGAATAAATTTTTTAATAATTTTTTTTATCGATATCAGCTGTCGGATACGTCGGATAATATTGACAAAATCTATGTATTAGAATGAATAAATTCTATATCAACATTATTTTTCAATTTACCATATCTTGAGTTTAGAAGTAGAATCTTTCTTATCAATCGTTCAGCCAATGCTGCCTGTAGACAATACGTTACAGGTTTAGTGTCTCAGACTTTTAAAACAATAAAAAGCTCAGTGGACCATATCTATTTCCCCTTTTAAGACACATTTTTAGTTCGATTGTTTTGAACCGTATCACCAACATTGAATTTCTTTTTCACTTGCCTTTCATTGGAATATTGTTTAAGAAAAATGTCAAACGTATCATCGCCTCCTTGATGAAGTTCCAGAGGACACATATTGGACAGGAATCGATGAGGGATTCTACTTTAGAAGTAGAATCTTTCTTATTAATCGTTCAGCCAATGCTGCCTGTTTTGGACTATGACTGAGATAGAGCATTGTATTATATTTCAATAAAACCTTTTTTATATGTGGGATAACAAGTTCACTACCCAAGTCTGTTTGAAGTTTTCTACAACAATCTTCTTCAATGATGGATTCAAGATATTTAGTAACTTCATCAACTCTCTTTGACTGCAATGGAATGGCATATGCATAACGACTAAAGACTCTGATAGCAAGTAAAATATACTTGTATGGACTATTGTGACGCCTCTGAATCGTTTCACGCCTCTGAAACGATTGTCAAACGATAAAAGTCCTTTACAACTGTTATCCAATCTGATATCAAATCAATTAGGTTTTAGGTGTTGTCATTAATTATAACCTGATTCCTTTTTCGTTGGGATGTTGATACATTGATACAGGTTATATTTCACATGAAGATTGGACTAAAAAACTTTGTATTTCAGTGGCTCCACCTAAAACGTAAAACACTGGTGGAAGGGATTCAAACCATATTTATTAGGATACAGTCTAATCTGGCCTATAAAAATAGCCTACATAAAATACACATATACTCACAAAATTCAAAACCATCTTTTTATATTTGTAATTTTGGTGGCCTTGCCAGAATCTAGAACTAACACATTAAGAAATAAAAGTGCCGAAAAAGTTGTAAGTAGAAGGATTCATAGGTATAATTTATGGAGATCCGTTACCCACAGAATCGGGTAACGTAAGTGGACGAGTCAAACAAATACATGTGTTTTTGAGACTAGAAAAGGGAGTGAAATTTTTTTACACGCACTGGTGATGCTATAGAACTGAAAGGAAAGGACATAAAAGGTACTACATTCTAACTATAGTTTATTATTAAGATGAATTCTGTCGGAAGACAGCAAAAGCTTGCTACCCTTATTTTCCAACTTTCATCTTTCTTTCGCAGTGCAAATGTGAGGCAAAGAGGCTGACCATCTGGTGACAAAGAGGTATACCATCTAGATATCCTTTGCTGGTTCTCTTGCAAGCTATTAGCAGAGCCTGATTACTTTATTGCCTCTAAGTTTGAAAATCATAGAGTAATTTATGTATATCTGGCTCTAAATTACGAAAAGAACAGTCTGATTTTAGATTTCCGTCCACCTGCAAGCCTATTGGCAAATTTCTTCAAAAAGTAGCTTCTCAACGTGATATCATCAGCGGACATTTCTGACGTAGATATAACGAAAGAGGTGGCTCCCCGGTCGACACTCTTTTGGTGGCTTCGTTCGGAAGTCACGATTAAACTTATAGATGAAAATTTCTATTCCGACCATCTCTACTTGATTTTACCCCTCCCAATCTACGGCTGCAAATAAAGAATCAAATTGGTTTTCATACCGAGACCGGAAAAACGTATCAAGTGAGACTTTAAGTAAAATCTGTGACGAGAGGCTGAACAAAATCAAACTGCCTTTTAATCTTCTATGCCATCGTGGTGTGCTGCCACGAAGTGAAAAGAATACCTCAACTGAGCTCACATCCTACTTGGCATAAACAAATCACGCAATGAAACATGCTGAATGAAGTGCTATTCCTCTTCGATGTATTCGTAAAAGTCTCAGGTCGAAGAGTGGTAAAAAAAACAGAGTTCTTTTAAATGTATTTAATTCAGCTAAGCTCTGGCTTTCGGTTTGGAATGATTGTGATCGCCCGAGAGATAGCTTAGTAAATGACCTGAAACTCCGTATTAAGCAAAATTCAATAAGGAACTAAAAAAGCATAAATTAATGCTGAACCAGAAAAATGTGATCCGTATTGCTGAAGACCTCTTCAAACTTTGGAAGAATAGCAAGCCTGCCAGAGTACCAGTCTGCCTGAAAGAGTAGGTTGAATACTTCGAAAGCAGAATCACAGAGGAGTCTTATGAAAATAACTAGACCTTGCTATTTCAAACAAGAAATCATCTTACTTGTTTGTGTTGCCAAGTGGTGTTTACTCTCTAATCCCAAAATTAAAGAAAGCATCTTCTTTTATTCTATTTCAGTAAGGCACCTAAGACTTGCTGGTCCTTTAATCGAGTAGCATCTAGTTCTCCTGTTTCAGATGACCTTGGTCCGTGGTGTAGTCCCTATACGGTTTTGTGTCGGACAAATAACTCCCATCCTTAAAAAGGGTGAAAAAGACGCTTCCATATGTAGTTCTTATCACCCCATTACCGTCTCATGTACTAGGTTTAAGCTCTTCGAGTCATTTGTCATAAGAGACATTGAAAAAAAGTTCCACGCCTCCTCACCATCTTGGGTACCAGCGAGGCTTGGGGAGAAAGCAAGCTCTTTCTATTTTAAATTTGCTAAAAGACATTGAAGCTTACTCGTCTATACTTGCACAGGTTTGCTTGAGGCTCATATTAAAGGTGCTGATGCCGCGGTAATCACTAGTCTAAAATATGTTAATAAAAATCTGAAATCTAGAGTTAAAGATACTAGTCTGCTATTTCGGATCCTAAAAGGTGTACGCCAAGGAGCTTTGACTTCTCGCTAGTTACGATTTCGGATGACTTACTTAACCTTTTCTGCACTTTCCAAAGAGACCCTTCAACTTTTGAGCTTCTCCAAGAAGAGTATGAACACATTAGCTTGAGTTTTAACACTAACAAAACAGTTGCTCTACCGCCTAACTATAAAGTAAATAGAACTTCAATAAGTCTATCTAACTCTGAAGTTCCTTTTGTTAGTGGTCTTACTTACCTGGGTATGCCAATAGGATCAAATCCTGAAGAAACTACAAACCTGGCACTGAAAAATTGTGCTTGTAAGATTCGGGCTGCTACTGTATCCCTGGCTTCAAACTTTTTGTTCCTGAGTAGAGTTCACCATTCTCAGTTACATAATTGCCTAACGGTTTCTCACCTACTTGCTCTTGCTTATGCTTGGTCTTTTTTTTAACTGTGGTAAGAGAAAACAAGTTCACCACCTTTATTGTAAAATTGCTAAGTGTTTGATGGAAGTGGCAACATGGACAAGTAACTCTTTTCTGCAGAAAAAAGTATCGATTGGTACACCTAGCTTGGGTTATTGAGAAGCGTATTCGTGATTTTTCTACTCAATGCCCTGAGTCTCCACATATTTGGTCATTTCTTATTGTCCCTTTTTCGTAATTATCCAAGTATGTTTTTTTTCTTTGATTGTTACTCTGTTTTGTTTTGGCCCTGCCCACTTTTCTTGTGACGGGTTAGAAACGAAATGAAGATGATGGTGACGAAAAATGGATCAGAGTATTTAGTACAATCCTTAAAGTGGAATATTATTGTTGGCAAAGTATTCGGAAATTGCTATGGCTCATGAAGGAATGTAGGTAACCTGCCAGTTCGGAGGTTACAATTTCGGCAATTTCATGAAAATCTGCCTTTTGTTGTTGAAGAATTAATATCTGCAGTGGAGACGTTAAATTTTGCGAAATAAGGTAATTTTTCCCTGATTATTTTATAGTCATACTTGTTCATCAAAAATACTTTTTTTGCATGCTCATATACTTATGCATATTTCACTCTATACATTAAACGCACAAGAATTTCGAAGATTTATTTGGCTCCTCGAAGAATCGTTTTGAAATAAATTATATCAGGACTCGCAACTACAGTGTCGAAATTCTCAGTATTACTGGAAAGTAAAGATTTATGTCAGAAATATCAAGAAGAGTAACACGTTCCAGTTCTCTCAAAAGAAGAAAGAAGCTAACAGAAATGGAAAAAAAAATTGGAAGAACCCAAGGAGGTTCAAAGGAAGTCGTCATCAGGGCAGCTATCCCAAAACATCACAAGTGAAGTAAAATCAATCGAAGAGCATTTGAAGATAACAACAAATAATCATAAAATAACGTTAGTTTCAACGGAGAGTTCACTTCCCTCAATCATAGGCAGTGCACTAGCGCTGCCTATGTAAAGAACGATGAATGATTAACATAAGTTGGGCGCAAAATCCCTATGCCTTCCCAAGGCCAGAACAAAATTTGCACTTTACTGAAAAATATATAAATGTTTTTACTTTTATAACTTTAATAAATCAAATAATATTAACATTTTGATTACTAAATATCAGTATATGTATATTAAACTGACAATGCACATTCATTTGTTTTTTTTTCAGTAAAGTGCAAATTATGTTCTGGCTTTGGGAAGGCATAGGAGTTTTGCGCCCAACTTATGTTAATTTCTGCTCGTTTTGAGTTTGACTCGGTTATTTATTGTAATTTCTGTTCGTTTTGGGTTTCATTTATTTATCGATGCTGAATTGGGGTAGTTTCACGCTTGGTAGATTATTTGATTTTATTTTTGCTCTTTTTTTGTTTAATGGAGTTGTTTACTTTTCTTTGAAAAACTTATTTTGTAGAAAAAGTTTTTTTAACTAATACCAACAAAGGATAAATCTGCCACAGATAACCTTTGTTCGAAACACGGTCAAAAAGAGTAGAGTCGCAAGTTGCCGAAACATAATTTCTATTATCTCGTAAGATGATAGATTCATGTGTAAGTCTAATTTCGTGATTGTTATATTGGAATTATAGTTTTCATTTATCATAATATTATTTAATAATTTATTTAAAAATAATTTTGTTTTTATTTAACACAACGCAAGAAAAAAAAATTATGTGCCTGTGCTAATCAAGGTTAACAAAAAAAATGCTGTTTTCTTTCGCTTTTCTTTCGTTTTAGCAATTCTAAACTGTATTTCATTGAAGCCGATATATATTTTGAACAGTTTAGTTTTTATAGGGCCATGTCACTTTACTGAAAAAAAAAACGAATTACCGTGGATTTTCAGTTTAGTATACACATACTGATATTTATTCCTTACAGTTTTCACAATGTTTTACCTATTAAATTAAAAAACGTGGACATATTTTAAATGTATTTTGTTTTTAGTGAGGTGCAAATTATATTCTGTTCTTGATAATGCATTGGGATTATCAGCCCTACTCGTTTGAATTTTTGCTCGTTTTGAGTTTGAGTTGGTTATTTATTGTAATTTCTGTTTGTTTTGAGTTTCATTTATTTATTGATGGTGATTTTTGGTATTTTTTCGCTTGGGTGGATATTTGACTTTATTTTTGCTCTTTTTCGGCTTAGTGAAGCTCTTTACTTTTCTTCGGAAAATTTGTTTTGTGGATTTTTTTTTAATTACATTCTGTTTGTTTTTTGTTGACCTAGTCTTTTCCATGGGAATTTTTTTTATATCTTTTCGGTTTGTTTCTATAATAATCTATCCTTTTGCTTACTATTTGTAAATTGGAGAAACCCTTTCAACAATTTTTAATCCTGACACACGTAGTATTGTTTAATTTAGGTTTATACCTCCTAAACCTGACCAAAAAAAACAAAACTTAATATCATTCCCAAAAAAGTCTATCTATGCTCTTTGACAATCTGGATACAATTACACTCTTTTAATTGATTAAAATTGTAAGGGCAGTGGTAGTAATAGTAGTAATTCCAAAAGTTTCAAATTAATACCCCTAGTCGTTTTCGATATAATGCTGAGGTTTCTTATTGGCAACCATACACACAGTGCCTTTTGATTTAGTTTTAATGCAACATTAGGTTTTAAAACACAATATGGCAATTGTGTAATTGTAGGGGGTTGACATACCCAATATCCCTAAAGACATAGCTCTTGGACTGCTCTACCATGCTGAACAAAATGGCCATCTCAGAATTTTGATTACATGTGTTTGGAAAATGAATGAGCTTGGAAGGAGGGCTGCTTGCCCTCCAATCTCTTTTTACTCTTAACAATGGCACTAGAACTTTTAATGTTGAATCGAACTAGCTCCTGTAGGAATTTGAATGATATTTATAGCTATTACAGGGAGGCATTGCCTATGATATTGTTTACATGCCCTTTTGAAAACCTACATACATATAGTTTTTTCGTTTAATTATATGAGTAAACATGAGTAGTGCTGACAACCTACTCATGGTGAAACATGAATGAAATATCAAAAGTTTTTGTGACCACTCTTTCCATAAACACTTTAAATGTTAACAATGGGCAACTAATATAACTTATAGCCTTTGCCCTGATGGCCAGGGGGGGGGGTTTCATCCCCAAAGGCATAATTATTAGATCTTTCAAATATGCATATCAAAATGGCTATCTCAAAATTTTGGTTGGATGTGTTTGGGAAATGATAAACGGGGGGAGGGCGGGGGGCTGGTTGCCCTTCAATCACTTTCAACTATTAAAAAGGACACTAGAACTTTCAATTTTCAATCCAATGAACCCTCTCCGAAGTTTATGCGACCACCCTTTCCATAAAAAGCTTATATGTCCCCATGGCATAACTTAGAACATTTGCCTTGAGGGCTCTGAGGGGGGGGGGGGGTAGTCTTCACAGACTCATAATGACTGGAACTTTCAACTGCGCTAAACAAAATACCTATCTCAAAATTTTGGTTGGATGTATTTGGGGACATGATGGGCGAGGGGGTGGTGGTTGCCCTCCAATCACTTTCGACTATTAGAAGGGGCAATAGCACTTGCCATTTCCAATCAAATGAGCCCCTCTCAAAGTTTCCGCAACAAATCTTTATATACGAAATGCCCTGGTCTAAAAAAAAGAATGAAGAATAAAAAAATAAAACTACATTGTGCTCACATCGCTATTTACTTAGGTATTGCAATTGCGCTGCCTATGATCTTTGGACTATTTTTTAAGCAAATGGCTGTCTCAAAATTTCTATCAGATACATTTCAAGAAAATAAAGCGTGTGGGGGGGGGGGGGTCACTTTGACTCTTAAAAAGGGAACTAGAACTTATGATTACCAATCCAATGAGCCCCCTCCAAAGTTTATACTACCTTCCTTTCTATAAGAACTTTATATGCCCCCGATGCATAATTTATAACCCCTTACCTGGATGTCTGTGGGGGGGGTGTCATCCTCAAAGACATAATTTCCAGACCTTACAACCAGCTGAAGTAAATAGCAATCTCAAAATTTTGTTCGGATGTGCTTCATTAAATTATTGGCAGGGGGGGCTGGTTGTCTTCCAATCACTTTCGACTATTGGAAAGGACATTAGCCCTTTCAATTTACAATCGAAAAAGTCCCTTTCGAAGTTTCTACGGCAATGTCTTCTATACGAGGTGCCCTGGTCTAAATAATAATAATAATAATAATAATACATTGTGCCCACATAGCTCTTTACTAAGAGAGAGCGCTATTGCGCTGTCTATGATAAAAGAAAAAAAAACTTTTCAAATATATTCTATTTTCAGTAAATTACCAATGAGCTTTGATCTTTAGAATGATTATGGGGCGTACGCCCTTAGACTTTTTGTGGTAATTTCTGTTCTTTTGAAGTTGGACTTAAATTATTTATTGTGATTTCTGTTCGTTTTAAGTTTTAGTTTTTCATTGATAGTGGTTTCAGTTCATTTTAATTTTGAAGGATCTTCCTGGAATGCGAATATTTGCTATTGAACAAAGAGGACATATTTCTCAGACTGGGATATCCCAAATCAAAACACACATGGTGGGAATTGAAAAACTTATTTTTTGAAAATATATTTTTTAATTAAATTTGGTTCATTTTTAATTGAAATTAAATTAAAAAAAAACAAGTTTTTTTCTACTGAAAGTAAGGAGCGACATTAAAAATTAAAACGAACAGAAGTTATACCGTATATGAAAGGGGCTGTCCCCTCCTCAACGCCTCGCTCTTTACGCTGAAGGTTTTTATTATTTCAAAAAATAGAGTTGTGAGAAAGAGTCTAAATTTAGCGTAAAGAGTGAGGCGTTGAGGATTGGACAGACCCTATCATATACGGAATTATTTCTGTTCGTTTTAAGTTTTAGTGTCGCTCCTTAATTTCAGTTAAAAAAAAACTAATTTTCGAATATTTTTGAATTAATGCAGGTTTTGATTTTGACACACCGTACATGAATAATTAAAACAAAATTTGCATGTTACTTTTACTTTTATTTGATTAAATGGCTTTCTCAAAAGGTGTTTAATTTTATTTACGAATGTTTTTATTAGTAATAAATATATGTGGCTTACGAATTAACTTACGTAATGAACTTCTATATTCATACATTTTTAATACATATATTAGGGGGTTCGCCCCCTAGTCAATACTTCGCTCTTTACGATGAAGTTCGAATTGTTTTCCAATTCTTTAAAAATGAACCCTTAATCACAAAGGCCGTTAATTACAATAAATAGTTCTTATGAAAGTACTAAAATATCTTTGGCTTAAAGAGCGAGGTATTGACTAGGGGGCGAACCCAATCATATAGGTAATAATTTCTGTTCGTTTTAAGTTTTGATGTTGCTCCTTAATTTCAGTTGAAAAACTTGTTATTTTTTTAATTTAATTTCTGATCGTTTTTTAAATAATGTTGGGAAATCCAGCACCCCCTTCATAGCATTGTCCCATCCCCCATGAAAACTTCCTCTATGGAAAGATCCTTCCACATAACCCCCAACCCACCCATCGCCCCCCCCCTCCACTACCAAAAAAAATCCCCCCTGGAAACGTCTGTATACTTCCCAATAACCAATACTATATGTAAACATTAGGTAAAGTTCATAACTTTCAGCCCTCCCCCCTGGGACTTTGGGGGATTAAGTCATCCTAAAAGACATGTTTATTATATTTTTGACCATGCTGAACAAAATGGCTATCTCAAAATTTTGATCGGGTGACTTTGGGAAAAAAATGAGCGTGGGAGGGGGCCTAGTTGCCCTCCTTTTTTTCGGACACTTAAACAGGGCACTAGAATTTTTAATCTCCGTTCAAATGAGTCCTCCCACGATATTCTAGGACCACTGGGTCGATACGATCACCCCAGGGGAAAAAAAATTGATAAAAAAAAATAAACACGCAATCGTGATCTTTTTTCTGGCAAAACGTACAAAATTTTTGCAGATAGAAGCTTGAAACCTCTACAGTAGGGTTCTCTGAAACGCTGAATCTGGTAGTTTAATTTTCAGTAAGGTTCTATAATTTTTAGGGGGTGTTTCCTTCTTTTTTCCAAAATCAGACGAATTTTCTCAGGCGCGTAACTTTTGATGGGTAGAACTAAACTTGATGAAACTTATATATTTGAAAGCAGCATTAAAGTGTGATTCTTTTGATGCATCTATTGGTATCAAAATTCCGTTTTTCTAGAGTTTCGGTTACAATTGAGCCGGATCACTCCTTACTTACAACACACCTTTTTAACAATCTGGATGTACATAATACACCTTGATTTAGTTAAACATTTTCTTCAGGATTCCCTGAAATTTTAAACTTAATATACTTAGCCGCCCTTGAAATATTGCAGATGCACCCTTTTGACAACCTGGGTGCTTATAGCAGATTTTGATTTAGTTAGATTTTTTTTTTAAGATTCCCGAAAGTTTTAAATTAATAGCCTACATATAGCCGTTCTCGAGATTTTTCAGACATGCCATTTTCACATTATGGATGCACATACTGTCTTTTGGTTTTGTTCAACATCTCCCTTAGCATTCCCTGAAAGTTTCATCTTGATGTCCTTAGCAATTCATAAAATATAGCATATGCGCCCTTTTGACAACATGGATGCGCAAAGTGTCTTTTGATTTAGTTCAACATCCTCCTCAACACTCCCTGAAAGTTCCATCTAAACAACCTTAGCCGTTCCTAGTTTATTGCAGATAAGCCCTTTTGAAACCCTAAATTCATATATTATCTTTTGTTTAATTGAACATGCTGCTCAACATTCCCTGAAATTTTGATCTTGATATCTTTGGCAGTTCCTGAGGCATTGAAGATACGGTCTTTGGAAATAAAAATGCACATAGTATCTTTTCATTTAGTTCAACACCCACCTAAAAAATTTCAGAAAGTTCAAACTCAATAACCTTAGCTGCTCCTGAGGTATTAGGGATACAACATTTGAACAACATGGATGCAGTTAGCACCTTTGGGGGGATGGGGATGGTTCAAATCCCTATCGCCCTGGAAACGGCCTTGTTGTGCAAGGCCGAACTGTTACCACGAACTGTTTGACCAAAGACTTCTATAGGTCGAATTGAGTGTCTGCTAACTCACACCTCAAAAGTTTGATCCTCTGAAGATTTCCATCGGCAGCACTTTTATGACAGCCATTTGTTCAAAATAGTATAAGGGTCAAGTAACTATATTTCTGGGGATGATATAATCCCTCATAGCCCCTGGGAAAAGAAGTGTGAATTATTCAAGTTAACCATTGAAGGCTATTAAATTGGAAATTTCAGGAGATGGTAATGGGGATGTTAAACTAAATCAAAACACACTATGTGTATCCAAGTTGTCAAAATAGTATATCAGCAATATCTCAGGAATATCTAGGGGATGTTGAACTTAAACAAAAGACACAATATGCATCCAGGTTCTCATAAGGGCTTATCTACAATACACCAAGAACGGCTATGTTGATCAAGCTAAAATCTTCAGGGAGTTTCGAGGGGCGGGGGAGGGTTTTAACATAAATGAAAAGACACTATCGGCCTCCAGCTTCTCCAAAGGACGTCGGAGAGTCTTTTGAGAATCCTACGAAAGTAGAAACCTTTGTAACATGTTAAAGGATATTTTCAACAAAATCAAAAGACACTACGTGCATCCATATTGTCAAAAGGTATATCTGTAATATATCAAGATGAATATAAACAAGAGTTTGGCTACTGCTCCTTTCCCTAACTGTAAAAGTCTAAAGTGTACTGCGTTATTTCCGCTTTACTGAAAACGAATTATATTACAAATGTTTTCTTTTGTACTTACAACATTGAAAACAAGAATAGAATTACAGTAAAATGAAATCTTGGTCTGCTGTGCTTTCAGCAATTAATTTCATTATACATCAAATATTCACTTTAATTTTATTAGTTATTTTCCAGACTATCCAAGACACATAGAGTTTTCAATGAAGCGCCAACGACGCAATTGGCTTACAGTTTTATAGTTAGGGAAGGGCCAGTAGCCAAACTCTTGTTTATAGTAATCTTTGTTTATTTTAAGCTTGATTCGCATATTCGATTTAAGTTTTACTCGTTTTAAGATTTATTTATTCATATATACTAGTACCTGTTGTATGTTTTGTTTTTGATATAATTATTTATTTAATTTCTGTTCGTTTTGGGTTTCATTTATTATTTAATAGTATTTTCTGGTCGTTTTGAGTTTAAATTATGATAGAAATTTATTTCTGCTGATTCTAGTATGGCCTTATACTAGAATCAGCAGACTTCCTTTTCAGTTTTTTTTTTATGAATTTCTGTACATTTTTGATTGCCAGGTATTGTAGTTATTTATAGCCTATATTTTAGGGGTAAAGATTTACATCATGTATCTCATTCCCAGAGAAGAACCTCTGCGAAAAAAAATTGATTTTTTTTTTTTAAATCTTTTTCGAAAAATATTTTTAGATTAGTTTCTGTTCCGTTTTCATTGTCAAAGTTTTGAATAATATTATGAATATTTTTCCAGTTTTTCTTGTTTCTAGCGTAAGAATTAAAATATCAAATTTCTACTTTAATAGTTCTAACTAGTGGCTTTTGATTTATTTTAATACTTTATTAACATTCCCTGAAAGTTTCAACTAAATACCATCAGCCGTTCCTGACATATTTCAGATACGCCCAACTGACAAACTAAATGCACATAGTATTTTTTGATTGAATATTCCGACCCTTAGCCACTTCTAGGATAATGTTGATATACTTGGTTGATAGCATGAGTGCAAATAGTGTATTTTTATCTAGTTTGAAATTGCCTTGAGCATTCCTTGAAGGTTAAAGCCCTGTCCAGCATGCACTGAAAGTTTCGACTCAATGCCCTCCTCCGTTCCTGAGATATTGCTTATGCGCCCTTTTGACAACCAGCATGCCCATAATGTGTTTCGATTTTGTTCAAAATCCCTTAACATTCTCCAAAAGTGGTAACAAATAAATATAGTATCAGTTCAAGCAGTCACAGTCAAAGTCACAAGTTGTCTCAGTCAGAAGTAGTCACTGTTGCTGTCACAACTAGTTGTATTTACAGCCGCAATGGCAGTAGTAGTGGCCCTGAAAGCTATAAGTTAATACCCTTATCTATTCCTACAATATTGCAGATATGTGTGTTTGATAACGTGAAAAGAAAGATAAAAAATTTATTAGCCCACCGACCATAACCCTCAACATTCCGCAAAATTTCGACTCAATACTCTTAGTTTTTTCGCACGCACACATGACCAAATATTCCCCCTTTCCCAATGACAAATTCTGCAACCTAACAATCGATAAATTTGAAAACTTATCATCGTTGGCCTGGGGGCTGTGGGGGCATTTCCTTTCCAATCAAATGAGCCTTCTCTAAAGGCTATACAACCAACCCTTCTGTAAAAACCGTATATTCCCTGGGGCATTACTTACAACCCTTGACCCTGGGTTTGGGGGGTTGTGTCAACCCGGAAGGCATTGTTATATGATCTTTGAACTATTTTGAACACAATGGCTATCTCAAAATGTTGATCGGGTGCATTTGGTAAAAAGATTTTGTGGAGAGGGGAGACCTGTTGCCCTCTGATCGCTTTTGACTCCTAAGAAGCAAAATAGAAATTTCAATTTCAAATCAAATGAGCCTTCTCCAAAGTTTATACGACCGCCCCTTCCATAAAAACCTTATTTACCCCTGGGTCATAATACAACCTTGCCCCCAGGCTCTGAGGGTTTGTGTCAACCCTAGAGGAACTGTTATATGATCTTTGGGATATTTTGAACAAAATGACAGTCTAAAATTTCTATCGGATGCATTTGTGGAAATAAGGGCGTGAAGAGCAGCGAATTGCCTTTCGATTAATTTTAGTTCTTAAAAAGAGAAATAGAGATTTCAGTTTAAATACAATTGGACCTCATCCACTGTTTATACGGCAACTCCTTCCATTATAATCTTATATGCCCTCGGAGATGTAACTTTCAACCCTTACTTCGGGCTCTGGGAGATTATGTCAACCCTGGAGGCACTTTTATATGATCTTTGGACTATTTTGAACATAATGGCTGTATAAAAAATTCGCTCGGACGCATTGGGGAAAAAGAAGGCATGGGAGGCTAGTTGCCATCCAATTATTTTTGACTCTTAAAAAGGGAACTAGAACTTTCGATTTCCAATCAAGTGAGCCTCCTCTAAAGTTTTGTACGACCGACCTTTCCATGAAGATCTTATATACAATTGGGGCATAACCTAGAACCCTTACTTTCAGGCTCCATAGGGTTGTGTCAACCCTGGAGGCATTGTTATATGATCTTTGGACTATTTCGAACAAATAGGTATTTCAAAGTTTCAAAAGGATGCATTTGGGGAAAAGAAGGCACGGGTGGGGGGCTAGTTTCCCTCCGACAGCTTTTTACTCTTACAAATGTAACTAGAACTTTAAACTTCCAATCAATTGAGTCTACTACAAAGGTTATTCGACCAACCCTTCCATAAGAACCTTATATACCCCCAGGCTTAGCTTATAAAACTTACCAATCACAATTCCAATCGAAATAAATTACAATTTCCAATCGAATGATCACTTCCCAAAGCTTATACAACCACCCCTTCCATATGAAGGGCATTCGGGAAAAAAAGAAAAATACATTAAAGCATTATGGCCTTTACTATAGGCATCGCTATAGCGTTGCCTCTGATAAAGTTTCCCTATTTTGCGAAAAGTGATTTTTCGGAACAGAAAATTAATTGGAAATTTGAATTTTTTTAGTTTTTATGTCAGTTTTTTATATTTTGCTTGTCACTAAAAAAAATAAAAAGCTAGTTTTTGATCCTAGGCAAAAAACTACACAAGGCTAATTTGAAAAAAATACTGGTTTTGATTTTAATACTCTAATCATCGGTTAGAAAAAAAAGTCTATAATTTTTGCTTCATTGTACACCTAAGTATAAACAGTCCAAAGTAAGTTTAAAATACACTGTTAAATTGTAATCTCAAACTATTTTTATGTTAAATAGGAAAAAGTTTGTTTTCATTTTTTTCATCATTCCTTATTTTTACTTGTTGGCTTATAATGATCGCAGCGATAGCTGTAACTTTGGTTGCAGTGGCAGGTGCAACCTAGTAAAGGACGAATGTCGGTCAATAGTGACCGAAAATTAGTTATTTTGAAACCAAATCGGATCAAAAGAAAAATCACACCGGGAAGCACTTATGCGTGTCTCTTTTCAGTCTTTTACCTTCTTCACTGCCAGAAGGGCACTGGAACATCATAGAGAGTTGTTTGATGGCTCACTTTAAGGAAATTTTTACATCTAGTATCTTTTGTAGTTAACAAAGAACAATCTTTAAACCCTTTCATGCCTGTGGTCACCATACGGATACCCCTCGCCCCATATTTTTTTCTCTCGACTCGACAAAGTTACAACCGTGATTTCTTTTCCACTAGATAGCGCTTGCTTGGCTCTATCGCGTTTGAATTTATTATCCCTCAAGGCTTTACCCGAGCGGTCGAGCGAGCGTCCAAGTTTAGACAAAACATAAAATGTCGAAAAAGAGGAAAGGTGCCGATTTTGACCTCGATGACCTGGACGTTTCTGGTAAGTTCAGAGCCTGATTATGATATTATTTTGTAGCTAAGAATGCGATCTTTCGAATGAGATATCACTAGTCTAATTCTGAGCTGTAGTTTAGCCCCAAACAAGGTTGCTAACGATCGGTTACCAAATGGTCACGCCAGGCATTCATTGCCAAACCACACCTAGGCAGATTTGTACAGCAAACGAGGCAGCAAGTCCTTTTTATGATCAGGAATAGGCACATTTTCTTTCTGTTCCTCCTTTTTACTGGTAACAAGGGTTAAAAGAGCTATTTTGTGTGATGCTTCAAGCAGGTGTAGAGGCCAATGGCCTATTTTATTGCATTATATTATTATTATTAAGTGATGCACTTACCTTGAATTTTATTTCAGCTGGCCCAAGCACGAGCTCTGACTCCATGAGAGGTCATGGTCCTAAGCCCTTGGAAGAGAGACTGATCAAGGAAAGAAGTAGAAGAGCTACCAAGAAAATGACTGCAGAAGAAGCAGCAAGGCTTTTATTCATACCTGATTTTGATTCAGATCTCGATATCTCGTCCGACAACGACGACCCAAACTGGGCACCAGACAATCCAGATCAAGAATTTCAACCTCTACGTTCTCTCAACTGTTGTGGTAATGAAGACAGAAGTGATGAAGAGGATATTGACCACACAGACTACATCCCTTTATCAATGCTTGGCAGGCTCGAGTTAGGCAATGGTGATGACACGGATCAATTCGATTTGCCTCTCCCGGGCTTGAATGACACAGCAGCGTCAAACAGTTCTTCAAGTACATCATCAGCACCAGTGGCAACTTCTTCTGCAATGCAGTCAGCAACAGTTATTGCACCTGCTGAACCCTTTGTCCTTACAATGGCTAAGAAAAATGCTCCTTCCCAAGCAGTGGCCGGTCTAGTAATTCCAACTGATGCTCCTCAGGTCACGGCAAAACCAGTAGCAAAAAAGAAGGTAGCAAAGGAGACAAAGCAATCCAAGTGGATAAAAATGGAGCCCGAACCTCGAGATATTACCTGGAAGGGTTCTATGCCACACTAAGACGAGGTACAAACGCCCCTTGATCTCTTCCAAATGTTTATCACAGAAGATATTCTTTCAAACATTGTAGACCAAACGAACCTGAATGCCATGAGAAAGAAGAATCTTGTTCTGAAACTTTCTCTTGAAGAGCTGCACAGATTTCTTGGAGTTCAAATACTTAAGAGCATTCTCAAACTTCCGGCTATGAGAATGTACTGGGAGAATGGAACACGATATTCCCCGGTGGCTGATACCATGAGCAGAGATAGGTTCATCAGCTTGAGATCTTTCTTCCACATTTGCGATGACACCTTAATGATACCGAAAGGGGAAGCTGGTCATGATAAACTGTTCAAGATCAGAAGACTATACGACGCATTCAGGGAGAATCTGAAAAAAATAGACCCTGAAGAGATCCAAAGTATTGACGAACAGATGATCCCGTTCAAAGGAAGAATTGGATTTCGACAGTACTTGAAGGACAAGCCCCCCTCGTGGGGTGTAAAGGTTTTCACGAGAGCCAGCATCAGCGGAATAATGTGTGACATAGAGATATATACAGGAAAAGGATCTGTTGAAATTTCTGAACTTGGCCAAGGTACTGACGTTGTCCTTCGGCTTGTAGAAAATCTGCCAAGGTTCATGAACTTCAAGCTGTTCTTTGATAACTTCTATACTGGCATCGATCTCATTCACAAACTTCGGGTTGAATATGGCATCGAGTCATCTGGTACGATACGCAGCAACAGAATAAGGGGCGCTGTTCTAGATACCGACGCCAACATGAAGAAGAATGGATGAGGGTCAGTGGACTTCCGTTTTGAAAGACATTCAGAAGTATCGGTAGTAAAATGGTATGACAACAAACCAGTCCATTTGGCTTCGTCATACTGTGCAGTCACCCCAATTAATAAGTGTCAGAGATGGGATGGCACAACACGGATATACGTCGAAGTTGATCGCCCCCGAATCGTCCGTGACTACAACAAATCAATCGGGGGCGTAGATCTTACTGACATATTCCTGGAGCTTTAGGACTGACATTCGCTCAAAGAAATGGTATATGAGGATTGTGTACTACTTCTTTGACATGGCTGTGAACAACGCCTGGCTGATACACCGCCGACAGTTTAAGCAGACAAATGTTCAGCATATGTCTCTACTGTACTTCAAAATGGACATTGCTCGTGGGTTGGTTCTTACTGGCGTATCTCAAAGTCCTCGAGTTGGAAGACCATCCCTATTAGTGACGAAGCGCAATACGTCTACCTCGCGAGACGGGATGCCTTGGGGAATCAATGAGGTTTGACCAGACCTCGCATTTTCCGGATACGACTGAAAAGGGAAGGTGTCGCTATGAGAAGTGCGTTAGGGGTGGAACCAGTCGAATCTTGTGTTCGAAGTGCAAAGTTCGACTGTGTTTGAACTCAGATCGCAACTGTTTCACAAATTTTCACCTAAAATAGTATCTGTATATACCTGACGTGACCAAATGGTAACCATTCACAGTTTGGATTTGGAATGAAATAAATTTTTTTTAAACATAAATATGCTCTAGTTGAACCTCCAGGATCACTCTCTGCTATTTTCAGAATTTTTACGCAACTCCTTCTTGGTTCAGGTCTGAAGGGGTTAAAATAGAAACAATTTTGTTTTGACAAAAAAGCTGCTTCTTTGTAAGCAAGATGATGAATGAAGTCATAATCATAGGTTACAATCATAAATGATGTTATAGTAAAATACTTGGAGGGGATGCCCAAGATAACGATGACATTTCGTAAGTAGTTCGATCGTTACTAGTCAAACTAAGAAAAACCCAAAGACAGTGAAACGATGAAAAACTCAAAGACATTTTTTCTTTGTGTAATATACGTGTCTAATATAGAACAAACAGCAGCACATAGTAACCAAGAATTAACGCGTTTAAAAAAAAAACTGGCTAGTGAGAAAAGATAGTCATTTGTGGCTGATTCAGGTTGGTAATTATTATCTCGATTCATCTTAATAGAAAAATGTTATTTTGAAAACCAATTTATGAGTTTTGTCGATAATGGAATTGGATCGAAACAAAAAGTACATAATTACTATCACCATTGCTGAGAACCCATAGAGGAAACTTACATCCCCATGGCTTGAACAACAAGGAAAAGCCCTTTGTTTCATGGGTAGCACTGATGCTTTATTTTATTGTTTTCTTGTTTTTCTCCTTCGACTATCTGTATAAATATAAGAGTTTATCAAATACATTGACGCTAAAATCTCAAATTCTGAATTTTGGACTTGAAAACTTCTAAAGTAGTAAATTCACTTAATGAGACACAAAAAGATATTCGGAGTTGAATAGTCACTAAAAAAGGAAAGACTACTTACCAGCAGGTACAATTTGAAAACGGCATGGCTCCTTGCTGGCTCCAATTTCATTACTTGTGGAACATGTTAATGCTCCATAATCAAACTCGTCAAGAATGCGGTAAATTATAAAACTTCCTGATTCATTAACTTTACTACGATTTTCTGGTATCACAGATACTTCGTGACTATTATTAAATTTCCATTTGTAAATTAAATACTCTTGCGGGAACCCTCCAACTCTGCAAGGAATGTTTACGTATTCCCCAATTGCTAAGCCATAAACAAGTTTTTCATTGGAAAGGCAATACGGGCGATCTAGAAAAGAAGGGAAAAGTTGAAATTATGCTTGAAATTCCCATTAGCAATGATGTTTTTATGGAAATCATGGAAATACGATGGACATTTAAGTAGTTCTTTATTAACCTCTAAGAAAAAAAGTTACTCAATGACAAGAGAGATCACTAGAAAACTTTACAAATATTTCTACGAAACCCATGATAGCACTAATCCAATCAAAATTGGTTTAAAAATGTTTTCAAACGAATTTTTCAAAAAAAGGAACCATATCAAAACTTAAGAGGAGCAAAAACACAATCATATAAGAAGTCAAACTTAAAACACCAATAAATTAATGGGAATGAATAAATGAAATCAAAACAAACATAAACTAAAATGGATTAATAATACTATGAAGGAATAAATTAAACCTGAAACGAGCAGAAATTAAAATTGACAATGAGTTCGAACTTAAAATGAAATTACCACAAATAAGACTGGGGCTACTAAGGGACAATCAAAACAGTTTTGAAAAAAAAATAATTCAAACTTCAAAGGGATATATACCATTATGTTTAAACAATCTATCTACTTTCATTAGTCTTATATGTAGTAGTTTTTTTATACTACCATCTTTTTAAGCACGCCAATCCTTTTTCACATACCGAACATCAATTGGTAAATCATTTGTTAATTCGTCAATTCGAAAGACAATTTTGACAAACTAAAATGATTGCTGCAAAAGTAAGAAGCTAAGCAGGGTTGCGTCCTATCCCTGTTTATATGAATCATTTTGTTGGACTTTGTCCTTTGGAAAACAGCAAAGGCAATGGAGAACACGAATCAAAAGTACCCTAGACTTAGATTACGCCGATGATTCAAGTATCCTAGATGAAAAAGTTTGCAAAATGAATGAATTTTTAGAGGGTTTGTGAGTTTAGGTTACAAGAATAGGTTTAAAAATTAATCGTAAGAAGACTACATCGCTAAGATTAGGAGTAACTGGAGATGAAGAGGTGAGGTCGGGCAACATAGAGATCGATCAAGTGCACATCTTCATTTACCTAGGCAGTTAGTGATCATAAAGTAGTAGCAATAGTATAAGTAGCAGTAGTAGTAATAGTTGCAGTAGTAATAGTAGTAGTAGTAGTAGTATTAGTAGTAGTAGCAGTTGTAGTAATAGTAGTAGTAGTAGTAGTAGTGGTAGTAGTGGTAGGAGTAGTAGCAGCAGTAGTAGTAATAATAGAAGTAATAGTAGCAGTAGTAGTAGTAGTAGTAGTAGTAGTACTAGTAGTAAGTAGTGTAGCTATAACAGTTACAAGCAGACAGTCCCCCCGCCATACAAGCAGACAGTACTCCCTTTCTGTGTTAATCTAAGATATCCGACAGACAGAAATCACCATGCCTTAAAAATTTATATCTTTGGTTGATTTTTTTATGTTGTAATCAGAATCACCATACCATGAAAATTCGTGCTGTTCACTAAACCATGGTTTTGGTGTTAAATATCATGTTTCTGATAAAAGTCATGACTGTTTTCATGGTATGGCTTTTGTACTAAATTTCATGTTTTCTGATAGAGTCATGGCCGTTCACATATCTAATGTTAAACATGATTCTTCATTATGGTATGATCATAGGCGTTGACAAAAACGAAAATGGTAAACCATCTGAGGGAATGCTAACTCCTATTCAGAGATACATATTTTTTTTTTATTTGGGCGATTCTCTACTGTGTTCGGTATAAAACACAACTACCATTTGAACAGTGTTGTAAGATCCCCTACCCCAACCCTAAGGACCCCCTCCCCCCAACTTTTGGCCCCTCCCCCCAAACTCCTGCCTCTAACCCCCCTCTCTAACCCCCTGCTAACCCCCCTCAAACCCCCTCCCCCTCCCTCCAACCCACCACCCCTCCCCCTCACCCCACTTTTTTTTCTTTTTTTTTAACTAATTTTTTTTTTGGACTTCGAAATTATTCAACTTTATTTTTTATTTTTTTTATTTATTTTTTTTTCGTATCTTAAAATGACATCAAATATGCTTACGGCTCTAATAATTGCACTCTATGCTTGCTCAGAGACACGATGCGGCTTTCCCACTGGTACTCTATGGCCGGTTATCGACACTACCTAGTTTATTGCATGTATTAAATCAGTATTTTTTACGCAGTGGAACGATAAACACATAGATATTATCTATAAGAAAGTGAGGATGAAACATTTTAAGAATGTGTGTTCACATGATTGTGTTATTGTAGCATTGAATGCTGACAAGGAGAAGTATTTAAACTATGAAATAAGTACAAGTGGTAGCACTATCGGAAATGTATGCATGCATTGTCATGACAGTAAGGAATTAAATTTCTTTGGAGTACGAAAAAAATTCAACTCTTATAATGGTGAATATGCGAGATTGAGATCTCCGGAGATGATTGCACTCAAAGAGAATGCCGACATAAAAATAATAGTTGATGAAGAGGGGCATCTTCTTGCTAGTGCTTGTGGTAACATGTTACCCAGTGTTAAACCATATCGTCAGCTTTCGGGTATTAGCATTCAACGGAAGATCAAAAGAAGAAAGGCCTGCTCTTCTACTAATATCATTAACCATATCTTGTCAACGGGGCGGAACTGTTACCTGTGTAAATATAATATGATAATAGACAGCAAAATTGCGGGAAAAATAAAAAGGGTATTGCTAGAAAATATCAGGAATATAAAGATGAATCGATGAAAAACAAAGTGCCAGCAAACGTTACTACCATTGATCTAACAATCAATGAACCAAATAATAGCAAAGATGAAATGCATATTGAACATGTGGATGACCCCCCAGTAAAAATGTGTTCACATGATAGTGTTATTGTAGCATTGAATGCTGACTAGGAGAATTATTTAAACAACGAAACAAGTACAAGTGGTAGCACTATCGGAAACGTATTCGTGCGTTGTCATGACAGTGAGAGTTTAGATTTCTTTGGAGTACCCAAGAATTTCCATCGTGTAAATGGTGGATATGCGAGAGTATCATTACCAGAGATGATTGCACTCAAAAAGAATGTCAACATAAAAATAATCGTCGATGATAGAGGACAACTCCTTGCTAGTGTTGCTGGTAACACATTGCCTACGGATACATCCTATCGTAAGCTTTCGGGTATTAGCATTCGACGGAAGGTCAAAGGAAGAAAGACCTACTGTTCTACTAATATCATAAACCATATCTTGTCTACGTGCCGGAACTGTTACCTCTGTAAAAATAATGTGATAATAGACAATGAAATCACAGTCAAAATAAAAGGACCATTAGCAGCCAATATCACTAATGATTGGCAAGATAAATTAATGGAGAATAAAGCATAAGTGAACATTGTTACTACCAAAGATCATACGGTCAATTAATTAAATAATAGCAAGGATGAAATGTGTATTGAACCTGTATGTGACATCCCAGTAAAAATTGTATATGACTCAAAATGGAATAATGATTATTCAAGTGGTTATGAACTACGAGAAGTGACACACACAAACGCACACACACAAACACACACACACAAACGCACACACACAAACACACACACACACAAACACACACACACACAAACACACACACACACAAACACATACAGACAAACACACACACAAACGCACACACACACACACACACACACACACACACACACACACACACACACACACACACACACACACACACACACACACACCACACACACACACACACACACACACACACCACACACACACACACACACACACACACACACACACACACACACCACACACACACACACACACACACACACAACACACACACACACACACACACACACACACACACACACACACACACACACACACACACCACACACACACACACACACACACACACACACACACACACACACACACACACACACACACACACACACACACACACACACACCACACACACACACACACACACACACACACACACACACACACACACACACACACACACACACACACACACACACACACACACACACACACACACACACACACACACACACACACACACACACACACACACACACACACACACACACACACACACACACACACACACACACACACACACACACACACACACACACCACACACACACACACACACACACACACACACACACACACACACACACACACACACACACACACACACACACACACACACACACACACACACACACACACACACACACACACACACACACACACACACACACACACACACACACACACACACACACACACACACACACACACACACACACATACACATACACACACACACACACACACACGCACACACACACACACACACACACACACACACACACACACACACACACACACACACACACAAGGGGGGGCAAGATTTACACATAAATTCCTCTTTTCCACTTCCCTTAGAATTTCTGAGTTAAACTAAAAAATAACACGACTCAAAGAAGATTTTAAAATTTTGAAAACCACAATTTCTGCGAGGGGGTGTGTTTTTCCAGGTGATGGGGTTTCCGTGGATGGGGGATGGTGTACCGTGAGTAAAATGTGACATATTTAAAATACAAAAATAAAGTTCCTTCTTTCTAAAGATAATTCCGACTTCCTCTAATTAAGTTTAAATCTAGTTTCAAAAAAAGAAAAGTTCTTAATCAGCAAAAAGAAGAATTGCATTTTAGCCTCAGACAAAGAACGGCGCTATCCAGTTTTGAATTTCGCCGAGAAGAGTGGTAATAAAAAAACTACAAATACAATGTTTTCGCAGGAAGTCTAAGTTATAAGAGTGTGCGAACGTTTAAATCATCAAAAATATTTAAGACAGATTATTGGACGGAGGGTCTGGCCCGCCTCAGGACTTAGGCCAACTGTGGGTCGGCTCTTAGAGCGCAGGACGAGGACTATGTTTGATAGTGTGGTAAAAAGTGCTTTTTGGAAGATTATTAAGATCAGAAATATATTGGCATTCAGGCATTGCGATTCAAATTATTGTGCAGTCATTGTAGAGACTTGATTATTATTTGCCGTCAATTGAAGTGAGCCCTGTTGTACACCTAAAATGTAAGTTACAATAAATCTATTGCCCTTCTATTTGTGTTTATTTTGTTTTATATGTCTGTATCTAGTCGCACGATAGATAATTAGTTCACATACTTCCAAGGTAGCGCTCCCACGGATCTGATTTCTATGTAATATAACAGGTAATTGATTTCGGGATAACCCGAGGAAAAGAGGTTACATTTATATAATTACATATTTTATTTTCTCGCGTTCAAAGAGTGGCGTGGTCACCCATTTATATATCCCCCCCTTTTTGCAGCCGGTGCAGCCCTCGACGGCACGAGATAAGCTATAACGGCTCGGACGATGCGATCGTAAAATTCCCCGGCGGAACCATTGATTTTCTTATCATTTTTATAGTTTGCTTAGCCTATCACTCGACCTAAGAAAAATTCAACCGGCGGAAACGGCGCGACCTTTAACGCCACGAACGGCACAGTCTTTAGCGCTATAAGTGGCGCTATCGAAGAACTTATAAGGTTTAAGTTCACAGCTTTAAGGTATAATATTACATTCGACGCGGTCAATCTTCATTACCGCAATTAGGACAGCCATAAATTTTTTATCGCTACAAATGGCAGGATCGGAAATTGGAGAAAATCATGCGAACTAATTAGGCTATAAACTTTGTAATTTATATTTAATTATTGGAGAGATACAGACATATAAGTAAAGTGATTAGGCCTATAACTGCTAAGCTACTACAGGAAATCCCTTTAAAATATCTCATAGGCGATAATAGCCTCCCCCAAAATAGGTTAAGTGAAAAAAATAAATTTATTTTTCGTTATTCAAACGCAAAAAAAATGTCAGAAGATTTAAACGAACAATTAAAGGCGCAAAAGTTGGTCCCGAAAAATGTAGAAATAGCAAAGTCTATTCCACAGTACAATGGACAATCAAATATTGACGAAATTAATATCCAATTGGCCCAGTTCGTAGAATTTACAAAAACAGAGCTAGAAACGTTAGTTGGCATGCTTCTAATAAGATTAAAAGGCCAGGCCTTAACCTTTCTAAAGCAGATTGAAGGTACTATAGGTGATGACGCCAACTTGTCAATAAATACGGTGGACAAATTGTCAACGGCATTTAAATACAGATTTATTGAAACCAGTTCTACAAATAAATTAATACACGGAATGGTTTGCTTTGACCATTAACAAAATATAAGGGAATATCTTGATAATATACGTATTTCAGTAGAAGCAAAATATGGAGAAGGTTCGGGAGAGCTATATGAAAAAGTCATATTACATACCTTTTTGCAAGGGCTACCCCCAAAACTATATAGAATGGTAATATCCAAAAACATTCAGACGTTGGATCTTGCAGTTCAGGAGGTAGAGCGATTGATCGAAGTTGATACGATGGTAGCTAATCACAGTAAAGCAAAAATAAATAGCCTAGGCGAATCAAACGCAAACATGACCTTCAAGGGCGGTCAGGCGTCTCCCAATTTCTTTTCAAGGGATAACTCCCCAGTGCCACAAAGAAATAAAACGCAAGAACTTGCTAGGCAGAAAACAGTACGTTTTCAGCCTATCAAACATACTAATTATGAAAATAACCATACAATAATAAGATGCTATATTTGTAATCGACCTGGGCACATCGCGAGGGAGTGCCGTTATGTCCCCAATAGCACACCAAGAATTGTTGTTGGCAGTATGAAAAATTGTGGCAACCATTTGTTCGGAAGAACAAATTTTAGCGCCGGTGGTGCACTAGGCTATAGCCAGGAAAGATTGCGCCAATCAGTACCTTACAACGCGTACCAACCAAATTTGTATAACCCTGCCCCCAATAGACAAAATAATTATCGGCCGACGGGAAATACAAATTTTTCAAGCCATCCGAATTTGCTGTCAGCGCCAACACCCGGCACTGGTGCAAGAAATCCAAACTATATTAATAATACATGGCGAAGGCAGACAAATGTAAATCAATTATATATGCCTACGGAATCTCACGTGTCTGAATCTCTACTGCAGACACCGACGTATGAAATAAATCCACAGGGAAACGCATCAGGCCCCTCGGAAGAATAAATTGGACCCAGAGGGCGCCTAGAATGTTTTATAGGTCCAACTGATAGTAGTACCGTCTTGTAGTGATAGTATTAACAAGTTACCTATATTTAATGATTTTTGTGTAGCAAACGTTTACTTTAAGGCTTTAATTGACAGTGGTGCCATGGTTAATATCATAAAGTAGCGACCCCCATTGCAGTTCAGGCACAGCCAATGCTATTGACGGATAGCGCCAGTCTAAATTTAATAGACAATGAAAATAAAGAAAAATATTATTCAAATATCACAGATGTTTGAACCAGTGGATAGCAAATCTGAAATATGGTTTGCGACCCCGTCAAATGAAATTTATGAAAATCTGTTATGCGAGGAACAGATTATATCTTACGACAAAGGAGAAGGTTTTATTTGGGTAACTAATAACCACGAAAATGACACAAATACAAAAAAAAGGGGGCGTGTTTAGTTCAAATCCAAGTTTTATCGGAGAATGATTTAAATAGATGGGAGAATTCCAAAAGAAACCTAGTAAATGGCATTAAAACCTCAATCAACAAATACCCTCTAACTAAATCGCAATTCTTTAACAAATTTAATATGGATCATATTACGGACTGAGATCTTAAGAAAAAATTATGCGAATTATTATGGAATTTTGAAGACGTATTTTCCGCATCTGAAGATGATATCGGACTGATACCGTTTTATGAACACTCAATTTTAACGACTGGTAATCCCGTAGCAAAACAGCCATATCGTGTGCCGTATAAGCACAAAGAATGGTTAAAAAATAAAATCCATGAATTAGAAAAAATGAAATTATACGCCCCAGTATAAGTCCGTATTCTCCACCATTGATCTTGGTACAAAAAAAGAATAGTGATCTTAGACTTGTAGTAGATTATAGAGCCCTCAACAAACAAGTAGTTAGCGATAAATTTCCTTTACCAAGAATAGATGAAATTCTTGACTCTATTTCAAGCAAAAAAAAAATCTTTACTTCTTTGGACCTTACCCAAGGCTACCACCAAGTGAAAATAGCCGAAAAAGATGTCTATAAAACTACGTTTTCTACGACCGAGAGTGGTTCATATGAATATTTAAGAGTACCTTTTGGACTTAAGACCAGTTCAAGCGCACTATGTAGACCCTTATTGCATCTGTTAAGAGGATTAAAAAATATCATTCATTTTGTTGATGATGTCATATGCGTGGGAGAAAACGCTGAACAACACTTAGCAACATTAGCTAAGGTTTTCGAGAAATTCAGACAGGGCAATTTAAAATGCCGGCCTGAAAAGCAAAATTTATTTCAACCTAACATTAAATTCTTAGGAGTAGTAGTGACACAAGAAGAGATATCCCCAGACCCCGAGAAAACAAAATGTGTTGAAAACCTCAAAACCCCTAGAACTATGAAAGAATTAAGAGGAATTTTAGGTCTTACTGGCTACTTTAGAAAATTCGTGCGCAATTACGCCCAAATTGCGAAACCCCTCACGGAATTAACTAAAGGGAACTCCCAAAATGTTACCTGGTCCCAGGAAGCTCAAACTTCACTAGACCGTATCAAAAAGGCACTCACTTCTGAACCAATATTACCACTGCCTATTTTCGAAAACGGACAATTTTTAGTCACAACCGATGCTAGTTGAAAGGGCATTGGCGCTATTCTTTCGCAAATAATTCCCATAGAAAATCCTAATCCTCTAGAGGGAACGCCTAAACAAAAACAAATAGAAAAAGTTATATACTATTCGAGTAGAACTTTATCAAAAGGCGAAAGTAGTTATTCCGCCAAAAACTTAGAATTATTATCTATAATCCACCCCTTGGACAAATTTAGACACTATTTAATAGGTAGAAAATATATGCTACGATCAGACCATAAAAGCTTGCAGTACCTGCGCACATTTAAAAACCCCACGGGAATTCTAGCTAGATGGATCATGAAAATCCGAGACCTAGATTACGAATTTGAACATTTAAAAGGTAAACAAAATGCAGCTTGTGACTTTTTGAGTAGATACCCAGAAAATATTCCGTCGGAAACTGAGGAAAATGAAGTTAACGCTATCAATACTAAGAGCAAACATAAATGTAAGAAAAACAAAACAATGACACAGTAAAAGAAAATAAGGTTAACTATTGTCCCTTGTCTTTAGAAAATATAAAAAGAAAGCAAAAAAGGACGAAATGTGTGTAGCACTTATTAATTATTTTGTGAATGACGATGCGTTGCCGGATAAATTTAAAACTCTTAGAAAAGAGATAGACAATTTTTACTATGATCTTGATGAAGAAATACTATGTAGAATCGTGACTGCTGATACGAAAAGTATCCAAACCTCAATAATACCTGTATTACCACAAAACTTAATAATACCTGCCTTCAAATATTTTCATTCAGATATAGGTGGACACATAGGAGCAACGAAAACTTTCCATAAATTAAAACAATATTTTTACGTGCCGTCGGGAATAACAAAACTTAAAGAATTTGTAAGTACATGCGAAGCGTGTAACTTAAGAAAAAACCCCCAAGCTTATCCTAATCCTCCAATGGGAAGGGTCCCGGTAGCAAAGTACCCCTTCGATATTGTCTCATTTGACTTATATGGAACCAGCGGAGGCTTGCCTGTTTCCAACAGAGGTCATATTTGCATTCTTTCAGTTATAGACCATTTTTCTGGATTTACTTTTGCAAAAGCATTAAAAAATCAAAGCACTTACGCCACAAGTAAGGCTTTAGCGAAATAATTTTTAAAATTTGGCATTCCAAATAAGGTTTTAAGCGACAACGGAAGCAATTTTGTTTCAAAAGTAACAAAAGACTTAATGAGTTTTCTTAACATAGAGAAGTTGGTGACAACTCCCTATCACCCACAAGCTAATGGTAAAATAGAAAATAGGCATAAAATATTTTCGAATGTATTAAGCATTTATACAAAAGACAACAGGAACGATTGGGATCAATTCTTAACCTATTTAACCAACGTAGTCAATACTGCTCATTCAGAAACAACTAAATACAATCCATTTTATTTACTTTTTGGTCGTGATTTTAGAATCCCGTATGATGAGATTATTTAATCTCGGCAGTATTATAATAACTCGGAGGATTACAAACAAGAATTCATAAATAGGATGAGGAAAACTTATAAAATAGTTAGGCAAGAGTTGGAAAAATGTAAAATAAACCAAGAGCTAAGAAACCAACCCAAAGTGAAGGGGAGCACATATTTCAAAATAGGAGACTGCGTCTACCTAAAGAACGAGGCAAAAACGGAAGGCAAAAAACTTTCCAACAAATATTCTAGACCGTACAGAATAGTCAAAAAGTACGATAACGATTATACTTTTAAAATGGAGAACCCCAATAGCGGAAGAACTTACAAAGCACATGTTAGCGGAATAAAAAGAGCCAAATTTCCAGAGAGATGGGTATCACGTCCCTCCTCTACTGATTCGTCAGATGCCGAAAATGAGCCCCCTAAATCAGGATTGGCAGATCTAAAACCCTTTAATTTCAAGAAAGACTATTTCGAGGATGAGAGTGACGAGGAAAACTTTGAAGCAATGAAAAATCTAGTTATTCTCAAGAGAAAATACCTAATACCAGTAAGGATAAAAACGCCAAAAAGCCCAAAAAGTTCATCATCGGAGAGCGCAGGAGAATTAGATTATACAATATCACTAACAACCCAATTTTTCCCTGATATAATTTCGACCCCTTGTCCCCCCAAAAGATTTCCAGACGATATGGTTTCCCCTGCAACACCAATAGAGAGGCCCCTGTCATTACAGGAGGAATTGAACAGAGCGGTAGAAACTCCGGGTATTAGTGTAAAGAAAACTCCTCCCGAAGATTCAAATTAAACAAATATGCGAAAGTCTATGGATTTAATAAATTTCCCAATAAAAACGAGTCAAAGTACATTGCCTAAGAATAAAACTCCCGAGGATGACCGGCAAGGACAATATCATGATATAACTGTGTCCAAGGTCAAGCCTAAACAATGGACTTCATGGAGGGAAACACTAGTGCAAAGAATGCCCCATCCCCCTGAAGACATGGCATTTAAACAGTGGAGGAACCCCGCAAAAACTTTTGATTCCTCTCAAAGCTCTTAAGAATCTTTCAAATCTCTCGAGTTGAAAACTCAAAGCGAGGACTTAGAGAATAAATCTTTTACTTCCAGAGGAGTAGAAATTTACGAAGGAAGGGGAGGTGATACCTCAAAATGCGGGGTGCAACTTCTAAAACTTATAATACGGAATCATCGGAAACCAGTTCCGAAGAGTCTGACGGCGAATCAGACCATATAGTAGTTAAAGAAACAGGGAAATCAAAACCGACTTCAGCAGCGGCACACGCGAAGGAAACAAAATTAAAAGGGCAAGAATTTTTGAAAAAAAAACAATACAAAAAGTTTGATCGTATTTCGCTAGAGAAACCGAAAAAGAAAAAACCACAAGAAACAGAAGAAAAAGTAACGACACAGTCAGGTAGAACGGTTAAGAAACCGGACAGATTAAAATACCCTTAAAAATACAAAAAAAAGAATTTTTATGGATAGGTATCACAAAGTAATAATAGCTTAAAAACTTCTAGCTCACAAGTAAAAGTCATACAATTATAAAAATGCTGTAGAAAAATTTTGTTCAACATATATCATGGCTTCGAATGAATCAAAACCGTTTGATACCGTCTGTTCAGCATATATCAGTTCCCGAAAACAAATCCTAATTAAAAAGTCACATTGCATATAATTAATTCAAATAATTTCCTTTAACATAAAAAAGTCTACCCGTACGATTCCAGTACGATGTATCCAGTCCAACTGAAAGAAGCCGTGATAGGAAGTACTAAGCGAGAAATATTCATACACCTTAAAAATAATCTTTGGTTATTTTCTGTTCCAAGAGTAACTGTTGGAACTATGTCTTGTTACAATAATATAGAAAGAATAGACCCAAGTTACAAAACAGAATTACTGTTACAAGATGTGGGTACGACAACCATAAAACAAGGATGTCGACTTGTAACTAGAGAGTCAACTGTTCGAACGCCGTTAATTACCACGAGCACAAATATAATAAGTCCCAAAATAATAAATTTCAAGGCAATTCACCTGTCGTGCACTATTCCCAATATAGAAATTGAGGAAATGCAAACCTCAATATGGTCCAAAATAGAAAAAAATAAAGGGACATTAAAGCTTACAAAAATAAGAGAAGCATTAGACTCCCAGATTCCCCTATTTACAAATGAAGACCAAAGATTAACATACGTGGATGATAGATACGGATTATCCTCAACCAATTTCTGGTGGAACATACTACTGACCGTATGTTTCGTATTCGCGACTTCACTGACCATAAGAAACCTATTGACTTTTAACTATGGAAAAATCCTGAGACTAAGAAGGCGAAAACCAAGAGAAGAACACGGGGAAACAGCTGCAATGCAAAGGTTAAACCCGGAACCCCATGAGAATGTCTAAGCCAAGAAAAAGGGAAGACATTAGAAAACGAGTGGGTATAGAGGTCTTTACTCGTCCTTGCTATGTCTTGTTTCCTCATTGTAGTGTCGTTTACGTAGAACCGTGTGGTTATGACGCTGCAACATGCGTTTCTTAAACAGCACGGACGTGCGTGAACAATGCAGGCATGAAATATTTTGTAAAATTAGACTTCAAACTTAATAATGTAGAGTAACTTATTTTAAAGGATTGTTTTAATTCTAAGGGAGAATTAAATAAGCACTGAAGAATTAAATAAGACTTTTATCGTTGTTTCCTTTCTCAAAACAAATTTGAAGACATCTCTGTTTTAGATTTCCAAATGGGAATTAGATGTATATGAAACCAACATGATAATAATGTCGTTTTATTAAAACCAATCTTAAGTAGTAATATCAGTGTATCTTTTTATATTATCTTGTAGGGTAATCTTCACCCTAAAATGCACTCAATCGTATTGTTTATTATGTATTAAGACTACTTGATTTTAAAGAACGTGTGATTCTGCCTCGTTATTTTTATTACTGGAAGTGGATTGACATATTGGATATCCATCATTACAATGAGTTGTCCAGTGCAGATACAACCTAGTAGCATCTATTTTCATCATACCTCAACCAACTAAGAGTACTCACCATAGGCTCCAGCCAATTTTCATCCCAGCTACGTCTAGGAAAATTACAGTTACCTTTCGATCGTTGTTTCCTCGACCATGAACCATATTACGTATCAGGTAACACTATATTTGAATCTCAGTATCCAGTGCATTATCGAACTATATAATCACATAAATCCTGAGAACCCCATCGACCAGTACAAGATATAAGTACATAAATATCACCCTTGACAATCATTATGGACCCATGTACCATACGACTGTATAGTTATGATATTTGATGATCCCAAAAATTATTTATATGACGCAGATTCAAGCGTCTAATCCTTTCGACCATCTCTCGGAATCCATCCTATCCCAAAATTAACCCCAGTGATTAACCCCTTAGTGACAATATACCCCTCCCACAAGTTAAAGACAATATGTTGAAGGAGTCACTATAGTTTGATGTCGACCTGTTCCAAATCCAAAAAATCAATTCCCCTGTGACTAACCAAGGAATCACCGCAAAAGTTAATAGACGCAAGCCAGACACGAACAATTTTATAAGAGAACTATAATCTCTAAGTGCACGAATGAACAATTTTATACGAGAAATACATTCTCTATGTGCCTTAAAATATCCCAAAAATGATATGCTGAGAAGAAAATGAACCCACTCCCAGTGTTCGACCCCTTAATGATAAGGCACCCTGTGAACTATCAAAAAGCAAGTGAGAATGAAATCTGATAGCACATTCCCACACCTGTAGTTGGAAGCATCATTTCCCAACGGACGATTAGAGAAAGCTCGTCGTGTCAACACAATGATGCTCGAACTGTTCCATGAAGAAACTAGGCAATATTGTAAGTACTTTAAAAATTTTTTGCCAAGACGAAAGGAGTGAAGGACCATAATTTACAACAGCAGGATTGAGTACGCTAAAAAAACATGAATGGTGATAAAATAGATGTGAATTTACATATGTTACTTCTTAATAACTTTGATAACTCAAAAATTCCGATATCCTATCATTAACGTCGCGTAGCAAACATACCCAGTGAAAGTGTTCTAATGTTACCAGTGAACATGGTAAACCCAATATTGTGTGTTTTAAATCGTTCTTATATGTAGTGTTAGATGTTCAGATAGAGCTATGTGTAGCGTTGTCGTGCTATTCATTTAATGTAGCTTAGATAGAAAGCAGTGTGCCCTATAGACAGAAAAATCAAAAAAAAAACTTGTAAAAGGTGAATTCTCAAAAAATCTTATGTAAAGGCAGAATAGCCCCAACCTTGTTGGAAATATAAAAGTAATCAGCGCTAGATGTAGAAAAAAAATCCTTAGTATAGTAGATAGGCTAGAACCATAGATAATCTTAGTCCGGTAGGTGAACTTTAGAAAGAGATATATAATAAAATAAGAAAAAGCAATAGAGAAAATTTTTTAGCACTCCTGATTAAGCCAAAATAAAAATATAAAAAAAT
>CM051263.1:50679582-50819582 GCA_027921565.1 Artemia sinica
AATTATTATAGTTTTCAGTCCAGAATCACTAAACTTATTATTTAAACTGCAAAAATATTTATGGTGTCTAACCAATAATACTAATTTTGTAATTCAAACAAGATAAATACCTGAAAATTTTAAAATTAGTTTTGTTTTATGCTAGGTTTTAGATACTCGACACGGGATTTTGTGTGCTTAATAATTTTAAATCTTGAAAAAATATGGTCTCACGCGAGTGGAAAAAAAGAAAGAATAACCAAAAACAATATCAAAATAGAACAATCCAAATTTCTACTAATAGAAAACTTTACTACACAAAAAATAAAGCTAACATCCTGAAATATAAGAAAAGTTTATTTAAAAGAGATAAAAATGCCACCAAACGCAATAAAGCTCGAGCACGCGTAAGGATTGCTACTAAGATGTCTTGTGATCCAGGATTTAAGAAAATGAAATATGACAGAGCAAAACAGAGGTATCTTACGGATCAGGGGTATCGAGAAGGGAAAATTGAGACAGCGAAACAAAAGAGCAAGGAACGGTATGATAACGATATAGATTACCGAAACAAACATAAGAAAAAAGTTGCTACCAGAATAATGGGTAGATACTGGGGTGACAAAAGCTATAATGAAAAAATTAAATTCTCTGCGAGGTTGTACCGAAGAACGCATAAGGACAAAGGGAAAAATTACATTCAGAAATACAAGAAGATGGCAAAAATGCAGGCTGATCTTTGTAAATTGAGAAACATTTTACGCATGTTTTATCGGGATCACGAAAAGTATTCGAAATTACAGATTAAAATTCTCTTTGAAAGAGCGGATGCTGTTGAAAAGTCGGCTAGAAATGCTTTGGCAAAGCTTCATGGCAATATCCAAAAGAAATGTTGTCAGTTTAACGAAAAGCTTCCAAGGTATGGATTGGCAACTGCGGAACAGTTTATAGATGCAATGGAAAATGTTCGACAACACAGTGAATATACGGAGGCGTACTTCTTAGAAAATTCGTATATTAATTTTGGAAGGAGCAATTGCAGTTTATGTAGCAGCAATAAAAATATATATACAAGCATACCTATCAACAGCGAAGGAAAAGCAATGTTTTTCAATTATGGCGAAAACGAGCCTGTTAGGGTTATTAGTAAATGTGTTTGTTGTAAGACTAATGATTTAGAACAAATTCCTGGAACACCGACTCAAGAAAAAAGCATTTCTAACTGTGTTTTAAACAGTTCGTTTAGTTCTACTGAATATTTGGCAAAAAATTCTCTGTGTAGTAGAACACACTGTCCTGAAAAGTACGAGACAACTATTGAAAAATGCTCTAAAACTAGATCTGACAAGGAAATTATGATGGCTGAAGTCACCTATAACAATCTGAGTAAAAATTCAAAACCAAAAATTGGGCAGCAGGTTACTTGGCAATGTCACCCTGATATCTGCAAGCTCTATCCGACGGATATTGAATTATGTCAAATTCTTTTTGATATCCTTGAAAACAATATAGCATTAAAATTTTCAACTGACAAAGTGGTTAATTTCTACCTTGGCGGCTTGGATTATTGTGAAATCAATTACAGGGACACAAGAAAGCATGGGCATTCGTTATACTGTAGCCCAAATGAGGGATGTCAGAGCTATTTGCGTTCTCTAAGGGCACTAGCTCCACATTTTCCTGTCTTGAACTGTTTCATTAATAGCGTATATAAGGCAGTATCAAAATGTAAGATTATACAACATATTAATCTACTAAAAGTCGAGGGCTCGTACAAGGAACTAAGTCATCACATAGAAGAAGTGTCAAGTAGACTCTGTCGTAATAATAGTCAAGACTTCATTTACGGTGATGGCAATATTAGAGTTTCTGTGGATGAAAATACAATAATAAAATTATTTGGTGAGAGCCTTGATAAGGTAGCTAACATTAGGGATGTATACCCCACAATGCATTGTGACAGTTGTGAGCAGATAAAGACAAAATACCAATTGAAGAGTCTAAGATCCCTTTCAAATAAGAAAGGTTTTGATGTAATGATGGCCACGATTTTAGAACACCTACAACAGGACATACCCAAAGATGACAGAGAAGAACTAATTCAATGTACAGGTTGGAAAGAGGATGTCATAGATTCATTCTTTGTCTGTGATTACTGTGCTGGGAAAATGTTGAAAAGTCAGGAGAATGTCCGATCAGTATTAAATAACCTTCATATAGACTGTACACCGGAATGTATAAAGTGTTTAAATAATTTTGAAATGGCAATGATTCGATTTGTAATGCCTTGTCTTACGATCGTCAGATTAGGGCAAGTAACTGCATTGAAGAGACCTAGAACAGAACTTGTTGACGCTCTTAAGGGGAGAATAGTATATCTACCTGTTGATGTGCAAGCAAATGCAGATATTCAGCCTGAAAAACTTCTTAACATTGATAGTTTTGTAGTCATTGTCAATGGTCAGCCTACTTACAACAAGAATGTTTGGACTGCACTAATAGATCTGAGAAAAGTCCATGAAGCACTGTTGTGGTTAAGAGAGAACAACAGTCTCTATAAAACAATACATGCATACACCCTAGAAGATTTAAAAAAAATACTTGAAGCCCGTCTTGCTGAAAAAGCGGTTGGTATTGATAATTTACCTGAAATACCGGAAGCTGCAATCCTTCAGAAACTGACAGAAAGTGCAAAATCTACATTGGTTGAACATTTTTCTGTCCAGCCTCTCAATTCAGCGGTTCCAAAAGACTTCATTGAAGATTTTAAGCAAATGAAATTTATAATAAGGAACGACCTCTTGCCTATACTAAATTTTATACGCCGCTTTATTATAGTACACGGATAGGTCAGTAATTCCACAGATAGCTTGGCAGTGGAACATAGTAGAGAGTTGTTCAATGGCTCATTTTAAATAAAATTAACGGGGTTAAAAATCTTGTAATTTAAACAAATTATTTTTAAAATAGCATCAGTTTTTTGCGAAAAACTGCATATTTCATATTAAAGTTACATTACAAGACGATAATTAAAATAAAAATACTTTGCATACATTGGACATTATTAGCTGCCTGTTTCTTTGAGGTTCGTCTCTTATCCGGGTTGCAGCGGTAGCTAGCAACCTAGTAAGAGACGATCACGTCCAATGTTAAGAAATATAAAACCCCCTAACTCCTAAAACAGAGTCAGATCAAAACAAAAAGTACACCATTAGAACCGCCTTGTCCGAAACCCCTATAAAGGAAACTTAACGCCCTTTGAATTGAATACCAAAGAAAATATATTGGCTTGAAAATCAAGAAAATTGACTTTTACCACGTTATTCTCCACAAGCGGGATTTTTTTTCTTTCCGCTTTTTCTTTCTCCTCAGCTAGCTGGGCACTGGAAAATCATAGAGAGCTGTATAATAACTCGTTTTAAAGGAAATTGCTACATCTAGTGCCTTTTGTAATTAAAAATAAAATACTTTTTAAAGTAGAATCAATTTTGTCAAAAAAATTGCATTTTTGATGTATTTTCATGCTGCAGTCTTTTCAAAGTTATTTGAATTTTGAAGCAATCAAACAGTTCATGGTAATGAACTCTGTAGTAATAATAGCTACTTGTCTCACTAGTAACCGAAACTCTAAAGAACAAAATTTTGATACCAATAGATACATCAATTTACAGTAAGAACGATCTCTCACCCATAGTAACTGATATACGGCAGTTCCAAGGGTAGCTACAAGCTATCCAGATTGTAGCGGTATCCAGGTTGCAGCGGCAGCTGTAACATGGAGTCTCTTTGCTTAACAACAAAATAAATATGTCGGATTGTTATTAAACAATAACCTAACAAAAAATAAAACTAATTTTAAAATTTTCAGGTATTTTTCCAGTTTTTACACAAGGGATCAATAAAGTTATCATAATCCGGGTTTCAGCGGTACCTAGCAGCCTAGTAAGAGAATCACGTCCAATGTTAAGAAATATAAAAACCCATAACTCCTAAAAAAAAGTCAGATCAAAACAAAAAGTACACCATTAGAACTGCCACTTCTGATCCGGGTTGCAGCGGTAGCTAGCAACCTAGTAAAAGACGATCACGCCCAATCTGGGTTACAGCGGTAGCTAGCAACCTAGCAAGAAACGACCACGTCCAATTTTAGAAATATAAAAACCCATAGCTCCTAAAAAAGGAGTCAGATCAAAACAAAAAGTACCCCATTAGAACCGCCTTGTCCAAAACCCTGTATCAGAAACTTTCTGTCATTTGGCTTGAACAGCAATGGAAATATATTGACTTGAAAATCAGGAAAATTGACTTTAACCACGTTATTCTCCACAAACGGCATATTTTTTTTCTTTTTTTCTTTCTTCTCCACAGATAGCTTGGCACTGGAACATCGTAGAGAGTTGATCATGGTGTTAAAAATTTGGGTTAAAAATCTTTAGTAACTAAAATAAATTATTTCTAAAAGAGATATATAGCAGCGAAGCTTGGAAAGAAGTACACGGTCATCAGTCAGAATCTAGCTGTTTGTGAAATAAGCTAACGCCTTCGAAAGTCTCAGCCCGAAAAATTCTCTAATCTAGTTCTCTTATTGGGCAGTTTTCACGAGCTCATAAACTATTTGAAAGCGGTTGGATCTCTCATGGATGGAAGAGGACTAAAAGAAGTTATTGTTGTGGCAAAGATTCTCAGGGAAGGTATTGCGAATAAGGTCCTTTCAGGAAAGAACATGTGCCAGGCACTCCATGCTCACTTCCAGGTCTACGAAGGAATGAACGCATTCTGGTGGGAGGCATTTGAGAATTGGCTTGAAACATGCTACTTCGTTTTAGTGCCATAGCTGATTGATGCAATTGAACGCTTCAAAAGTGAAACTAGTTCTGAAGCATGTAAACAGATAGGAGATGCGTTGGACAGTATTGCTCCGCTTTTCTCAAAGTACAACGAGTCCAGATCTACTATAGGGAATCATAGCCTCTGGATCAACAATTTAGATCTTATCCGTGCCGGAAACGACTATCTTTATGCTGAAAGAGCTGCGGACTAGGGATCATTTTTAAATGCCACAAAAGAGATGATTCTCATTTTCTTTGCATCTGGAAACCATAAACAAGCCGCAGTTGCGCTTAACTACCTAAAAGAAATGCCACGCCTGCCTGAAAAAGCAGGCAGGCGTTAAGTCCATTATGGCACTTTATGGAGACGTATGGCACTTTAGGAGTTAAGAAAAAAAGATCGGTTCAAGGAGACAATTATAACTTTGAAGTGAGACATGAAATAACAATTTTGTTGATTAAGCCGAATAAAAAACAAAATCAATTCAAAAATTTTCAAGTATTTTTCTAGTTTAATTAAAGAGCTAATATTATTGCTCAGACACCAAAAATATTTTTGCACTTACATAATTGCCTTATCGATTCTGAACTGTAAACTAAAATCAAGTAAAGAATTAATTTTTTCTACAGAAATTAGCACAATAGATACAAACTCAACTGTGGATACAAACTTAACACAATAGATACAAACTTAACGGTAACGAACTGTACAGTAAGAGCGACTCGTCTCAATAGAACTTTATATCTTGGAAAATATGAAAAGACATCTCAAATGCAGTTGTTTTGTAGAAAGCGATTCTATTTCTATTTTTTGTTATGTTATATGATTAAAAAGGCACTAAGACTTAAAATTTCTTTTCAAATAATTTTTGTTCAGTATTATATTAATAATATATACGTCTTACCGTGTTTAAAAGTCTTGAATTCAATTTAGTTTGTTTTGTTTTTTATTCGGCTTAGTCAACAAAATTTTTATTTCATGTCTCACTTCAAAGTTATAATTGTCTCCTTGAACCAATCTTTTTTTCTTAACTCCTAAAGTGCGTATCTTTTGTGCCATACGTCTGTAGAAAAGAAATTCAATTTTTAATTTTATGTTAGATTTCAGTTCAGAATCTTTAAGGCTTGTATGAAAACTGCAAAAATATTTATGGTGTTGGAGCAATAACATAATTTTTAAAATTCTAACTAGAAAAATACCTTGGACATTTAAAATCAGTTTTGTGTTTTGTTCAATTTCTTCAACAAAAATATTATTTTATCTTTTAGTTCAGAGTATAATTAAGATCGAACTCTTCCCTATACTAACTTGCATACGCAACTTCACTATAGTTAAGATTACAGTATTTATATTTTTACATTAAAAGACGATCACTAAAATAACAAACCATTCCATGCATTGGACTTAGTTAGCTACTTGATTGTTTGAGTTTCGTCTCTTACTATTTAAAAGAAGAAAAAGCCGTAGGCTTTTTCCTGTTTGTATTTATAGTTAAAAAACGAACTCAAGTCCAAAGAAACTGAACACTGTGGTTCATTCATATTATTTTCATTATTTTAGCTAGAATGTAAATAAACAATATTCTTTTTTATATTTTAAATTGAAAAGATAGTGCTTTTAATTCAACATATTAAAAGTTCTCCCCGACGGGGAATCGAACCCCCTTCTCCCAGGTAACAAGTGGGCATACTTACCATTAGACTATCGAAGACTTATAAAATAAAAGTTACATATAAAATATGATAATAATTTTTTAATCCGGGTAACATAAGGGCTCGATTATCGAATTTTATAATAAAGAGCGAACTCTGCCTACAATAGATTAGATCCGGGTTGCAGCGGTAGCTAGCAACCTAGTAAGAGACGATCACGTCCAATGTTAAGAAATATAAAAACCCATAGTTCCTAACAGAGGAGTCAGATCAAAACAAAAAGTACACCATTAGAACCGCCTTGTCCGAGACCCCTCTATAGGAAACTTTCTGTCCCTTGGCTTGAACAGCAAGGGAAATACATTGGCTTGAAAATCAAGAAAAGTGGCAGCTACTACAACATTCTGCCTAAACGGGATATTTTTTTCTTTTTTTTTCTCTTTTCTTTGTTTCCAGAGATAGCTTGGCACTGGAACATCGTAGATAGTTGTTCAATAGCTCATTTTAAAGGAAATTAATTGGGTTAAAAATCTATAGTAACTAAAATAAATTATTTCTAAAAGAGAATAAATTTTTCCACCAAAAACTGCATTTTCGATGTCTTTTCACACTGCAGTCTTTCAAACATAATAATCGCATACCAGCGGTAAGATTTGAACCCACGCCTCCGAAGAGACTGGTGGCTAACACTAGTGCCTTGGACCACTCGGCCAGGCTGCCTCTCATAAATAAATATATATGTGAATTTGGGTTGCAGCAGTAGCTAGCAACCTAGTAAGAGACGATCAGTCCAATGCTAAGAAATATAACAAAACTCCTAAAAATAGAGTCAGGTCAAAACAAAAGTATATCATTAGAACTACCTTGTCTGAAACCCTACTAGATAAATAATGAATGTCATCATAGTTTTATATTAGATTACATAAAGGATCAATATAGTTCATCATAAATGGTATTAGTCAATTGAAGTAAAGAACGAATAGTGAAGCTTAACTATAGTACAGGCTTGTACAGATATATTTGAAGTTAATATATTAAGAATTCCCTCCAACGGGGAATCGAACTCTGGTCCCCTGCGTAACAAGATGGCATGCTTCCCGCTGTACCCTCGGAGACCTATTGATAATAAATTCGTTTATAAATTTTTTTTATAAAGAATCGGTTTGGTCAATTATAATTGGGGATTATGAAAGTTTTATCGGTATCATGGCTATACAGAAGGCTGAAACCTAGTAAAGAACAAACCATGGCACATATTGGGTTTGGTTTGATGCCTCATTCTCCGAAATTCGTCTCTTACTATTCCAAATAAGAAAAAGCCATAGGCTTTTTCCTGTTTGTAATTTTATGTTAATCCGGGTTGCAACAGTAGCTACTAATCTAGTAAGAGATGATCACGCCCCATAGTAAAACATGATATAGGTCATAACTCGTAAAACTAGAACCAGATCAAAAACGAAGTACACTATTAGAACCGCCTTGTCCAAAACCCTTATATAGGAAACTTATAGTCCATTGGCTTCAACAACAAGGGGAATATACGGACTTGAAAATCAAGGAAAGTGGCTGTAACCACGATATTCTGCATATACGGCATCTTTTTCTTTTTTCTTCTTCTTTTCCTCAGACAGAGAGGCACTGGAACATCGTAGAGAGCTGTTTAATGGCTCATTTTAAAGGAAATTTATGGGGTTAAAAAGCTTTTGTAATTAAAAAAATTGTTTTAATATAAAATCATTTTTTTTATAAAAAACTGCATTCTCATGGTCAAGATTGGTGAATGACGTCATAATCGTAGATTTCTATCATCATAATAGAGAGCTGTTTAAAGGCTAATTTAAAGGAAATTGCTGTATACAGAATCCTTTTATAATTAATTTACTATGAGGTGATCACGCCCCATAGAAAAAATGAAATAGGTCATAACTCCTAAAACTGTTTAATGTGTATTTCTATAAAAAAAAATCAGTTTTTTATTTTAGTTTTCAGTTCAGGATCGCTAAAGTTATTATGTAAACTGCAAAAATATTTATGGTGTCAGATAAATTAGTTTTTTTTTTTGCTAGGTTAAGTTTCATTCTTTTCCTCAGATAGCCGGGCACTGGAACATCGTTGGTGAATTAAAACTAGAGTAATTCCTAAAAATTTTATATAAAATAATTTTATTTCGTAGATCGCTAAAGCTATTGTGTAAACTGCAAAAATAGTTATGGTGGTTAAGCAATAATCTAGTTAAAGGCGAACGTATTTCGTTTCTAATTAGAAAATACTCCGAGAAGTAGTATGTTCCGGGTAGAAGATAATTATTGTCAAGGATTCGTCTGTGTGTTTCTACTCTAAACGCCATTCTTTCAGGAACAAGGTTGATTCGGATAGACAAAACAATGCCGAACAAACCCCCAATTGCCATGTCACGGCCAACTCTATGAGTCCTCTTGCGACATTAAAGTAATTTACAAACAAAATTAAACAGATGACACCCAAACGTCTACTCTAAAATTTTCCTGTGTAAGCTACCATTTCACTAAAAAAAAAATATATATTTATATATATATATTACAAACAGAGATCCTGGGTCACTCTATTAAATTCCACACAGAGATCATTGAAAAAAGAAATTTACATTTAAAAAAACTTTTTGCAAAATATGGATACAAACTGCATATCCTCGAAGATTGCAAGGAATGTAGGACTGTTAAGAAAACTGAAATACCAGTTTCCTCAAAAAGTGTTACGACTGCTTTATTTTTCACTAATGCATCCATATTTAATGGATTGTTGTTCGATATGGTCTAATACATTTTCGACCCATCTTAAGCAGTTGCGGTCACTACAAAACCAAGTGATGAGAGTAATATATGCGGCTGAGAGCTGAACTTCTGTAAGATCCATCTATTCGCGCGTCCAAATACTGCCGTTCTGTGGCTTAAGTAAGTTTTATAAGATTCTGTTTATGTTTGATATTATTAATCATATTGTTCCGGCTTGCTTTCGGAATATGTTTCCTACTGCTGCGGATCTTCACAGTTATGGAACTAGACAGGTAAGCCAGTATAGGAAACCAACTGATGGTGTCAACAAGGTCGGAATTTTCCAGTCGCCCTGCTCTTTCAGCGCTGTGGAACAGGTTGCCTTCTTTGTTGAAAAATGAGTTAGATAGGACTGATTTCCGTTGCCAGTTGAGACTTCATTGCCTGTATGGGTATGAGTTTTGATTTTTAGAATTATAATATTGTGTTGATATATTGGTAGATGGAAGGTGTGGTAACCCGATGCATATGTTTAATGTAGAGTATTCTAGGAGTACCCATATAAGTCCAGAATACTGGGCTTCGTATTTTTTTTTTATATATGTTAGCTATGCAATAAAGATCTCCATTATTAAAAAAAAAATCGCTACGAGTATCTAGATCATAACTAATATGGTAATTGGGTAATACCTTTTCTTGATTTTTGAGATCTTTGCTTATCCACTAGGGGTATACTTGACTGTCGAGATCAGCCCCGTCCTCCCCTATAGTCTATTTCATCCATAGTTCCTTTATTTTTTACGCTCTTTCAAAGGCTGTTCACACAATTTCCTTAGTTTTTCAAATGCTTTAAAGATTTCTGGGCTTGGAAGATACCGTTTTGCTTGTTCCGGCAGCATCTTAACATTGTTTCTTGAGTTGGAATTCTGATTTGGGGCTAGTGAATGTAAGGAAGGACCAAATTCATTACCATGGCTTCCAAACATCGGTGGTGGGGGAGGTACCTTCACTGACTCTACTGAGTCTGTTCTTAACACTGTCTCCTCTGGTCTGAAGCTGCTATAAGTAGAACTATTTGTAACACCAGAACTGCTGGTGCTGGTGCTTTCACTAATTCTAGTAGATAACGTTGCATCCTTTAACATGGTTTTTGATCTATCTGGGATATCTTGGCTTGGCTTTTCTTTGGTTTTTAGTTTTGGTTTTTCTATAGGCTGTTTATCTCCTGGCATTACAGGTTTAAGTCGTTTTTTCACTTCCCCAATATCCTCTGGGAACAATATGGTGTCAACATAGCCAATAATGAATAAAATTATTGGTGCAGCAACACAAAGTGATACAGTTTTGACAACTTTTGAGATATCAATTTCCATTGAATTTAATTAGGTTAAGCCAAAAAATTTGAACTAAGATGATGACGTAGCGAGTCCATTGAAGCAAAAGGAAAACCAAACTAATTTTAAAATTTTCAGGTTTTTTTCTGGTTTGAATTAAAAATGGAAATTATTGTTCAGACTCCATAACTATTTTTGCACTTTGTAGCTAAATAAAATTATTTTATTTAAAATTTTCAGGAATTATTCTAGTTTCAGTTGACAAATAAGATTTTTTTTCAAGGAATCGAGCAGCTAACTAAGTCCAATATATACAATGGTATGTTCTTCGAATGATCTCTTTTAATTAGGTTCCTAGCTACCGCTGCAACCCGGAACTATTTAAAAAATATTTTATCTTTAATTACAGAAGGAAATAGATGTAGCAAGTTTTACTATTGAGACGAGTCGTTCTTACTATACAACAACATACAGTTCGTTATAACGAACTGTTTCCTTTGATGTATCTATTGGTATCAAAATTTCGTTCTTTAGAGTTTCGGTTACTTTGAGACAAGTAGCTATTATTACTATAGAGTTCATTGCCAAGAACTGTTTGATTGCTTCAAAATTCAAATATCTTTGAAAAGACTGCAGTATGAAAATACATTAAAAATGCAGTTTTTTGACAAAATTGATTCTACTTTAAAAAGCATTTTATTTTTAATTACAAAAGTGACTAGATGTAGCAATTTCCTTTAAAATGAGCTATTATACAGCTCTCTATGATTTTCCAATGCCTAGCTAGCTGAGGAGGAAGAAAAAGCGGGAAGAAAAAAAGATGTCGTTTGTGGAGAATATCGTGATTAAAGTCAATTTTCTTGATTTTCAAACCAATATATTTTCTTTGTTATTCAAGCCAAAGGACGGTAAGTTTGCTATATAGAAGTTTTGGACAAGGCGGTTCTAATAGTGTACTTCTTGTTTTGATCTGAATCTTTTTTCAGGAGTTATGGGTTACTTTAGTTTTTACTACGGGGCGTGATCGTCTCTTACTAGGTTGCTAGCTACCGCTGCAACCCGGATGATTATCAAATATCAAATTTCAAAATAATCAAATTTAACAGCATTTTAGCATCAATTAATCATAGCCATTTACTTTTATCTTGCATATTTTAATAGTTATCGTCAGTGATTGAATATAAGTGACATATAATTTCGTTCCACACTGAAAATATTTTTTTGTTGCCCGAATATTGAGATAACAGTTCGCTCGGGAACTTTTAGGAATTGATAAATCGAATTTGACTCTACGATTCGTTTGCTATCCCTATAGACTTTGGAAACTTAAGGCTTATTAATTACTGTGATTACTTCAATTGTAATTACCCATTTATCTTCATTTTTAACAATAAAAAAGCAACAAAAATGGGAAACACTTATAATAAATAAATTTAGGTCTTGTTTTCTTTACAGAAACACAATTAAGGGACTTCTGGCATTTTCCTAACACTTTCAAAACGTTCTTATCGTGACTCAAAATTGCTGTTCAGCTAAACCTGAATTAAAATTACTACTCTCAAAGTAGCGTTACATAAGAAATAGTTGTCACTACATAATTTAATTTTTTCTTAAGTTTGATTGCTATAGGCCGTGTTTGGCCTAACAGGTAGCAGCTTTTACCACAGCCAGAATGGCAGATTTATTTCAGCTTCTTGAAATAAAAGTCATTTAATAAACTCTAAGCTATATGGCCTAAAGTGACAGCCTTGAACCTGATCGTGATTGCAGGGATTTCTGCTGCCTCGTAAAAAGACGAAGACGGCCCATAGCAATAAAATAAAATAGCCTGAAACCCCTAAAAATGGTGTCGAATCAAAAAATAATATACGCCATTAGGTTTATCCTTGCCAAAAACCCTACACTGGAAAGTTACAGTCCCTTTACACAAAATGAGTCATTGCCGCAAACAGGCAGTATTTCATCACGATCGTTTTCTGTGAATATTCTCTTTGAATTTGGCTGGTGCTCTTGACAGTCAGGGAGGTTTCAATGATCTAACCACGGTTACAGCAACAACTGCAACCTAGTAAAAGGCAAACACCAGCCCATAGTAACAAAAAAAAAACGCTTTGTAAAAATATCTAAATGAGAAAAAATTGCCAACTGAACCTGATTCCGGAATGGTAACTATTATTTCAGTTAATCTTAAAGGTAGAAGTTTACACAAAGGAATACAATTTGAATAGCTTTTGAGATATCAATATCCATTGAATTTACTTTAAATAATCATCAAATTTAACAACATTTTAGCATCAATTAATCGTAGCCATTTTGTTTCATATTGTATTTTTAATAGTTATGTGTCAATGATTGAATATAGGTCACATCTAATTTCTTATCATATTGGGAATATTTTCGTATTGACGGAATATTGGGATAATATTTTGCTCGAGAACTTTCAGGTCTTGTTTTCTTTACAGAGGGTGCAATTTCCAAAATAGCGTTACGTGCAAAATATTTGACACTGGTCAATTTCTTTAATTTTTTAAATTTCGGTTAATATAGGCAGTGTTGAACTCCTAACTAGGTAGTAGCTTCTGCCAGAACCAGAATGGCAGATTTTTTTCACCTTCTTGAAATCAAAGTCATACATTAAATTATAAGATATGGCCAAAAGTGACAGCCTTGAACCTGATCGTGGTTGCAGGGATTTCTGAAACATAGTAAAAAGACGAACACGGCCCATAGTAAGCAAAAAAATAGCCTGAAGCCTCTAAAAATGGCGTAAATGATCGAAAAGCAAAGGACTACAGCATTAGGTTTATCTTGGACAAAAACCCTATGCAGAAAATTTACAGTCCCTTTGCTTGAACAGCAAGAAAAATCCATAAGAAAAAAATTTGCAAGGGAAACACTTTTGTTCTGTGTATTTTTTTTTTCGCAAATGGCAGGGCTCTGGAAAACCATAGAGAGCTGTTTAAGATTTATTTTAAAGATAATTGTTATATTTAGTGCCTTTTGTAATTAGAGGAAAGTAATATTTTTAAATAGATCTTTGTTGGACAAATAACTGAATTTTCGCAGACGAGATAAGTTAGTGCCGCAACCAGGAAGTATTCATCATGATCGTCTGTTAGATCTTTCTTTTATAATTGGCTGGTGCTCTTGACAGTCAGGGAAGCTTCAACAACGTTTCAATAGTCTAACCACGGTTCCAGTAACTGGTACAATCCGGACTGCAGCGGTAGCTAGCAACCTAGTATGAGATCTAGCAAAAGGCGAACGACAGCCCATAGTAACCAAAAGTTTAGAAACACGCTCTGAAAAAACTCCCTAATGAGAAAAAATTGCCATTTACCACTGACACAGGAATGTTAGCTATTATTTCGTTTAATCTTAAAAGTAAAAGTTTACCACGAGAAAAATTTTTCTGGTGATATGGAGAAAAAGCCTGAAAACCCTTGAAAATGGTTTCTGATCTAAATCAACAGGGCAACGTGGGGATCAGCTTTGTCGAATACTTAACATAAAGGAATGATCGCCCCCCCCCCTTGACAAACAAGGAAAGTCACCGCTTTAATTTTGTAGCACTGATGTGTCTCCTTTTTTTCTTTCTTTTTTTTCAACAGGGCTAGCGGGCTATCAGAACATCATAGAGAGATTTTAGTAGCTTATTTTGAAGGAAATTCTTACATATAGTCTCTTTTATAATTAATAAAAAATAATAATTGAAATAAAATAAGTTTTTTACGAAAAACTGCATTTTTGACTATTTTCGCTGCCTGATACCCTGTATTTTGTCTTTTACTATTCCAGGAAAGGAAAAGCCATAGGCTTTTTCCCGTGGGCTCTGTCATGAACTCTAGTCCATAGTAATTGAAATATTAAGATAGTTTCGCTTCAGATTGATTATCGAGAGTTGTAGCCATAGCTGCAACCTAGTAAAAGACGAATGCGGCCGATTCCTGTTTGTAATTATCTTTGAAAAATTTAATGACTCATTCTAAAGGAAATTCCTATATATAGTACCTTTCATAATTGACAAAAAATTATTTTTGGAATAATCATTTTTCCATGAAAAACTTCATTTTCGTTTACGAGGTGAAGAATGACGTCATAGCCGTAGGTTATAACCTACCTCCCCCACGGATAAGCTTTGCTTTTTAGGGGAAGTAGCAATAATTTTTTGTTTATATATTTTTTCAATAACTTGGTCTCTCTCTTTTCTCTCTCTCTATGCTAATGCGTAATAAGCTTAGTGAGAAACTAGCCTTAGAGAATTAGGCAGCTGAGTCAAATAAATATGACATCATATATTTTAAAAGGGATTTGTGAGCTTACTGATTACAAATATGATGCTGCTGATATTAAAATAAATATGTAAAAAATCAAAACCTATTTAGTAGGCCTACGTATTTTACAAACATAGGAAATGTCACAACTTGATGAAATTATGATTATGCAAGGATTTTTAAATTTTAAAATGTAGAAAGTTAAATTAAGTCCCCTCTAATATCGAAAAAATTATTGGGGAAGAGCAAACTCTAGCCCATAGTGACTGAAAATTTAAGAGCGCGATTGGAAAAAAAAATGTCAAATGAGGAGGGCCATTTGTTGCTAATTTAGGAATGATAACTATTTTTTGATTAATCTCACTATTAAAGTTAATTGCGAAAAACATTTATGGTAATTCCGTTTTTTTCTCAGAAACGGCTAGGAAGCAATCAATACATAAACAGGGCCAGGTTGTATAATTATTTTTTATGAAGACTTAAATGCTAGTGGGTGCTATGAAGTTTACAAATTTCCTCCACAAAAAAAGAAAAACAACAATGCGGAGTGAAAAAAAGAAATAAATAAAAAAGAGAAACGAAATTATATGACTAAAAGCTTAATAAAATAAAATAAAAAAATATACATGTTTAGAAAAAACTTAAATATTTTCTTACAGAGCATAATCGATGCCTTTTGGACTGGTATATTAAAAGGTCATATCAACACACTAGGGACGTTAATGCCTGTGCTTCTAGCCTAAAAAGTAACATATTTTTAGTGTTTTTAGATTGGTTTGGGTTATTTCTGTGAATTGACCTACATGATTATTCCATCTAACACCATTTTTAGGGGCTTCGGGCTACTTTTTGGTTACAATGGGCCATGTTTGTCTTTTACTAGGTAGCAGCTATTAATGCAACCACGACAAGGGCTAGGGTTCACTCTTTACCATAACGCTGCAACAGCAATTTATGTACAGAATACACAGGAAACGCCCAGGAAACACATTCCAACTTCTCCTAGCTGGAATAATAAAAGACGAATCCAAGGGAACCAGGCAACAAAGTCAGTCAAATAGTGTACCGTACCCCAAGGAGGCCAATGTCCAAAAATACTTAGTACACATGGTGTGTTTTGATTTAGTTCGACACTCTCCTCAACATTCCCTGGGAACTTCACCTGATTTCCCTTGGCCTTTTATTACACAAAAGGTAAAACATGTCCCCCCCCCCCTTCCTAATAACAAATATGTTATGTAAGCAATGGGTAAATTGTTTATCTTTAAATCCTTGCCCCAAGATCTATGGGGGGTTTTCATTCTCAGAGACATAGTTAGTGGTATCTTTAAACTATGCTAAGCAAGATTGCTCTTTCAAAATTTTGATCGGATGTCTTTGGGGGTAAAATATGCGTGGGAGGTGGAGGGTTGATTCCCCTCCAAACCCAATCGGCTCTGAAAAAAGCACTAGAACTTTCAATTTTTAATAAAATGAGTCACTTAAAAGTTTCAACGACAACCCTTCCGTACAGAGTGCATTGGTGAAAAAAAATAATAATAAGTAAGTAATATATTGTGCCCACTTTGCTCTTTACTTAAGAAGTTATTTTGCGCTGACTATGAAATTTCAAATAATACTCTGCCTGTTAGAGGTATTCATTCTGATTTTAATATCGGAGGAGTTGCTGTCCTTTAATAAACTGAATTTTGAGGAAAAAGATTTTTTTTAAACTAATCAGAGATGAATCAGAGAATCACCATTATGTATGAAACAAACATTACTCTTTCTGAAACACATTAGCTTCCTTAATGTGTTGAAAGAAGGATAACAAAAACTTACTCTCATTTTTTAGAAAGAAACGAGAATTTAAAGAAATTATCTTCAATATTTTAAACGATTTATAACTTTTATAATATTTTATTAATTTTTATTAAACTTTATTTTAATTTATTTTATTTTATTTTAATTTATTTTAATTTATTTTTTATTTTAAATTTTATTATTTTATTATAATTTATTAAATTATTTTATTATATATTTATTTTAATTTACTTTTTTATTTTATTATTTTATTAAACTTTTATTAATATTTTATAACTTTTGGCAAAGTAAAAAAGAATTCTATCATACATTTCATGCCTATGATAGTAGATTTGAGCCCAAGGTATTTTAAAACGGAATTGGCTATATCTGCTTAATTATCACTTTTAAGAAGAAACAGGAGGAAACCTACATAGAAAATGATGACAAGAGTGAATACCAAAAAGAGACAACAGTCCTTCCCTCTTTCTGATTTCAGCATTTTAAGACATCACTCTCCCCTTTCTGGTTTTTTTCTTTAGTTTTGAATAAGAGAATAATACTAATAATACTAAATAATACTAATAATATACTAATAATAATACTAATAATACTAAATAATACTAATAATACTAATAATACTAAATAATACTAATAATACTAAAGGACATTCTTCGGCGATATGTCATCCTTCATCCGCAGAACGTGCGGATGAATAGAGTGCAGGAAAATTATATGAAAAACAAGTGAATATTATAAGCCGAATTTTAATACCTTGAATATTCGGAGAGGAGCTCCCTGTCCATCCCTATCGATATAATGAGCTGTAAGTTGTGGTAAAATATATTTGAAAGAGGAATATTTACAAGAATCCATTGTACTGCAGGGACAATTAATGTATTGTAATGAACCAAGTGAATCTAATTAAATTTAGAAACTGAAAAATTTTATCACGAAATTTCTTTTTTAGTTAAAATAAAAAAAACATAGAAATTTTAAGAAATTCTATGGCAATGACTGTTATCAAATATAGCGTTCAAGATATAATACAGAAGCTTAGTATATTTTTAAGTACTTATTTTTAGTTTATTGATCTTATAGTCTTGATCGGGGCAGTCTACAACAATGAAAAAGTTTCCTAGTATAGGGAGAATAGTTGATATAAACGGTGAAGTCTGGACACTTAGCGGCATAGTAAAGATTCTCCAAAAAATCACGAAAGAAGCACCATCTAGTACCTTATTATGACGCCAGTTAGAACTTAAATCCACACAACAATTTATTTCCTATTTTGCAAAAAAGAAAAAATTATTTTTGGAAGTAAGGATTTTGTTTGAAGGATTTTTGTTTGGGGTGCAATAGAGTGGCACAGGCTGAAGGATTTGCAACAACATTCTTCGGGAGATAGATTCCTTACAAGGACAATTTTAGAGCAGACGAGAGTGCCATCTAGTGAATTTTTTTTCAAAGGACCAAGGACACATATGGCTGGGCTGGTCATGGTGTTTGGGGATCAGTTTGGACTATTTTTTTCCCCTTCTGAACATATCTTTTCTATAAAATATTAGTATTCAGGGAAGAAAACACACCGACTGATGTCGGACTACAAATATTTTCTACTAAGTAGTATAGTTTCTACAAAGTACAACAGGATTGTAGCTGTAGCTTTAACCGTGATTTCTTAATTTACGTCTTTTGCGCATATGTAATCCACAAATAAATAAAAAACTTTCTGCTTTTCTTAGCTGGAACCTTGTGAAGACGAACCATTATTTTTACTAGGAATTTTGCACAATCACATGATGTCATATACAGAATAATAAGTAAAAGAAACCAGAAAATGCATCCTCTTTCTGTCTTTTGGGCTACAGACAAATTCTATTAATAAGCGTATTTAAATAAAATACATTATGTAAATTGTTTGTTCTGTTACAATTGCTATAAAATTACTGAAACTTGTTGCTATTTATGTTTCCTGTTTGCCCTGTTTTTACTATTTACTTATTACTCATTATAACAAATTGTCTGGAAAAAAACTTACTGACAGTCAATTTTAAGGGACTAATTCCTGCTGCCACCCTAATTTTGAGGGTTCAAGTAACCTTTCAAATTAGCTGCAGAGGTTTACATCTGATAGGCAGATGTATATTTCTGAATTCATCAATGAACACTTCATTTGCTCCCTCCCCAACTATTACAAATACAAGTATGCCGCATAGATTCTGTGAAAAAAAATTATGTGCACATGTAAGTAATTCAGTTTGACTGCTAAATTTCCGATGCATTTCACAGTTTGGTTCTTTATGGTGATGGAAAAGGCACGAAGAGAAAAGAGGACTGAATTTCATTTTTCCAGAGCTTTCAGATAAGGCAGACAACAATGTGGCTGACATTTTCTACATATCCGAAGTCCTTTTTATCACTTTTTAAACTTTTATGCATATTTGAAAAAAAAAAAAATCAAAATCTAATGGTGTAGCATAGTGTCCGAACGAATGATGGACCTGTTTGATCAAACCCCATGAGTAGGGGGTGTTTCAAACAATTAAAAAAAACTATCCCTTTTTGAAGAAAAATGCGACAAAATCTGGAAGGCAGTCCTAATGGATACGTATTGTATGGGGAAGTTAGAGCTAGAGAAAATTTAATGGCTTAGACCAGTTATTCCCAACCGATTGTTGGCCATACCCCACTTAGATATTTCAAAATTTTATTCAAAATTTTACATGCATTCACCAAGATTCAAAAGACATTTGTCATTTTTTGGGGGGAGGGGTCGTACTATAGGCGTATAGTATATTAATGAAAAATATTGTCTGTATAAAAAAAAACTTTTATACGATAGATGATATTATTGTAATGCTGTCATTTTTTTTCTTTAAATATATATGAACGTGACTTCATTCACATGAGAAGCGTGTTTTTTTTTTAATTAATGCTCTAAAGTATAGTCAACGAAGGTTTGCACGTCCTGCCCAGGACCCACCACTTCCTTTCAGTTTAAAAAACTATTTTTTTATTTAATTTCTGAACGTTTTTGAATTAATGCAGGTTTTGGATTTGACTCAGCGTACATGTATAATTAAAACAAAATTTTCATACTAATTTTACTTTTTTGCTCCTTACTTTCAGTTAAAAAACTTGTTTATTTTTCATTTAATGACATACAAAGAATGAGGCATATGCATCATGGACTAGAAAGGTTAACGATGTCTCTCAGTCTCAGAGCATACCAACCCACAATGTAAATGAGAGGACTGTTCAAACCAGTAGAATATTTTCTTGTTCTAATCCTTTGGTAACCAATATAAACTCTTAAACCTATATTATATTCAATTTTGATAAAGAAGAACCAGGTCAGTTTCAACCCCCCCCCCTCTAATTCAATTAACAAAAAAAAAAAAAACAAGATACAATATAACACACTACTTTCTATGCTTTCAAAATAAGTACTGTTCAAAACGTCAACTATGTTCTTGCTTTAGAATAGATTAAAAGCAAAACCTAATCTCTAATACCTATAGAAAATTTATTTAAATGGAATAAGAATTTGGTCGTCTTCAACGTCCCTTTTTGTAGGCATCACTTAACAATAAAACGAAATTATTAATTTTAAATGAACTTAAAATTTTAGTAGAAAAAGTATAATTTCCGCACCCTCATAATCAGAATAAACCTGTCCACTCTTACATGAAATGAAAAATATCTGCAAATTTTTACTTTTATTGAAAATTTGCAAAAAAAATAGCTAAAAACAAAAAATTAAAAGAGATAAAATAATCCATAGCACAAATTAAGGAGGAAAAAACGTACAACAATTGATTCCACAGAAAGCCCTGGGGCAAGCTAACAGCGTGTCTAAGAAATAGTTTCTTTTTCAAGAAGTTACACTGTTTAGGTGTTTTCCTATTGCTTTTGTTCAAAATGAAAAATACTCTGAAATTTGAAACTTCTCTATTTTGCGGAGACTTTTCCTGGAAGGGCTAAAAGTTTAATAATTTCACCATCAAACTAATTATTGCATCTGAACTTTTATGTTTTTCAAAGTTGAGAAGAATATTTTTCTTCAGACATAAATTCCACATACTCACATTTTTTTAAGGTTCGAGCTTACCACTCAAATATAAGTCATGCCATAAAGATTTCCAGAAAGATCCCCTTTATCAAAGATGTGCTATATGGATAATTGTCTCTAATATCACTAAGTAAGAAATAACTAAAAGGAATACATCCGGAATCAATAGAAAACAATCTGAAAAAAATCACCAATTAAACTGAAAAAAGGGCCTTATCTTTTTCTTATAGTTTTATTTAAGACTCCCCAAATTGATGCATGACAGGTTATAACCCTTATTTGTGCAAAATTCTATTCCATCAAATAAAAAGATATGGATGCCTCAGAATATTTTCTACGCGAAAAGAAATTGCACTAAAAGAAGATTTGAGCCGTCTCCAATTTAAATTTTCTTATAGAGAAGGTGTGTATGACTTTTGTTCTGGTATTTTAGTCCAGTAATCGCATCCAATGGGGATTTTAGAAACTCCAGCCATATTTTACTTAAACTTCTCTCCATGGATGTACTAAACACTTTCCAAGACACTTTTTAGAAACGGCCCGCAAAGGAGGGGGGGGGGAGATGTGGCATACCCCATATATGCCTGAGACAAGATTATTAAGGCTATTAGGATAACTTTTTTTTTATTTCTTAAATTTTCAAAGTATTTTGACGAATACAAATTATCACAACATTATTTCATTAAAGTAGTCACTTGAAACACTAGCGCATAAAGCAAAAATATAACTTCAGTGTAAGACGGGGGTTGGGGAAGATTGACGTGGCCAAAAGGCATCATTATAAACAGGATAATTTCTTTTCATTTTTAGTCTTAATGCCAATCTTTACTTTCATTTGTAAAAACCTGGTTTTGTTTTCATCGTTTTAATATCATATCCGAGATAATGATACGTACAGCGGAAGAAGCCACTCCATTAAAGATACCGGTCTTTACTCTAAAGTTTCTATTTTGCCTCCATCATAGACACTAAGAACGATACAACCACTGCTGAGGCAAATATGACGTATATATGCTTCTCGAATGCATTTGTAAATATGACGTCACTCACATGAATCTTTTTTTCCCAAATTAAGGCACTTAACGAATTTCCTCCAACTTCTGATTTATACAGATGGCTTTTTTAGGTCAGGAAATCCCAGGATAATTCCCCCCTCCGAAAAAAATATGGAGCCGTTTAGAGAAAAAATAAGCACATAAATAGATACATGCAGACATACACAATTATTACTCGTTTAATAATACAGCATATATATATATATATATATATATATATATATATATATATATATATATATATATATATATATATATATATATATATATATATATATATATATATATATATATAATATATATATATATATATATATATATATATATATATATATATATATATATACTTTTTTTTATAAAATATGTTTTTACTTACGTTTCACAATTAGATGAAGTGGTTGGCTACTCCCTTCTCCTTCTGAATTGAATGCATGACAAGTATAATGTCCTACTGCTGACTTGTCTACATGCTGAAGCACTAGACTCTGATTACTTAGAATTATTCCCATTCCGGGATTATGATGAAGTAGCTTCCCCTAAAAGGAATTTGTGTGAGCTAATACTAGATATGAGTTGAAGGTCTTTTCACCAGAGGTGCCACTTATACCTTATTCTTGTCATTATCACCGTTTTTACACTTGAGCCAGGTAATATATACGAGAAATCAAAACCTCATAAATTGGATTCATCAATCAATTCTAATCAGGGGCCTTTTTCCACTGCCCTACGTCATCATTAAAAGCTTTTTAATAACCTGCGGAGCAGAACTGCTCTCTAAAGGTAAGGTCACACGTATAGGATTCTGACAAATTCCTTAAAGGGACAAAAGGAATCATCCAAGGTTCTCCTGAAAGAGCGAAAAGATTTCCTAGTTGACTTTTTTCCACTGAACTGTCTAAAAGTGATAGCTTTGTCCTGTTTTAAAAACCGAAATGTTATATTCCTTCAATTAGAATAAGATAATAGATATCAAAAACAAATGCTTGATCAGGCTACTGGAAATGACTGAGTAAAGCCACCCAACTAGAACAGCTATATATGGACTTGGATGGGATGAATCAACTTTTGAACTAACATAGCCAAATACCTTTATATACCGTCTGCCAACTACCAGTTAACCAGAATGGGAAGATGGGCTTTGTCAAGCCATAATGTTCATCCTTAACCTACCTCATATATTCAATCTTGCATTTTGTTACAAGACTATGGATCTTTAACAGCAATTGAATAAAAAAAAACAAGTTTTTTTTAACTGAAAGTAAGGAGCGACATTAAAACTTAAAAAGAACAGAAATTATTCCTTATATGAAAGGGGCTGTCCCCTCCTCAACGCCTTGCTCTTTACTCTAAAGTTTTTTATTGTTTTAAAAAATAGAGTTGTGAGAAAGAGTCTAACTTTAGCGGGAAAACTTCCCCCATGAAAACATCCTCCATGGAAAGATCCTCCAACGTAACCCACGACCAACCCACCCCTTATTACCAGAAACAATCCCCCTTAAAACCTCTGTATACTTCCCAATAATCAATATTATGTGTAAACATTGGGTAAAGTTCATAGCTTTCAGCCCTTCCCCCGGGGACTCTAGAGGACTAAGTCATTTTTAAAGACATAGTTATTATAATTTCGACCATGCTGAACAAAATGGCTATCTCAAAATTTTGATCAAGTGACTTTGGGAAAAAATGAGCGTGGGAGGGAGCCTAGTTGCCCTCCATTTTTTGGTAACTTAAAAGGGCACTAGAACTTTTAATTCCAGTTCAAATGAGGCCTCCAGCGATATTCTAGGACTACTGGGTCGATACGATCGCCCCTGGGGAAAAAACAACAAAAAAATAAATAAACACGGAACCGCGATCTTTCTTCTCGAAAAAATACAAAATTCCACATTTTACCGATAGGAGCATGAAACCTCGACAGTAGGGTTCTCTGATACGTTGAATCTGATGCTGTGGTTTTCATCAAGTTTATATAGCTTTTAGGGGGTTTTCCCCCTTTTTTCAAAAATCAGGCAAATTTTCTCAGGCACGTAACTTTTTATGGGTAGAAAAAAACTTGATGAAACTTATATATTTGAAATCAGCATAAAAATCTGATTCTTGTGATGTATCTATTGGTATCAAAGTTCTGTCTTTTAGATAGATAGATAGATAGATAGATTTATTTTCCATATATCAGTAAAGTAATTACATAACAATCTACAAATCCCCACAGAGGCTCTATGGCCTGTAGGAGGGGGATTATGAAAAGATCAAATAAACATTAAACATTTAAAATCTTAAGATTTAAACAATATAGACATAACATTAATATTTAAACATATAAACATAAGCATTTGAACTTGTAACATGTGAAGCATTTGCTTCATAAAACGGAAAAAAAAAACAAAAAAAAACAAGGAGAGTTCACTAAATAAGCTTTATAAAACTATTGGCAGCAGGCAAAAGTAAAGAAAATTAATCACATGGAAACAAATATTTTTTAACTAGTCTTTTGAAGGTACCAAACGAGTGGCATTCTCGAGCCGAATCGAGAAGGGTGTTCCATGTCAAATGACACGCAACAAGAGAATCGGTTACTTTTGAGCCGGGTAACTCCTTACTTAAAGGTTGTTATCATGAACTGTTTTATAGCATACAAACAAGAGTTATTTTGGTTGGTCAGTACTAGGTCATAATCGTTAATTGGTAAAGTTTTGAACAAAAAATAATACTTTGATAAAAACAGCTTATTAAAACTTTTTTTTCATAATAATAAGAGTTTTTTTTAAATAAGTTATGGAGGAGAGGCATTCATAAATACTACTACTACTACTACTACTAACAACTCATCGCAGCACCAAGCCGCCTGAGGACAACACAGCTACGCACGCTCCTCCTCCACCCCAATCTATTCAAAGCCTCCCTTTTTACACCCGCCCACGAAGTTCCCATTTCCTTTAAATCTTTCTTTATGACGTCCTCCCAACCCAGACGGGGACGACCTGCTTTCCGTTTAGCCCTAGATGGTTGGCCGAAAAGAACAATCTTCGGCAATCTGTCATCCTTCATCCGAACAACATGCCCTAACCACCTCAACCTTTCTTTCATTATAGACCTAGAAAGTGGTATTGAACCACATTTTTCGTATAGCCTATTGTTTGAAATACGGTCAGTCAGCCGGGTACCCAGAACAATCCTTAAGCAATTTCTCTGGAAAACATCTAGCAAATCTTCATCCGCTTTTCGGAGCGTCCATGCTTCAGAGCCATATTTGACCACTGTCATCACTGTAGCTTCTAAGATTCTAATCTTGGTTTGCAGACTTATCTTCCTATTCTTCCAGACTTTTTTTAACTGTGAAAAAACACCCTGAGCCTTGGCTATTCTATTTTTAACATCTTCACTGCTCCCACCATCTTTACTAATAATACTACCAAGGTAAGTGAAACTGCCCACCTGATCAATCTTTTCATTACCCAACGTCACCTTTTCATCTTCACTTATTCCTAGCCTTAGTGACTTGGTCTTCCTAACATTAATTTTCAAACCAATACTAGCACCCTGAACTCGCAAAACCTCTAAAACTTCATTCATTTTGCTCACACTTTCATCTAGGATGCTTAAATCATCAGCATAATCCAAGTCCAGGAGACTTTTTCCTCCCCATTTGATTCCGTGGTCTCCCATTGCCTTTCCTGTGCTCCTTAAAACAAAGTCCATCAAAATGATCCATATAAAGGGGGATAGAACACAACCCTGCTTAACTCCTGATTTAATACAAAACCAGCTGCTAACCTCATTTCCTACCTTAACCGCAGCAGTGTTATTCTCGTACATAACACTAATCACTTTAATGTATTTGTCTGGTATACCATACAAGGATAAAACCTTTACTAAAGCTCCTCTATCAACAGAATCGAACGCTTGCTCATAATCTATAAAACTAAGGACCAAAGGTGTTTGAAAACTTAGGCACTTCTCAATTATTAACCTAAGAGTGAAAATTTGGTCAACACATCCTCTACCTTTTCTAAAACCGCACTGCTCTTCTCTTAAAACTTTGTCTACGGCATCTCTCAGTCTAAAAAGTATCATATTACTAAGCAATTTGCTACCTACAGAGACCAGACTAATGCCTCGATAATTACCACACTCACTTTTATCACCTTTCTTATAAAGTGGCTTAATTAAGGTTTTCCTAAAATCATTAGGTACTTCCCCTTTTTCAAAAATCATATTCATAATCTCCAATAACTTATTTCTAACCTCAGAGCCACCATATTTAAGAAACTCATTTACTACCCTATCAGCACCTGGAGCCTTATTATTCTTTAATCCTTTTAGTACTGTTTCTAATTCCTCCTCACAAAACAAATCTTCCTTCACATCCAAGGTATCACAAACTTTTTCATTTTCCTCTATATTTTTTCCTGCAACTCTATCTCGGTTAAGCAAATTCTCAAAATGTTCGGCCCATCTCGCTTTAGCTTTTGTCTTATCGCTAATTGCCACCCCATTCCTATCTTTAACTGGGACAAGTCAGGATTGACTACTACCTCTCAATTTGTTAACGTGGCAGTACAATATTTTACTATTATGCCGTCTAGCTGCATCTTCTAAATCCTCGGCAATTTTATCCATGGCCTCCACTTCACACCTCCTTAGTTCATATTTCAATGCTTTCTCCACTTTCTTTACATTTCTTTTGTTTTCATGTGATCTATCACTCAGATAATTCTTGTACAAGTCCTTTCTCCTTTCTATTAAACTTAAAGCTTTTTCACTAATATTCTTAGCTACAGTTCTAGCTTTCTTCCCTAATACAACTTCAGCAACTTCACAAATTATTTTTCTAAAATTATTCCAACCATCTTCCACATTATCAAATTTTAAACTCTCAAGTTTAGTATTCAACTGTTCCTGGAAAGTTTCTCTCAAATTCTCATCCTGGAGTCTACTAACATCATAACTTCCCGGGAGGTAATTACCCTTCCGATATTTCAGCTTTAAATTAACCCTTGACACTACTAGATGGTGATCTTTACTTTTAACATCAATAACAGCACTCCTATATACCCTAGTATCTTGTTTTAATCCTGCCAGTCTTCGATTTACTATAACATAATCAATAAGGTTTGCTGTCTTACCATCACGTGAATACCATGTTAGCTTATGAGCCATTTTATGACCAAACACCGCATTGGTTATAACTAGATTGTTATACCTACAAAATTGCAAAAGTCTGTATCCATTACTGTTTTCTTTTCCTACACCAAATTTACCTAAGCTGGGATACCATCTATCCATATTTCTACCAACCTGGGCGTTAAAATCTCCCAGCAATAACATCATATTTCTACCTGGGACCTTGTCTATTTGCTCCTGTAACTGTAAGTAAAATTCATCTGAGTCACTAGTATCTCCATCAGTCGGTTCTACAGGGGCGTATACTACTATAACTGATACCTTGAACTTTCTAGTCATAAAATGAGCAATTAGTATTCTATTATTAATACCTTCCCAGCCTAAACAAGAATTAGCAGCTTCCTTATTCATCATGAGCCCTACTCCCTGTCTATGTAACCCATCCTTCCTGCCTGAGTAAACAAATTCTATATCACCTAATTTCATGCTTCCTACCCCTGGGATATGAGTTTCTGAAACTCCTAATAGATCCAGTTCGAGTCGTCTGAATTCGTCAGTCAAAATGTCGATACGATAGTCATTTTTTAATGTCGTAACATTCCAAGTTCCAATTTTCATGTTCTTTAAATCATTGAAATTTTTTTCGCCTCAGGAAAAGCAATGATCCCGGATACCAGTGCAGGACGGGGATCACATATCTTCTCAAGTCTACACCGAAGTGCTTAAGCCGGCTTAGAACCGGACAGCAAGAAGTCCCTGGGACCTCCATGAATGGAGGCTTTGTGCAATCCTGGGCCCATCTTGGTCACAACATGGTTTTCAGCGCTTGGCGATGCTCTTCTATCAACAAGAGTCGAAATCCTGCACAGACAATCTCAAGCCTATTACCTCCGACTCATTATATATTCATGCCTACAAATATTATGCTAGTACGGGGAGGCAACCCGTAATAGATAAATTAGCTAGGAAGAGGTTTTTCAGCCCAAAGACGCCCATCAAAACATACCAATCCCAGAAGAATTGTCCATTAGTCAGAATCCCGTGCGAATGCTGTGTCGTTTACTAGGCTATAATTTCCTCGAGGGGCGCCACTCCTCAAGTGGGAATAGAGTTGACCGCAAAGTCCCCAGTCTTGCAGGTACCCCGAAAAGGTCGAGGCAGCCCTTTGCAGAGGCCGTTGTCCATAGATCTGGATCTTACACCCTGCGACAGTTGTCCTCCTATAGAGGATCCTCCCGCGATGGTGTTCTGCATCACCATGCAATTTAACCCATTGCTGGGAGAAGGTTTGCAACTCATGGAACTTGTGGATAAACAAGTGGGCCCTTTTGAGTGTACATTTGAGGGGCCTTCTTCCTCCTCCGCCTGTATTTATGACCCCGGGCAAGGGTGCCCCAGATTCTATTATGGACCCCCAGGGACAAGGTCCCCCCTTGGTCCTTGCCTCCTATGGAGGTACCCTACATATCTGTAGAGCGTTCCCCTATCGCTACCTGGGGACATGCTGAATGGCCTGGGGGAGGCCAGATAAACGGATCACTTTTGTTTTGCAAAGGCAATAACTCAGTGACATATTTAACCTACTACTTATAAATATACATAACTCACTGACTAGGCCTATATTAGTTATATACAGAAATATATAACTCAGTGACACATTAAACCTACTACTTATAAATATGTGTAACTCACAGACTAGGCCTATATATGTTATATACAGAAATATATAACTGAGTGACATATTTAGCCTACTACTTATAAATATGTGTAACTGACTGACTAGGCATATAAGTTATATACAGAAATATATAACTCAGTGACATATTTAGCCTACTACTTAAAATATGTGTAACTCACTGACTAGGCCTATATTAGTTATATACAGAAATATATAACTCAGTGACACATTAAACCTACTACTTATAAATATGTGTAACTCACTGACTAGGCCTATCTAAGTTATATACAGAAATATATAACTGAGTGACATATTTAGCCTACTACTTATAAATATGTGTAACTCACTGACTAGGCCTATATAAGTTATATACAGAAATATATAACTGAGTGACTAATATATAGCCCAGATTATATTATATAGCCCAGATTATATTATATAGCCCAGTGGCAAATATATAGCCCAGATTATATTATTATATAAACTTAAGGTTATAGTTCAGTAGGATTAACCTAACTTCACTTTTTGGGTGTTTTGTTTAATTAACAAGTACCAAAAAATCTGTATTTTGAATATAAATTGTAATACTAATGGCTGAGAACAATTTTTAAAGAACAATTAAAAAATATTTCTATTTTTGTAGTTTTTATTTCTGTTCATGTTTTTATTCCTATATGTAGTTTTGGTGTTAGAGGTAAAAAAAAGAACAATGAGTCTATTTTGATGTCCTTGGTACTTCAACCACAAGAAGAAGACATATAACAACCTGAGAAAGTAATTTGTGTAAACGCATTATTTTGAGGGAGAAAAGAAAAAAGTGGGAAATTCAAATACTTCAAACAGTATTTTAAACACTGCATATATACAATATATAACTATAATGTACAACACAGTTCAACGAATTGTTTCTAAAATAAAAAATTACATTGTGTAACTGTTTTTATCCTTAGATCTTTTTGAGTTCATGTTTGAAAATCCATCAATAGATTTCTTCAACAACCTTTAAACGGTAAGAAAATTCCAGAAATAAATGTCAATAAGAATTATTTGCCACCTGGTAATATAACAACTGTTAATGGAGCTATGATTAACAACTTAACATTTGAACAGGTTTGCTTTCAGCTTTTCTGTAAAATTCTTTGCGTCTGATACTACGTTCCAATAAATTCGTTATCAACAATTCGTAAGCGCATTATTTGGGGGGTGGGGAATAAACAAAGGAACCTTCACAAACTTCAATCAGTATCTTAAACAGCATAAAGATACAATATATAATTGTAATTTCCTTCAACAACGTTCCAAATCGTAAGAGATTCCCTTAACAAATGTTATATTAATTATTTATTATCTAATGGAATAACAACTGTTAGTGGAGTTGTTAAAATCAACTTTTTCTTAGACAATGGAAACAGGTCTCACATGCGTAAGAAAATTAAGACTCGATTCAAAGACCAAAAAACTAACTTGACCTTTTCTATTCATCACGCGCTAAAACATTTAAAATGTGATATGTCATGAGTTAACTAAAACTTCAGAAGCTTGACATAAAAAAAGGAGATTCAAGTATATCGGGAACAAAACACCTCATGAACTGTGTGAAAAGAAACGCTAAGAATAGTACTTCGATTAGACACCGGCACCACGCCGGTGAATTGACCGAACGCCGCTGACGAGAGGCCCGGTCGAACGCCACCGAAGTTTCGCAACAGTCGTCGGTGCGCAGCAGGCGCGCCGCCGCCGGCAGAGGTAGCGGCGTTCGGTCGACTTTAAATTAATTTTGCGGCAATTCTTTATTGCGTCAACCGCAAATTTGGATCTTTTCCTTCTCGTGTGGTTTAGTATTTCGATTTTCCTGATTAGAAATCAAGCAGGGCTTGCACAATCCCCAAATTTTCGGGTATTTCTCCGAAAATCTATGCGTCAACCCGAAAAAAAATTTGGTTCGCCGAATCCCCGAAAATCACGCAATCACGGTGCCACCCCTTGCGATTTATCACCAGTGACTTTCCCTGCCAAATATTATTTTGCATAAAATAATTCTTCACTACTCTCTTGTTCATTAATTTTTGTCTCTTTTGTTACTTTGCATAAAAACCAGACCGATGCAATATGGAATTGCAAATTTTGCAATATACACAGTTCTTCATATGTTGACAAAACAAAAGTATCGTTTTTATGAAATGAGTTTAAATCATCTCGAATGCACTTTCCCAATCGCTATTTCTTTCATCATTCATAGTCAAGAACTCTAATTTCAAGTTGAATAGAATTATAGAACGCATTCACTACTATACAGCTTCAGCCTTCAGTTGGATTTTGAAATTGACAGCCGACAGATTGTTTCTAGAGCTGAATTGTAAGTTTGCACATTTTTTCTCTGTTTTTAGATATAATTTTCTTAATGTTTAATACCCAATTGTTGAACGCCTGATAGAAAATACAACCTTATTTCTGAAAAATTCCCCCCCCCCCAAAAAAAAAAACGCTACTATTGAGACAAAATTTAGATATAGACTAAGCTATGTACAAGGTTGGGGAATTAAAGATTGAACCGGAAGTTACCCCAAAGATATAATTCATAAATAAATTGTAAATTATTGCCTATAGGGGAGGGGGATAGGGGGCTATCATTTTTAAATGATAATACCTCATTTCTTTTTATTGAAAGCAGGGATACCAAAAAGATAATTATTTTTTTCATTTAAAGTGGAGACAGAAGAAAATGATATCAAATTCTCTGGGAAACCATTGAAATATTTTGATAGACCCAGGGCCCCCCATTAGGACTTGTTCATTGTCTTGGGTATTTTGCGATATCTCATAGGCTACTGGCCTATTGTGGCTTTTGCGTTTCCTCCCTTTCAATTAGATTCTTTGGATCTTATTGAATACCACGGCGAATCTATGACTCAGTTTTCCAATAATTTGAGGTATATCTGAATAATTTCGATGTTTTTGTTGTTGTCTTTGTACCCCTTTACTCATACCCTCAATTTTTTTTTTCAAGGAACACTAAGCTGTTTAACGTTATTTTGCGTGTTTGTTTGAACCATATAGTGACCTAGTTAATTATTAAGCAAATTATTTTTCTAATGAAAGCTGAGACGGTATCCTATCAAGGTGGTATCCAGAGGGGGGGGGGGGGTAGGGAGGTATTACAGTTATATGATAATACCTCAAAATTTTTTTTTATTGAAAGCAGGGATCGCAAAAAGTTAAGTTTCGTTTAATTTAAAGTAGAGACGGCATCCTATCAAGGTGGTATCCAGAGGGGGGGGGGTAGTAAGCTATCATATTAAGATGACAATACCTCGATTTTGTGTTTTGAAAGCAGGGGTGCCAGTAAGTTAACTTTTTTTTCATTTAAAGCAGAGACGGTATCCTTTCAAGATGGTATCCAGAGGGGGGGGGGGCATAGGGAGCTATTATATTTTAGTGATAGTACCTTGATTTTATTTTATTGAAAGCAGGGATGCCAAAAAGTTGAAAAGTTGACAAAAATTAACAAGATTTTCTTGAGTTATTCTTGATACAGCACTTGTCTGGTTTTATCATCCACAGGGAAAGGGATATATGCGTCCAACCCGTTTTTTTTCTTATTAATTAAAAAAACTTTTTTCACAAAATAAGTTTTCAAAGTAAAGTAAAAAACTCCATTAAAAAAAAAAATAAATGAAACCCAAAACGAACAGAAATTACAATAAATAACCGAGTCATACTCAAAACAAGCAGAAATTAACATAAGTTGGGCACAAAACCCATATGCCTTCCCAAGGCCAGAACAAAATTTGCACTTTACTGAGAAAATATATAAATGTTTTTACTTTTATAACTTTAATAAATCAAACAATATTAACATTTTGATTACTAAATATCAGTATATGTATATAAAACTGACAATGAACATTCATTTGTATTTTTTTTTCAGTAAAGTACAAATTTTGTTCTGACCTTGGGAAGGCATAGGGGTTTTGCGCCAAACTTATATTAATTTCTGCTCCTTTTGAGTTTGACTCCGTTATTTATTGTAATTTCTGTTCGTTTTGGGTTTCATTTATTTATCGATGCTGATTTGTGGTAGGTTCTTGCTTGGTAGATTATTTGATTTTATTTTTGCCCATTTTTTTAAATGGAGTTCTTTACTTTTCTTTGAAAAACTTATCTTGTGGAAAAAGTTTTTTTAATAAATTTCTTTTCGTTTTATATTGACACAGTCTTTTCAGGGAAAAAGAAAATAACACTTTAAATCTTTTCGTTTTTTTAAAACTTTACAGTTTGGCCTGCTATTTGTATGCTGGAGAAAAATTTTCAGCAATTTTTAACAACATACACCCTTTTAAAAATCTGGACACAAATACTACTGTTTAATTCAGTTTCATATCTCCTCTAGTTGACCTGAAATGGAAATCTTGACACCATTCGCAAAAAAGAAATCTGTTTACTTTCTTTGATAGCTTGGATACAGTTACGCTATTTTGATTAGGTTAAATTTTAAGAGCAGATGTAGCCCCGAAAGTTTGAACATAATACCCACAGTCGTTCTTGGGATACTGCTGAGATACCTTATTGGGAATTAGCATTATCATAGTGCATTTTGATTTAATATTAAGGCAACATTTGGTTTTTAAACATAATGGGCAAATGGGAGGGTGGGCGTGGGAGGGTGGGAGTGGAAGGGAGATTAGTTGCCCTCCAATCACTTTCGACTATTAAAAAGGGCACTAGCCCTTTGAATTTCAAATCAAATGAGCCCTTTTTCTAGTTACTACGACAAAGATTTCAATTAAAACCTTATATGCCTTTGGGGCATAATTTATATCCCTTGCCCCGAGGGTTATGGGGGAGCGTCCTCCTCAAAACATATTTTCTATCTGGAAATCAACTACACTGAACAAAATGGTTCCAATATCGTTCTTATATGCCCTCAGAGCATAACTTAAAACCCTTGCCCCGAGGGTTGTGGGCGAGTGTCCTCCTCAAAAAGATATTTTCTATGTGGAAATCAACTAAGCTGCACAAAATGGCTATCTAGAAATTTTGATTAGATGTGTTTGGAGGAATGATGGGCGTGGGGGGGGCTAGTTGCCCTCCAATCACTTTCGACTATTAAAACGGGCCTTAGCCCTTTGAATGTCCAATGGGATGAGCCTGTTTTGAAGTTTCTACGACAACACCTTCTATAAAAACCTTATATGCCCCCAAGGGCATAACTTAAAACCATTGCCCCGAGGGTTGTGGGGGAGTGTCCTCCTCAAAAAGATATTTTCTATCTGAAAATCAACTATGCTGAACAAAATGGCTATCTCAAAATTTTGATTGGATGTGTTTGGGGGAATGATGTGCGTGGTGGGGGGGGGGGCTAGTTGCCCTCCAATCACTTTCGACTATTATAAAGGGCACTAGGCACTCCAATTTGTAATCAAATGAGCCCTTTTCCAAGTTTCTGCGACAACTCCTTCGATACGAAGTGCCCGGGTATGGAGAGATTATTGATTATTGCCCGGGTATTGATGAAACGGGTTTACTTTGAAAATATTCATTCATAAGTTCCAGGCAGATTCACACTAAAGCGAATTGGTTTGACGAAAGCGATATCGAAATCCCCACCTAACGTTGCGCTCGAGTGACATTGGCGCCCTTGGTCCATTGCCCAAGTTACATTAAAAGGCCAGATCATAATAAAAGCTTTCAAGGAGGAGTCTTCGACAGTCTTATGACCTCAGAGTACTAGATGTTGCAACGTTCTTACGTATCTACTGTGGTTTAAAAAATTCGATCACCCCACAAATGATTACCACAACTATGCACTAATATAACAAATGTAACATTTGGAATATTATAACACTTTTTTCAAAGCTTTGAAGAAAAGCAAAAAAGGCTAAAAAGTGATTAAAAGCGACGAACTAGGATGAAAATCTCAACATCTTCCTGGAGCTGCTTCAGTCTGCATATTATTTCATTTAATTAAATTTAAAACGGATGAGCTTTTCATTTTTTACCTAAAAAATAGCTGGTACTTCATTTTTCTTCATACCGAATAAAGACCATTATGTGTTTTTTGTTTCATTGTAATTGAAGTGTTCACATGTAAGGTTTTCATCATGTATTTTTCAATTTGATAAATTTACTCCTTTTAGATGCACTTTATAATTTGACTGATATTAGGTATTTAGCAGTTTATAACTTGGAATGAATCCCCTAAACAAAAAATGAATAATATCCAAAAGAGCAGCCAAAAGTAATAAAAAAGCAGCAGTTCAGCCTTAGCCAACACGGCATATATTCTATAAAGAAGCCAAAAAAATACTTAAAATGCCTTTTTTTTAAATTGTTATTAAAAACCAGTTTTTAATGCAAGAAGGCTTTTTAGGAATCCAAAAGAGCAAAAAAAAACAAAAAACAATCAATATCAAAGTCACCCATTTCAACTTTTTAAAGGTGACAAAACAGATATAGGCAAAAGGCATTATGAAAAAAATTAAGCTTCTAAGTTCAAAGTTATATTCAAAGTTTTACCCAGATAACTGACGAATTTTGTGATACGGTATTTGAAGTTTTGTATGCAGTAATGCTCGATGACAAAAACTACTAATTTTGATATTTATTTATGTTAAATATACGTAGCTAATAGATACTTCAACTACTCGTATTATGCAAGGGTTCTGAAACGCCACAGCCATTTCGTTTCTACCAGATTTCTACTTCTCTTCATGAATAACGAAGAAGACCAGTTTCTAGCCACCGACTTGTGAATTTTTGAACTCATGAATAGGCTCGAAACTGTTGTAAATTTAAGCTGTGATTTGAGAAAGACTGATGAAAACATTAATGTTTGCGGTCAGAATTGATCGCGCCGGCGGCGTGCCGCCGACATCTTACCGGCGGCGTGGCGCGTTTTGGCCCCACCACCACCGGTCTTCCCTCATAGGCGCGGCGCCGGGGTCTAACTTCGATACCTCTTATTTATCTGACATTTAGACTATTTGGTTGGTCAATCTTCTAGGTAATTAAATAAAAAAAACAAGTTTTTTTTAACTGAAAGTAAGGAACGACGTTAAAACTTAAAACGAACAGAAATTATTCCCTACATGAAAGGAGCTATCCCCTCATCAACGCCTCGTTCTTTACACTAAAGTTTTTCATTGTTTAAAAAATAGAGTTGTGAGAAAGTCAAACTTAAGCGTAAAGACCGAGGCGTTGAGGAGGGGACAGCCCCTTTCATATACGGAATAATTTCTGTTCGTTTTAAGTTTTAACGTCGTTCCTTACTTTCAGTTAAAAAACTTTGTTTTTTTATTTAATTTTTGAACGTTTTTGAATTAATGCAGGTTTTGATTTTTGGCTCATCGTACATGAATAACTAAAACAAAAGTTGCATATTAATTTTACTTTTATTTGGTTAAATGGCTTTCTTGAAACTTGTTTAATTTTATTTACGAACGTTTTTATTAGTAATAAATATACGTAACTTACAAATTAACTTACGTAACGAAGTTCTATATTCATATATTTTTAATATGTCTATTAGGGGGTTCGCACCCTAGTCAATACCTTGCTCTTTAAGCTAAAGTTCGAATTTTGTTCCAATTCTTTAAAAATGACCGCTTAATCACAAAGGTCGTTAATGAGAATAAATAGCTCTTATGAAATTACTAAAAAGTCTTTGGCTTAAAGAGCGAGGTATTGACTAAGGGGGGGGGGGGGACCCAATCATATACGTAATATTTTCTGTTCGTTTTAAGTTTTGATGTTGCTGCTTACTTTCAGTTGAAAAACTTGTTTTTTTTATTTAATTTCTGATCTTTTTTTTAAATAATGCCGGGAAATCCGGCGTCCCCTTCAGAGCAATGTTGTCCGAAAAATTTCCCCTGAAATCGTCTGTATACTTCCCAATAACCAATAATATATGTTTTAACATTGGGTAAAGTTCATAACTTTCAGCCCTCTCCCCAGGGACTTCGGGGGATTAGGCCATCCTAAAAGACATATTTATCATATTTTCGACCATGCTGAACAAAATAGCTATCTCAAAGCTTTGATCGGGTGACTTTGGGAAAAATGAGCGTGGGAGGGGGACTAGTTGCCCTCCCTTTTTTTGGCCGTTTAAAAAGGGCACTAGAACTTTTAATTTCTGTTCCAATGAGCCCTCCCACGATATTCTAGGACCACTGGGTCGATATGAACACCCCTGGGAAAAAAAAACAAAAAAAAAAAAAACAAATAAACACGCATCCGTGATCTTTCTTCTGGCAAAAAATGCAAAATTCTACATTTTTGTAGATAGGAGCTTGAAACCTCTACAGTAGGGTTCACTGGTACGCTGAATATGATGGTGTGATTTTCATTAAGTTTCTACAAGTTTTAGGGGGTCTTTCATCCTTTTTTCGAAAATCAGCAAAATTTTCTCAGGCGCGTAACTTTAAATGGGTAGGACTAAACCTGATGAAACTTATATATTTGAAATCAGCATTAAAATCTGATTCTTCTGATGTATCTATTGGTATCAAAATCCTGTTTTCTAGAGTTTCGGTTACCATTGAGCCGGGTCGCTCCTTACTTACAGTTCGTTACCCCGAACTGTTTGATGTTCCTATTGACAGTAGTAGAAGACTTTTAAATCTTTAAACCTTAAAAACTTTAAATTTAAAACTTAAAACGAACAGAAATTATTCCGTATATGAAAGGAGCTGTCCCCTCCTCCACGCCTCGCTCTTTACGCTAAATTTTTTTATTGTTTAAGCAAAATAGAGTTGTGAGAAAGTCAAACTTTAGCGTAAAGAGCGTAAAATTTCTGATCTTTTTCTTTAATAATGCTGGGAAATCTGGCACCCCCTTCATAGCAATGCCTCTTCCTCCATGAAAACTTCCTTCATGGAAAGATCCTCCCGCATAAACCCCGACCCACCCACCCCCCCACCTACCAGAAAAAATTCCCCCCTGAAAACGTCTGTATACTTCCCAATAACCAATACTATATGTTAATTGGGTAAAGTTCATAACTTTCAGCCCTCCACCGAGGACTTCGGGGGATAAGTCATCCTAAAAGACATAGTTATCATATTTTCGACCGTGCTGAACAAGATGGCTATCTCAAAACTTTGATTAGGTCACTTTGGGAAAAAAATGGGCGTGGGATGGGGCCTGGTTGCCCTCCATTTTTTTGGTCACTTAAAAAGGTTACTACAACTTTTAATTTCAGTTCCAATGAGCCCTCCCACGATATTCTAGGACCACTGGGTCGATGCGATCACCCCTGGGGAAAACAAAAAAAGAAACAAAAACAAATAAACACGCATCTTTTTTCTGGCAAAAAATGAAAATTCTACATTTTTGTAGATAGGTGCTTGAAACCTCTACAGTAGGGTTCTCTGATACGCTGAATATGATGGTGTGATTGTCTTTAAGGTTCTATAGCTTTTAGGGGTCTTTCCCTCTTTATCGTAGAATTAGCCAAATTTTCTCAGGCGCGTAACTTCTGTTGAGTAAAACTAAACTTGATGAAACTTATATATTTGAAATCAACATTAAAATCTAATTCTTTTGATGTATCTATTGGTATCAAACTTCCGTTTTTTTATCAAACTGTTTGATTATTTTGTTTCGATTTTTTCTACACAAACCTTAGTTTTAACTTCTTCCAAGATATGTTGCAAAGTTGTAACACTAAATCCTAATTGAATTGGATTTCTGCCATTGGAAAAACCTTTTTTCATTTCGATTTTGTTTATGCCGTTAAGATTTTATTGGCATTTTTGGACTAACTGTTTGGTTATCATAGTTCTAACATATAGTGTAAAATATAAGAAAAAAATACTGTCCAATTTAATTCCTGAACTTTCAGCTAAGCGAATTTCAATTATTACCTATGAGACTCACAACTTATTTTATATTTCAAAACTCATTTCTGTGTGTGAAGGGGCTCTTTTTAACCGCAAACACTTGGGTAAATAATTGCTCTAGAACATTGCTTTTGCTATAATATTTAATCCAACATATAAAAATCTAAAAATAAACGAGACATAAAAAGGATAAAAATCTTCCAGAGCAATTGCTGTCACAAAGGGCGTCGAGTTTACATTTCAGTAGCTCTTTCTAACAAGGACATGGAGCAAGCCTGTTGCTCAATCTTGCCGAAGCGAGGTGCAAAACCTGCGCTCTGTAATACCAAGCAGAGCATCAATCAATTATGATACTACTGGGAATGGGAAATAGAAAAAGACAAGGAATGGGAAAAAGATGAAGAGGACATAATATATTTAGAAAAAAAGAAAATCTTCAAAATGTATCAGGAACCAAATCCAAAAGGTGAGTAAAATATGAACCAGAACAAGCAAAGTTTGAGGTGATAGAGAGTAGAGCTCTCTTTTCTCAAAGAATTTCAGGGCAAAAAAAGGGTTTATTTTTAACCTAAAAAATAATTTTCCAGACAAAAAAAAAGTTTATAAAGAAAAGTAAGGAGCCATATTAGACCCTAAAAAGAGCAGAAATAAAATCATATAATAACTAAAAATTTAAATGAATAGCGGGTTTATGGGAATGATTTTTTAAATTAATTTCCGTTCATTTATTAATTGGTGTATATGTGATGATTTTTTTGGAAGAAAAAATTTAATTTTATAAACCTTGTAACTTACCGTGTGTTACGACATAACCGTGTGTTATGAATTCTCTACAAATTTAATTAGTTCTCGTACTATGAATTTATTTCCAAGCTACGAGTCAAATCAGATTGCAATAACTTCGGATAGAATCACGGGATTTGGATTATAACTCTCTTCTTAAATCAGAATCGGATTAAATCTGATTAGAATTCCGATTTAGACTCAGATTAAACTTCCGATTCGCCCATCTTTTGTTTCGGTCTAAGTTAAAAAGTAGATGTTAAACTTCGGATATCTAAGCCACAGCAAAATTTAAAACTTCGCTAATTTGAAACAGTATGTTTGTCTCCAAAGGCAGAATATATTCACTCCCATGTTTCCTTTTGCTGCTCTAAATTGCATAAACTATTCAAAATATACGGGGTTCTGTACTTATATATATAAACATTAGATTAAAATGGAGTCAGTTGTAGCTAGCTATTTGTTTTTTGAAAAGTAAACTTTAGATTGCAAATTGTCTTCTGAAACTATCGAGAAATAAAAAAAATGTAATTTAAAAAGGAAAGATTCAACCTTCATTTATAGTACTTGATGCTATATGTCGATTCAATAAACCAGTTTTGCACAGAAGTTCATTCAACATATTAACTGTAATGGAAAACTATGTTAACACAAAATGTTATCTCTGTCGAACAACTTTTAAATCAAATTGACAAATAGTATCATAGGCAGCGCAATCAGGCTGCCTAAGTAAAGAACGGTGTTAGCACAATGTATTATTCATTTATTTTCATACCAGGGCACTTCTTATCGAAAGAATTGTCGTAGAAACTTCGAAAAGGGCTCAGTCGATTGGAAATTCAAAGAGCTAGTGCCCTTTTTAATAGCCCAAAGTGATTGGAGGGCAAATAGCCCCCCTCTCACACCCACCATTTCCCCAAACACATACAATCAAAATTTTTAGATAGCCATTTTGTCCAACGTAGTTGAAAGATCTGGAAATTAGGTCTTTGAGAATGACAACCACCCCAAACCACTCAGGGCAAGGGTTGTAAGTTATGCCCTGGGGGCATTTAAGGTTTTTATAGAAAGTCTTTTCTTAGAAACATCAAAAAAGGCTCATTCGATTGGAAATTCAAAGGGCTAGTGGCCTTTTGAATAGTCGAAAATGATTGGAAGGGAACTAACCCCCTCTCACACCCACCATTTTTACAAACACATCCAATCAAAATTTTGAAATATACATTTGGTTCAACTCAGCTGAAAGGTCCGGAAATTTTGTCTTTGAGGATGAAACTCCCCCTACAGCCCTCAGGGCAAGGTTTTTAAGTTATGCCCTGGGGCATAAAAGTTTTTTTTTATAGAAAGCGCTGTTGTAAAACTTCAAAAAGGGCTCACTTGATTGGAAATTCAAAGGGCTAGTGCCCTTTTTAATAGCCCAAAGTGATTGGAGGGCAAATAGCCCCCCTCTCACACCCACCATTTCCCCAAACACATACAATCAAAATTTTTAGATAGCCATTTTGTCCAACGTAGTTGAAAGATCTGGAAATTAGGTCTTTGAGAATGACAACCACCCCAAACCACTCAGGGCAAGGGTTGTAAGTTATGCCCTGGGGGCATTTAAGGTTTTTATAGAAAGTCTTTTCTTAGAAACATCAAAAAAGGCTCATTCGATTGGAAATTCAAAGGGCTAGTGACCTTTTGAATAGTCGAAAATGATTGGAAGGGAACTAACCCCCTCTCACACCCACCATTTTTACAAACACATCCGATCAAAATTTTGAAATATACATTTGGTTCAACTCAGCTGAAAGGTCCGGAAATTTTGTCTTTGAGGATGAAACTCCCCCTACAGCCCTCAGGGCAAGGTTTGTAAGTTATGCCCTGGGGCATAAAAGTTTTTTTTATAGAAAGCACTGTTGTAAAACTTCAAAAAGGGCTCACTTGATTGGAAATTGAAAGGGCTAGTGCCCTTTATATAGTTGGAAGTAATTGGAGAGTAACTAACCCCCCTCTCACGCCCACCATTTCCCCAAACACATGTAATCAAAATTTTTATATCTTCATTTTGTTCAACGTAGTTAAAAGTTCTGGAAATTAGGTCTTTTAGCATAATAACCCCCTCAGAGCCCCCTGGGCAAGGGCTGTAATTTATACCCTGCGGGCATATAAGGTTGTTAAAAAAATTCTTTTACATGTTTTCACTTTTATCACTTTAAGAAATCAAAATTTAATTAAGATTTTAAGGAATAAATATCAGCCAATGTATATTAAACTGGCAATGCACATTTTGTTCAGTAAATTCATTTGAATTTTTTTCAGTAAAGTACAAATTATATTCTGGCTTTTAGAAGTCATAGGGTTTAGAACCCTACTCAGATTAATTTCTGCTCGTTTTGAGTTTGACTTCTTTTAATTTCTGTTGTTTTTTTTGTTTGTTTTTTTTTTGGGGGGGGGGGTCATTTATTTATTGATGCTGATTTGTGGTAGTTGTATGATTGGTAGATTATTTGATTCTATTTTTGTTCATTTTTGATTTAATGAAGTTCTTTACTTTTTTTTGAAAAACTTATTTTGTGCAAAAAGTTTTTTTGATTAATGACAAACCAAGTCCATTTTTTAAACATAGAGGAATTATGGGAATCTGTGAGCAAAGCAAATTTTTCATAATTTAGGTCTCTTGCCCCTGGGGATGCGAGATTCATATCATCCCTTAAACTCTTGCTATGATAATAGGTATGTCATTATCAGCGTTGCCAGTGCAGTGCTCTTCCTGAGGGTTTTTTTTTTGTGAAAAGCCGTGTCTTAGTGTCAAAAGAGTGCCAGTCGCAAAACAAAAACAATGACAAGTGAAGCTGGTTTATAAGCCGGGGTAGTAAAATTATACCAACTAGTCGCGAACAACGAGCGAAAAAGCGAGTTGTTTAGAAACCGATCATGCGTACATTGCTATGATCATTATTTTTGTATAAGCCAGAGTTAATACAAATGGTCTCAATCATTAGCTTTCAAGGTTTTATCTTTAGCCGATCCTGCAGTGTGTTGCTGCAGCTCAGCTAAAACTCTGGGTTTCGTATTACCAAATTGAGATCAAACCCACTGTGCTAGCACAGAACTGGGAGTCTTATTTAAGTCATGAGTGTAATAGTTTGAATTTAATGTCAAAATTGAATAGCCAGAAATACTTGCTGCTAGTGGGCTGGATTCCGTTTGCAAATGCAGCCAATTTATGTCTTCTTGGCAGTAGCAGTCTGGCAGCTTTCTGCCGCAAATAACAGATAGGTCGCAAAAGAGGTCACGCTTTCAAGGTTGCGAAATACTCCCTCTTTAGAATAGCTTTCCATGGGCACCAAAACAAAAAAAATTGCCACATTGCTTCTTCTTAGGTCTATCCATATCTTGAAACCAGGATTTTCTAAGATTTTTCCTCTGGTTCTTGCAAAACATTAAAGGCCAAACCACGAAAAAAAAATAAGTGGAAACTAGCTCGGTAAATTCAACACCCCGCTCCGTTTGTAAAAGTTAAACGGTATTGCAGACACTTGCAAATAACAATTTAAAGAACATATATGTTAAGTTTACCAGTACACAATTCTCCTGTTTGTGCTATATGGACTAGTCTAATTTCTTATCATTAGCTTAACAGTTTGGGATCTGGGTTTGAGTTTCTTTTCTTAGTTTCTGAAGCGTAAGAATGAATTTAATATTTTTACTTTACGTTTTACAAATAAAGTAATAAAAAGGGTACTTTTGGAATCTCAAGAAAACAAGGATTCTATATTGATACGGGAACATATAAGCTTGTTTTAAGTTGGGTTTTGTCATTTATTTTGATTTCTTTTGGTGTTCAGTTTCATCTACATTGATAACGATTTCTGTTTCCCCTTGTTTATTTCTGTTCATATCAACTCTAATTTAATATTCTAATTTTTAATTTTGTTCTTTACTTTCTTTCTTCTGTTCATATCAACTCTAATTAAATATTCTAATTTTTAATTTTATTCTTTACTTTCTTTCAAAAGCTCCTTTTTTGGTAAAATTTTTTAAAATTAATAGCATGACAAAAGCTAGTGATGGAAGTGAGATAAATTGCTTCCAAGGAACGCAACCCCTTCCCAGAATATTGTAATTTAAATTCTTGAATGTCGTAGAAAATCTAGAAAACATCTTTTCTTAGTACAATCGATCTTACTTGTAATTTCGTCTTAATCTGTAAGGATTTCCTAGAAATTAAGGTCAGGGGAAATCTTCTCAAATTGACTATTTTCGACTTTAATTTGCAATCATTGGAACTACTTCAACTTCAACTAACTAGAACAGAAGTAAGATAGAATTGAAGGGGTAAGGAAAGAAGCAAGTTCACACGAGTGATTTTATCACATATTTCCCGTTTAATGCAAGTCAAAGATAAAGTTGAAGTACTGCTTAAATTAAGAATCCCTCGTTCAGTAATAAATCGTAAAATAAATTTAGCTTGTTTTAAATTGCCATTATCAGTGCTGTGGATTGATAGTAACCATTGAATTAGAGCCATTGGGAATTATATATAAATCTATACTCTTTAAAAATGGAATAGCGAAACACGAACTCTCTTTAGTTCCACACTTCAAACTCGTGGAATCTACTGAGCCTTCTGCAATAAAATTCTGGCTTTTGAAAATATTTGTTCCCTCTCTCTCTCACACTCTCTCCCTCTCTCTCTCTCTCTCTCTCTCTCTCTCTCTCTCTCTCTCTCTCTCTCTCTCTCTCTCTCTCTCTCTCTCTCTCTCTCTGTCTCTCTCTCTCCCTCTCTCTCTCTCCCTCTCTCTTCTTTCCGATTCACAGATTTTAGATATTCGAAAAACTGCCGTATCGAGTATTATTATCCTTTGATCAAACAGTTCGTGGTAACGAACTGTAAGTAAGGAACGACCCGGCTCAATAGTACCCGAAACTCTAACAAATGGAATTTTGATACCAAGAGATGCATCAAAAGAACCAAATTTTAATGCTGATTTCAAATAAATAAGTTTCATCAAGTTTAGTCTTACCCATCAAAAGTTACGCGCCTGAGAAAATTTTGCTGATTTTCGAAAAAAGGAGAAAAGACCCTTTAAAAGTTATAGAACCTTAATGAAAATCACACCATCATATTTAGCGTATAAGAGGACCCTACTGTAGAGGTTTCAAGCACCCATCTACCAAAAAGTGGAATTTTGCATTTTTTGCCAGAAGAAAGATCACGGATGTGTGTTTATTTGTTTTTTTGTTTGTTTTTTTTCCCAGGGGTGATCGTATCGAGCCAGTGGTGCTAGAATATCGTGGAAGGGCTCACAGGAACGGAAATTAATACTTCTAGTGCCCTTTTTAAGTGACCAAAAAATGGGGGGGCAACTAGGCCCCCTCCCACGCTCACTTTTTCCCAAAGTCACCCGATCAAAATTTTGTGACTACCATTTTGTTCAGCATGGTCAAAAATATGATAACTATGTCTTTTAGGATGACTTAATCCTCCGAAGTCCCCGGGGGGAGGGCCGAAATTTATGAACTTTACCCAATGTTAACATATAGTATTGGTTGTTGGGAAGTATACAGACGTTTTCAGGGGGGATTTTTTTCTGGTAGATGGCCAGTGGGTGGGTTTGGGGTTATATGGGAGGATCTTTCCATGAAGGAAGTTTTTATGGGGGAAGGGACATTGCTATGAAGGGGGCGCCAGATTTCGCATCATTATTAAAGAAAAAGATCAGAAATTAAATAAAAAAGTTTTTCAACTGAAAGTAAGGAGCAACATCAAAGTATAAAACGAAAAGAAAATATTATGTATATGATTGTGTTCAGCCCCTAGTCAATACCTCGCTCTTTAAGCCAAAGACCTTTTAGTACTTTCATAAGAGCTATTTATTCGAATTAACGGCCTTTGCGATTAAGGGGTCATTTTTAAAGAATTGGAACAAAATTGGAACTTTAGCTTAAAGAGCAAGGTATTGACTAGGGGGCGAACCCCCTAATATACGTATTAAAAATCTATGAATATCGAAGTTTCATACGTAAGTTTATTCGTAAGTTACGTATATTTATTACTAATAAAAACATTCGTAAATAAAATTAAACAAGTTTCGAGAAAGCCATTTAACCAAATAAAAGTAAAATTAATATGCAATTTTTTTTTAAATATTCATGTACGGTGAGCCAATATCAAAACCTGTATTAATTCAAAAACGTTCAAAAATTAAACAAAAAAAACAAGTTTTTTTAACTTAAAGTAAGGAACGACGTTAAAACTTAAAACGAACAGAAATTATTCCGTATATGAAAGGGGCTGTCCCCTCCTCAACGTCTCGCTCTTTACGCTAAAGTTTAACTTTCTCACAACTCTATTTTTTTTAAACAATAGAAAACTTTATAGTAAAGAACGAGGCGTTGAGGAGGGGACAGCCCCTTTCATATACGGAATAATCAAAGCTGCATTAATTCAAAAACGTTCAGAAATTAAATATAAAAAAAACAAGTTTTTTTTTAACTGAAAGTAAGGAGCGACATTAAAACTTAAAACGAACAGAAATTATTCCGTATATGAAAGGGGCTGTCCCCTCCTCAATACCTCGCTCTTTACGCTAAAGTTTTTTGTTGTTTTAAAAAATAAAGTTGTGTGACAAATTCAAACTTTAGCGTAAAGAGCGAGGTTTTGAGGATGGGACAGCCCCTTTCATATACAGAATAATTTCTGTTCGTTTTAAGTTTTAATGTCGCTCCTTACTTTCAGTTAAAAAAAAACTTGTTTTTTTTATTTAATAATAACATAGATTAAGCTCTTCTAGTAGTAAACAAATACATAATTATATTTATGTCTCGTTATGTTATTTAAAAAAAGAACGAAAAGTAATCATTTCCAAAAATGTTCATATGTCCCGTTCATACTAATTCGAATTTTTTTTTTATAGTTCACACTTCTCTTTATCTATTATCTTTCCGTTTCGTATCATTTTCTCCTGTAATCCCTTTATTTTAAATTGTATTCTTTGGAGACACTACAAATTGGTTTTAGGTCTAGAGTCTCATTCATACTGCTAGCAATAACCTTTATTATTGGGATTCTAATTTTCCTCAGTTTATAATCATCAAATAACTAAGGTTAAAGTTTGGCCTATTAATGTCATGAAAATCATTCAATAAATAGTTGAAAGAAGGAATCAATGCAGCTTTAACTTACATTATGTTTCCAAGACAATTTCGTAGCCTTAGGATAAGCTTTGACTTTGCACTCAAAGTAAACGTCATCGCCTTCTTTAATTTCATTGGGCTTAAGATTGAGGCCAAAGGACACAAACGTTATTGGTGTGTCTGAAATTAAGTTTCAAGTGAGTTTCAGACTAAATCAGCTAAAGGATCGTAATGCGTACAGTGCTAATGTGAAACGTCAACCTGAAGATCAAGTTTTTATCACCCAAAACTATAGCTTCGTGAATTTTTGACTAAAAATTTTGGATTGACAGGTTGCTTTAAGCTTTAACCACTTATGGGCCATTAAGATATCAAATCAACTAAGTCTTTTTATAAAAAAAAAGTGCAATCACATTGGCAGCTTTGATTTTGATTTTATGGATCACAAAACCACTGCAGCTATTATTTTAAGGGAACAGAAAAACACCCAAGGCCCTGTGTGTTAATTTCTGTGTTTGTGATAGAGAGCATGAAAAAAGTATAGAATACATTCAGTCAACTAACATAAATTCATTTGTATTTTGGTAAGGATCTGATCAAATTGGTTTAAAAAATTTAGCTTTAGACATTCAGTTTTTGTTACTTGTAAGCTTTGTTATTCCGTTTGAAGGTTATCAACAGTTTATGATAACGAACTGTAATTAAGGAGCAATTCATGCTAATAGTAAGGGAGAGTCTAGAAAATTAGATTTGATAATAGAACATACTTCAAATGAATTGGATTTTTAAGGTGATCCTAAATATGTTAGTGGATTAATTTTAGGTACCCCTGAAAGTAACGAGCCTTATAGATTAATATACTTCCAATAAATGGGATAAACAATCCTACGGATATGTATTTATTTCATTGTTTTTTCGTTTTATTTTTCAAAAGTGATCGTATCAGACCGACGGTCCTAGAACATCCGTAGAGGGCTTTTATGAACGGTAATTGAAAGTTCAAGTGCCATTTAAATATTTGGATGAAAGCAGAATGAGGCATTAAGACTCCCCTTGAATTCCGGAGACAATAGATTATTTTGGAAAATTATACTTTATTTCGAAAAGCAAATACACTCAATAGGCTCTTTTTTCTCTATGCACTACTCAACAAAAGTTAAATTATTTTTTAAAGAATGGAGTTAGGGGGGAGGCGGGGTGGTAGCCCTCCACACGTTCGAAAATTAATAATAAATTTTTAATAATAATTATTAATAATTACACGTTTGAAATTTATCTAACATCCTCCACACGTAACGAATGGAAATTATTTCGTATATGAGGGGTGTAGCCTCCTCCTTAGCCACCTTCTCTTTCAAATGAAAGTAAAGAGTGATCTTAAACTTAAAATGAACTTAGATTATCCTATAAAAAAAATGTATCATAATACATTTGTATTATAAGTTGCATGTAAGACATGATAATAATTTCGTTAATACACTAGAAAATTATATAAGGAATAATTACAAGGAATAATGTGAGGGTTAATTATAGATGGCGAGTATTTTAGTTTTATCGTACCATGCCTGCAGAGATGGCTGAAACCCCCTTGACAACCAATTGTTTACGCTTGAAAATTATCTACAAATACTTGCCGAAAAAAGTATTTAGTATTTATTATTTTATTTTTTACTCTGAAAAATTGTATTTTAGTACCCTCACACTGTCACTTTGTCCGTGTAACTTTGTCAGAGAGAACAATTATCTCTCTGAGAAACACGCATTCGTGATCTTTCTTCTGGCAAAATAAATAAATTCCATATTTTTGCGTATGGGAGCTTGAAAACTCAACAACAGGGTTCTCTGATACACTAAATCTGACGATAAGATTTACATTGAGATTCTACAACTTTTAGGGGGTACTTTTTCTCTTTTTCAAAATCGGGCAAACTTAATTTATCGTTTTTATGGCAAAACAAAATCACCAGCTCTTATACAAACGAAGGCAACGGCCAAGATAACTTGTTTACAAACTCGGGAGGTGCAACATTCGAAAAAAAGGCTTTAGGCTATACATTTGAGGTCGTTCTCCTTAGGCAAATTCGGACTTCTTTTTTGAAAGCATCAGTCCGGTTAATTTATAGCCACGTTTAGTATAATCATAAAGAATTGACAAGACTGTACCCGACTTACTGTGACCACTCTTTGTCATTTCCATCTGGTTGTTTCCAGTTTTTCTCAAAATGATATCTGAGTTTTCAGTAAAGTGCCTTTTTCAGTATTTGAAAAGTTTACAGTATTTGCGAATGTGGTTAAGAATAAAAAATTGTAGAGAATTTTAATTCTCTAGATATAACGGAGAAGTTGTCCTTGCTATACGAGGGGCTTTAAGGGTCCAACTTTTCGAAGTTTGAGCCCATTTGTCGTCTTTCCTTGTTGTTTTCAGCTAGTTGACTGTATTATTTGTGTTTTTATTGGATTCTGTATACTTATTTACTTCACTTTTAATTGTATTTTAAAGTGGATTATAAAAAATTGTTATTCTTATTCTTATTGTATCAGTCATTGCCTTCTTTATTTTAACCACGAATTAGGCACGTAACCACGTATACAGTTGACGCTAAAAAATAAAAGAAACGTATCAAAATCATTCGGGCCAGTAAAGTCAGCTACGAATTTGGTTCCAGCAGCAGCAAAATCTCATGTATTCTGTCATCCATTGTATTTATTTTTGCTTTGAAAATATCCCTTCATCTGCAGGAAAGTTTTCCCACTGACGCTTCTGGTGGCAAAGCAGTATTGTACATGCAGAAAATTTAAAAACAGATCTCACAGAACACCCATTTTCATCCTTCTTACTAAGTCCACCACGTCAAGATTGGAACAGAGGAATTTCGTGAATAGCAACTTTTATTATTTGGTCTTTTGAAGTTGATCCATCTAGCCCCCATTCCCCATTAATATTAAGAATGGTTCTGCGACCGACTAGGTCCAGGTTTCGGACCTTGCGAGTGACTAAGTCTAAGATTTGGCAATTTCCAAATTCACAGCAAGATAAAATCCCTCTGCTAAAACGAAAAACAAAAAAAAATTCAGAGATTTAAGATTATCACTTAAGATTTAAGTGACATTTAAACAAAAACTATGAAAAAGGCATTCAAACTCAAGATATTATAAGTTGATTTAAATTGCTCTAGTTGTTTATATGTTATATGTTTATATGTTTATACGTTGGCATAACCAAGTTGTAAACAAAGCAGATATATGAATTCTACAAATTAGAAACTAAACTTCAAATCCAGGTCCATACCAAAAAAATATGGTACCCTTAAAAAAGGCCAAAAAACTGACTTCTACCTGAGCGGCTTGAAACTTCCACCCCTAGGCTTCTGACCCAAAGGAGCCTTCACGCATAAAAGGCTAGGTTCGAGGCACGGACCTCGAAATATAGGGACCAAAGAATGTCTTTTTACGTTTCTTTGAAACTTAAGAGCTCAAGGGGCAAGAATATTTTTGAAAGTTAATGTTCAGGAAACTCTGTCACTTATAAGTGAAGTGTAATAAGTGAAGGTAAGAATTTAATTTTGGATAACGCGAAGAGTGATCAAGTGGACAGCTTTACTTACCTAGGCAGCAAGGGCGTGCTGGGGTTAGGGGGTTTGGACCCCCCTCCCCTGAAATGTTTGTCTGACTCGTAAAAACGTAACAAAAATGGATATAAACAAAAATTTTATGCGTTTTTTAGTTTTTTTTGTGACCCCCCCCCCGAAAAACACCTTTGATTAAGTCCCTCCCCCTAAAAAAAACTGGGTACGGCCTTGCTAGGCAGTATTAAAAGTAAAGATGGTGGATGCAGTGAAGATGTTAAAAGTAGAAAAGCCAAGACCCAGGGTGTTTTTTCACAGTTGAAAAACAAAAACATAGAAGTAGATGAAGAGATGAGTTAGAAACGAAGATTATCAAATCAAGATTAGGATATTGATAGCTATAATAATGATAACAATCAGGTATAGTTCTGAAAGGTGGGTGCTCCAAAAGACGAAGGAGGATTTCTTAGATGTTTTCCAGAGTAATTTTCTTTGATTTCTGATTTCTTTTGGATACAAATCTGACTGACCGTATTTCAAATAATAAGCTTTATGAAAAATGCGGCTCTACCCCGCTTCTAAGGCTATAATGAGAGAAAGGCTGAGTTAGCTAGGATACGTTCGACCGACGATGTATCCCAGATTGCCAAAGATCGTCCTTCTCGATCAAGCTAGGGCCAAACGAAACCCCAGAATTAGGTGGGAAGAGGTTATAGAGAAAAATTTACGGAAAATCAGAACTTCCTGGGAGGATATAAAGATGGAGGATTTACATATATTTATAAATATAAAATAAAAATATATTTCAATATCAATATATTGGAATGGAGGAAGAGTGTGCGTAGCTGCGTTGGCCTCACGCAACTTCGTGCTGCAGTGAGTTTTACTCACAGTGAGTAATATTAGTAACCGATAGTAACTTCTGTTTATCTTATATCTCAATTGTTACATAACTTTATTTCTTCTTGTTTTAAGTTTTTATATTGTTCTTCAATTTTCCTTAATTTTTTTTTAATATTCTTTATTAATCATTTAATTAACTACTTCATTATCATAGATTTCAATTACTATACACATCTTAAAATAAAAAGAGTTTTTAAATAAAGAAGAATAACGTAATAAAATAAAATATGAAGTTCTCGAGAAAATAGTTTCCTGTATATAGGCTATTGTATGTGCACGTAAAGAATCTAATATCTGCTAAATTTGGTTCCGCACGTCTTTCCTATTCTGCAATGTTAAAATTAGGATTTAGGAAAAACAAGTTAATAAAGTAACAAGGAAGAACATACTTTTCCTAGTTTATTATCACAAGGGAGTAGTACTATAGGGATAATTTAGCTCTAGTGTTGGCAGTTATCTAGTGTTTGAACATTATTGCTTTTCTTCATTATAAGCGACTAAACAAGTACAAATAATACTACCCGAGGAAATTACTTAAGACAATACTACTAGAGACGTCAAAATGTGTTAGAACGAAACCAGACTTACAACAAATTAATCCCGCACAAAGAGGGATTGAATAATAGAACAAGAGTTAAAATTTTCAGGAACAAAGGAAATGAAATCTTATTGTTTGGATTGGTTAAGTGGAAATCTTTATAGTTGTATATACCTTTAAAAGTAAGAAAAACTGAAGATTCCATTTTTAATGAAAAACACTTCACATACAGTGATGCATTTTTGATAGGCACAAAATAAAAAAAGAAGAAATGGTGGGGGGAGAATTATTAATTAAGTTAAAAACATAGGTGACCAAGCAGCTTTAGAAGGTGAAGCATCCCTTTGAAGATTTAGTTTTCTTGGAATTTAAATTACTGTTAATGTTTGAGTTTTTTTGGACAAAAAGTGTTATCAATTTCCACTTATTAGTTCTGCTTATTTAGTTTAGTGGTTCAATGTGGCAACACCGACAAAAATATAGCACTGTGTTAAAAACTTTATAATTTGGAAAAAAAGTAGAAACGAGAAGATAAGAAGAAGAAACATTTAAATTCCACAGTGAAATAGACCAAAAATAGATCTTAAGTAAAAGAAAAATCAAAAAGAGATAAGAGGTTTTTAATTTGATACTAGTACGAACATGAACTAAAATAATGGTATACCCATACAAATGGCATACCGTGGTCGATCAATGGATGAAAATGTTGGTAACTTTCGTTATACAATTGGTAGATGGTGTTCCGTTTTTCATCTGATTGAGCGATTTGTGAATAAGTACTGCATTCTAAAATTTGAGAGAGCAATCTAGAAAAGGCCAAGTACAATTCTGGATAAAAGCGGGGCTTGGTCGACTAATTTTTTTTCTGAAATGACTGAGTTTCTAAAAGAGCTTTGGAAGCAGCTGGAAGCTCAAAAATGACGAAATGCCTTTAACTGTGGAACTATGTGTAGTCATATTTCATTCAGATTTTGAAGTTATATTGACTTAAGACATTAATCCTCATTAGCCTCTAGTTTTTCCCATTCTTTCAGGCTTTGCACGACACTGCCGAGTTCCGATGATGAAAGAACATTTCGAAAGAATGCTGGCCACGATTTATTTAACCAATAAGCTTGAATCGTGCAGTAAACCTTTGTACCACCATCCCCAAACAGTTCACGAACAATAAAGTTAAAACGCAAATTCTCATGTCATTAATAGTCATACTACTTCCAAAAAGCATGAGAACTAAAGCAAGTTTCAAATGCACATACTCTGGTCAATACAGTGGAACCAAGATATTTTTGCGTTCATTTCGATAATTCATCTTCTACTGTTTTTGTAAAAGCCAACAGAGCTGCAAAAAGAACTTTAAAAGACTGACGGGAAGCAAAACAGGGTTTCATTATTCTGTTTTGCTATTCTGGTAAATGCCGAGGTAGGACAATGACTAACTGACAAGGAAAAACAAAAAGCTGAAATATTTTGTTTTCAGAAAAGAAATGGAAATGAAACGCGAAGGAGATAAGCAGCGAGACAAACAGTGAAAACAAATGCCGCTAATCTGTTTCTATCATATGGCTTTTTATGCACACAGCCTACTCCGATTAGACTGTGACTCAGCTATGCTTGCAGATGCTTCTACTCAATATAGTCTCTTTCTGAGAAACTGGGCCTCCTTCAGTGCGTTTGCGGAAATTCAAGCTCATTTCACGCTGAGTTATGTGCTAATTATGGAACCCAGTGCTGCCAAATAATTCCTTGTGTCTGTCTTCACTTCCTCAGATATTCTGAACAGTTTTGCTGAAGCTTCTGACGAAATTGGCAAGGAGAAAAAGTATTATACAAACTTTTTTGAGCACGGTGTTTGTTTCCCTGGTTGGGCCTTGCGCTCAAAACTGATTTCCAGTAATCTACTACAGTCACTGTTACTATTTCGTCATCTTTTACATTCTCTGAATTTTCCAACCAGACATTGTCAATGACACTTTTTGGGTTCAATGATAAAAACCATCTCATAGACGTCATAATCAAAACTGAAAATTTTCGTTATCTGAATGACAGCCTCTTTGTAAAGTAACAAGCTGACAAATAGATTTTTTTATTATCTTATGCCTTTTTCCTATTTTTCGTTTGGCTGATCTTGAGTTTTATTGGCAATTTCTTCTCTGTTATCTAAGCCTCACCAAATATTTTTCAGCGGGAGGTGCTGCAAACTGATTTCAGGACCAATTATCATTTTGCTGTCTTCCAAAAAAGTCCATTATCTTATGCCAACATCCAGACCTTAGGGGGTGGGGAGGGTATTTTGCTAAGGTGACACAAATGGGCTATGAACTAATTTTCTGAGAATTTCAACCATTTATTTATAAAATAAACTTTTTGAAATAGTTTGAGTTTTAGAATCAGATATTTTTCAAAAGTTTTTATTCCACAAAGATAGGGTTATTTTTATTGACCCAACTCAACTACTTCTCAAAAGAGCTGAAAAACCCTCATCTAGAATTTTGTCCCTGGAACCAAGCTCAAATGCCAGAAAAAATAATTACAGGATTGTTACATGGGTTAATGCAGCTCTTGAGTTTATAATTAAGAAAACATGGGCTTGGGCAAAAGATCTGCTTTAAGCCACCCTCTGCTTTAAGTTTTACTGAACAATTGCAGAAGAAAAAAATCAATTTTCTGTCTTATTTCTTTGAGTTTTCTACCATTTTGAACCTACTGAATCGACTGAGCCCTAGTACTACTGACTCTCAAACTATTGGTCCGTGTGAACACCTGTGGTTAGCTTACGATTTGAAATAAACATAAACTTTGAGGTTGCTTGAAACGTTGAAAGCAGAAAATCAACGTATCCAAAGCAGAGTAGCCAGTGTTCATGTGCCAAATGTGACAAACATACATGTGCCAAATAATACAAATTTAACTGATTGTAACAGTGTTTTTTGTCCCCTCTCCCCAAAAAAATCACGAGGAGATACAAAACTGCCACATGAAAACAAAGAGTTTTTGTTTAGTTTTGTGTTCTTTTTTTTTGTTTGGGAGAAGCTTAGGATATTGGTAAAACTCTTTAAAAATTGCTAGAATTCGAAGCATCACTGTAAAAGGAAAAGCAACGAAAAATCAACACAGTCTCTACAGAACAGCCGAAAGTGGACAACCTCATGACTATTGTGCATAAATTTTGACTTGGATAAATATTTACCAATAAATATTCATAAAATAATTAGCAGTAAATATTTCATTTAAAATTAAAACAACAGTATATTATCAATTAGGGATCATAAGCGAGATACCAAATACCTAGTGGGTTTCCGCTTTTACGAGTGTAAAAAAAAAAAACTTAAACTAAATTCAGGTTAGAAAAGTTTCATTTTTTTGTAAAAAATACATTTTTCAAATTTTTTATTTCAAGAGGTTCTCCATGTAGACTAAGGATTGTAGCTTGTGGTTTTAGGGATTTTTAAGTTGGTCGAATAAATTATGTATTTTGTTCGAATCGAAGCTGATATTATGTTTTAGTAAATTCACTCTTAAATAAAAGAACTTAGAAAAAAAAAATAATAGGATACGAATCATAAAATATATTATCTTTAATAATGCGGAGGTATCGGTGAAACTTTTGTCAGGAAGCTTGGATATACTTTGTAGGCTTAAATTTAAGTCCCGTATAGGTTTGGAATATTGCTTTAGTTGTAGCCTATTAATACGTACATTTACATCATGACAGATATTTTTGTGGAAAATAGCTAAATTATGATAATGATTCATGTGTCGGTTTATCTGTGCATAAAGAACTCACTTCTATGTAAGATACTTATAACTATTCCTGAATTATGAATATAACTATTCATAATTCATTAAGTTTTTTTCCAAGTGTGATCGTTTCGAACCAAAGATTCAATAAGATCAGGAGAAGACTCATTTGACCTGAAATCAACAGTTCTAGTGCCCTTTTAAGTGATCAAAAAGATTGGAGGGCAGCTAGCCTTCTTCCCCTCACCCCTGTTTTTCAAATTCGTCCGGTCAACATTTTGAGATAGTCATTTTGTTCAACATTGTTGAAAGGTTCAATAACAATACCTTTGCGAATAATATGAACCCTTACAGCCCATGGGGAAAGGACTGTAAGTTATAAAATTTACCCATTATTTATGTATAATATTTTTCAGCGACGATAAAATTGTCCGAGGGAATTTTACGAGGGAGGAAAGTTTTTTTATATAGAAGGACTTTCCACACAGGAGTTTTTCGTGAAGGGAGGGAAATTTTCATGAATTTTTCCTGATCTACTGGCATTATTTGAAAAACAATCAGAAATAAAATTTATAAAAACAAGTTTTTTTTCAACTGAAATTAAGGAACAACTTTAAAACTCAAAACGAACATGAATTATTCCGTATATGGGTTTCGTCTCTGTGTGTGTGTCGTCTCTGTGTGCTGTTTCTTTGTGTCTGTCGTCTTTGTGTGTGTGTCGTCTCTGTGTGTGTCATCTCTGTGTGTTACAGTAGTTTCCTCTACAGTTAGGAAAGGAGGCAGTGTCCAAACACTTGTTGGTAGTGAAATTATATTCGTCTTTAACAACTTCAAAAAGAGCTAATAAATTAAACTGGATATTTGATGTATAATGATATTAATTGCTGAAAGCTCATCAGTTCAAAATGTTAGCATGATTTTAATGTTTATTTTCAATATTAAGTACAAAAGAAAATATTTGTCATAAAATTGGTTTTCAGTAAAGCGCCAATGACGCAGTAGGTTTTAGACTTTTACAGTGAGAGAAGGAGGTCATACCCAAACTCTTGTTTGTAGTGCTTTTTTGTGCATTTCAAGCACAGTTCATATATTATCCAGTATGATCATTCTCTATCTCACCCATTATAAAAACCCGGACCGGGGTGCGAGTGCTCCGGAGAACGTTTTGGCAGGTATAAACATGTTAGACATGCTAGACAGGTTAGTCTGTTTCCGACTGTTTCCATCAAAGTGCATTGAAACAAACGGAAATATAGCTAATGCAGAAACAGGCTAAACAAGCTAAGGCAGAAATAAGTGGGAGGAGCTTTTTGTTCACGAAGACCAGAAATGATCTGCGATAAGCTTACTGGTGCATTCTGTCTACTGTGGTTTAAAGCTTGATTTGCATATTCAACTTAAGTTTAACTCGTTTTAAGATTTATTTATTAATTTACATTAATATCTATTGTATGTTTGTTTGCATTGATTGTTTATTTAATTTCTGTTCGTTTTAAGTTTCATTTATACTTCAATAGGAAAATATTTTTTTCGTTTTAAGCTTGAATTTCATATTCAATCTAAGCATTACTCGATTTAAGATCTATTTATTCATTTATATTATTACTTGTTGTATGTTTTTGCTATGATTGTTTATTTAATTTCTGCTCGTTTTGGGTTTCATTTATTCTTTAATAGTAATTTCTGGTCTTTTTAAGTTTGAATTCTAAAAGATATGTGTATCTGCTGAGCTTAAGTTTAAAATGGCCTTTACTTTTCTTTAAAAACTTATCTTTCGGATTTTTTTTTTTTTTTTAACTAATCTTCCATAAAATGAGCAACAAGTCTTTTTACATTTGCATAATTACAGTCGTAAAAAAGTCTCTGAGGGTTTAATTGTGCACCGTCACAGATATTGTAAGATATCAAGATGAAGTCAATAATTATGGCAAATGAAATTGGGTATAAGAGGCATCCTTGCCTCACACCTGATTCAACAGCAAATACTGCACACAACGGCCCTTATACAGGGCTTTAATCATCGTTATAGTTTTCAGAGAGATTCCATAAGACCAAACAACTTCCCATATGCCTCGGCGATGGACTGAATTAAAAGCTTTCAAAAATTATGTGAAAATCGAACTAATTTTTTCTTGCAATATATTTTATTCTTGAAGCGGAACCTGAGAGCTAAAGATTAAGTTACCATACGATCAATTTGGTCAAAAGCTGCTTTGCTCGTGTCTAACCCGGTTTACTTGACTTTGAATTTTGTTCAATTTAATTTTTCATAGAATCTTAATTCTAATCGTCTGAAGTGTCATTCGTGTCAATATATCACATACCGATTTCTTTCCTTTCTTGAAAAGTTCTACGATCAGACCTTTCCTCCCTTCAGATTGTAATGCCTCGGCATTCCATATCAGCGTCAATGGTTTAAAAAGAGGCTCCCTATTAGCCTTTTTGTGATATTAAGTAAAAAAAAAAATTTTCAACAAAATAAGTTTTTAAAAAAAGTAAAGAAATCCATTAAACCAAAATGAACAAAAACTGAATCAAATAATCTATCAAGAATACAACTACCACAAATCAGTATCAATAAAAAAATGAAACCCAAAACAAACATAGGCCATGGGGGGGAGGGGCAGGTTGTTATCCTCAAGGGTCTAATTCCCAAAATTTTCAACTACGTTGAACAAAATGGTTATCTAAAAACTTTAATTGGATGTGTCTGGGGAAAAGGTGGGCGTGAGAGGGGGGTTAGTTGCCCTTCAATCACTTTCGACTATTAAAAAGAGCACTAGCCCTTTGAATTTCCAATCGAAAGAGCCCTTTTTATGTTTCTACGATAAAGCTTTCAATAAAAAGTTTATATGCCCCAGGGCAAAACTTATAACCCTTGTCTTGAAGACTCTGGGGGGAGTGCCCTGCTCAAAGACATAATTTCTGGAATTTTCAACTGCGTTGAAAAAAATGGCTATCTCAAAATTTTGATTGGATGTGTTTGGGGAAGTTGTGGGCTTGGAAGGGGTGTAGAAGCCATTTTAATTTCCAATCGAATGAACCCTTTTAGAAGTTTCTATGACAACACTTTCTATAAAAACCTTATATACCCCCAGGCCATAGCTTAAAACCCATGCCCTGATTCCCGGGGGGGAGAGTGTCACCCCCAAAGACCTAATTTCCAGAACTTTCAACTACGTTGAACCAAACGGCTATCTCAAAATTTTGATTGGATGTGATAGGGGAAAAGGTGGGCAAATTAGCCCTTTTTGATGTTTCTACGACGAAACGTTCTATGAGAGCCTTATATGCCCCCAGGGCATAACTTAAAACCATTGCACTGAGGGCTCTGAGGGGGTTGTCATCCTTAAAGACCTAATTTCCAGACTTTTCAACTACGTTGAACAAAATGGATAGATCAAAATTTTGATTGAATGTGTTTGGGGAAATGGTGGGCGTGAGAGGGGATTAGTATCCCTTCAATCACTTTCGACTATTAAAAACGTCGCTTGCCCTTTCAATTTCCAGTCGAATGAGCCCTGTTTGAAGTTTCCACAACATCGCTTTCTATAAAAACCTTATATACCCCCAGGGCATAACTGGCAACCCTTGCCCTGAGGGCTTTGGGCGGGTTGTCATCCTCAAAGACATAATTTTCAGAACTTTTAACTACGTTGAAAAAATGGCTATTTCAAAATTTTAATTGTATGTGTTTGGGGAAATAATGGGCGTTAGAGGGGGTTAGTTTCTATCCCATCATTTTCAACTATTAAAAAGGTCACTAGACATTTCAATTTTCAATCTAATGAGCCCCTTTTGAAGTTTCCACGACAACACTTTCTATGAAAACCTTATATGCCCCCAGGGCATAACTTACAACCCTTGCCCTGAGGGCTGTGGGAGATTTGTCATCCTCAAAGACATAATTTACAGAATTTTCAACTACGTTGAACTAAATGGCTATCTCAAAATTTTGATTGGATGTGTTTGGGGAAAATGTGGGCGTGAAAGAGGGTTTAGTTGCCTTCCAGTCACTTAAGACTATTAAAAAGGACAGTAGCCCTGTGAATTTCCAATCGAAAGAGCCCTTTTTGAAGTTTCTACGACAACTCCTTCGATACGAAGTGCCATGCTCTAAAGGAAAAAATAATACATTATGCCAACATAGCTCTTTACTTAGGCAGCGCTATTGCGCTCCCTATGATTTAAGTGAGTAAAGTGGGATGCAGTCATGACCAGCAACTTTCCCATTCCTTAAGAACTTAAAAGAAAGAACTGTCAATTTCATAATGTTTAAGTGGCCCTAATGTATATCAAGATCAAAACTATACATAACTGCGATGTTGAAGGGGTCTTGGGGTGTGAACAGGTAAAGAAAACCAGTAAAGAATATTGTCTCGACGTTGCCACTTCTTCTTGACTGGTCAAAAGCCTCAACAACTGGACAGACGCCAGATTGGATACCTGGTATCTTTTTGGTTGTCATATTCAAGATTATACTGTATCCAAAACCAGCAGCTTGTTTGGCCTCAGAAGTAAGGTTATCAACATAGACTCTCTTATTCCTCTTTAAAAACTTCTTTACTCCTTTATAGGCACTTTTGCACTGCTATTTAAAAAACGGTGTATTAATGGTTATCACAAACATGACTAGAAGAGTATTTATCAACAAACAATTTAATGATAATAATAATGTGCCTTCTCTTCTGTAAAAGCCACCTGGGGGAAGCACAAATCAGTTCTACTTTTGCATACTCCTTTAAAACAACCATTACGGCAGCCAAGAACTCCTAAAGTCTATCAGCGCTCCTCGCATTGCAATCTGCAACTTTCATATCAGTAAATCTATTTCCACTCTACAGTCTTGTTTCGAATCTTTTCAACATTGAACTTTTCAGGTTCTCCTATGCAGTTCTCCGTTTGAGCTTACTCTTGGCCATTACAAGTTGATTATGTGAGGAGTAGCCTGCATCATGGTATGTGCTGATAACTACCAAACAACTTCTTTTTTGTTTAGTAATAAATATGTAGTTTGTTTGGTTTTGGTTCTGTCACCAGAATAATTCCAAGTATATTTATGAATCGTCTTTTGCGGAAACCTGGTAAATACAGCAAGTAATTTACTGGTAGCACAAAAGTCAATTAAAAGCACACCATTTACGCTCAAATTGCCATGTATATCTGCACCAATTGCTTTGAAAGAGCATTCGGCATCACTTCCAAACTTTACATTGAAGTCTCCACATATCATCAAAATATCATATCGGTGACCCTTATGAATAACCTAGTTCAACAGATGGTAGATCTTCGTCTTTGTCTGATTTATTTGCTTTGTTAGTAAGGGATAGTGTGCAAAGACAGTAATAGTGCTAGTAGAAGGCGGTCACAAACAGGTTCTCAATCAAAGAGAGATTCCCTTGCCTTCTTACATATTCCTAGAGCCACTCAGGCAGTTTTCACCCGCTCTTTTTAAAAAAAAACACCAGATGGCGATTTTAAAGTCAACAGTGCAAAATTCAAGGATATGGGTTTCTGATAGATCAGCAATGTCAATATGGTAGTGTTCTAGGCTGTTGATGACGCTTCTCATTCTGCTACGCTGTTTTTCCTGATTCAAAGTTCTCATATTCCAAAATTCAAATCGGAAAGAGTCTTTCGTAGCAAAAAATATCCCATAACTCATCATTGTTACGTAATTCTGATTTCTGATTCTATTTGCTGTAGATTTTATCACTTCTAACGCAATCTAATACTACTGAAATTACAAGTGTTACTAATAACAAATCACATCATCCAAAGACCGCCTCAACCTAAAACAGCAACTGTCAAATTTTTGGCTGAATTTTCTTCAAAGTTCACTACAACTCAAGGATGAAGGCTGCATAATAGGCAGGTTTAAGCATAGCACCCAGAATTTTTAGTAAAAGCCTTATCCATTGCATTGTAAAATGATCTTTGTCCCAAGGAAAGAAAAAAGTAGCACATTACTCAGAAAACTTTCTCTCTCCGTCAGTCATCATTGGCCTTAGACTAAATGGACATTCTTCTGGTCTACATTCCTAGACATGATTTAAACATGAATTAAACAAAACGCGGTGTAACATGCTTACTACTTAAAGTGGTCTGTACAGAGGACTCCGTAGTCCTAATTGGCTATAATCCAATAAGCCGTAAGCCAGTAAGTTGTAAGTAAATTGTCAATTGTCATTGGCTCTACAATGAAATTAAATAATTTTTTTTTTTTTAACTGAAAGTAAGGAGCGACATTAAAACTTAAAACGAACAGAAATTGTTCCGTATATGAAAGGGGCTGTCCCTCCTCAATACCTCGCTCTTTATGCTAAAGTTTTTTATGGTTTTAAAAAATAAAGTTGCGGGACTGATTCAAACTTCAGCGTAAAGAGCGAGGTATTGAAGAGGGGACAGCCCCTTTCATATACGGAATAATTTCTGTTCGTTTTAAGTTTTAATGTCGCTCCTTACTTTCAGTTAAAAAAAAAATTGTTTTTTTATTATTTAATTTCTGAACGTTTTTGAATTAATGCAGCTTTGATTTTGGCTCACCATACATGAATAATTAAAATGAAATTTACATATTAATTTTACTTTTTTGGCTAAATGGCTTTCTCGAAATTTTTTTCTGACGTAACTTACGAATTAACTTACGTGACGAATTTCTATATTCGTATGTTTTATTACGTATATTGGGGAGTTTGTCCCCTAGTCAATACATTGCTCTTTACGCTAAGTTCGAATTTTGTTCGAATCACAAACCCCTGAAACACAAAGGCCGGTTAATTAGAATAGATAGCTCTTTTGAAACTACTAAACAACACTTTGGCGAAAAAGGCGAGGTATTGATTAGGGGGCGAACCCCCTCATATACGTAATAATTTCTGTTTGTTTTAAGTTTTAATGTTGCTCCTTACTTTCAGTTGAAAAACTAGTTTTTTTTATTTAATTTCTGATCGGTTTTCAAATAATGCTGGGAAATCCGGCGCCACCTTCATATAAATGTTCCTTCCCCCAAGGAAACATCCTCCATGGAAGGATCCTCCCCCATAACCCCCTCCTTCGACACCCCCCCCATCAGAAAAAAATTCCTCCTGAAACTTCTTTAAACTTCCCATTAACCAATACTATGTGTAAACAATGGGCAAAGTTCATAACTTCCAGCCCTCCCCCGGGAACTGTGGGGGATTAAGTCATCCTCAAAGAAGTATTTTTTAGATTTTCGACTATGCTGAACAAAACAGCAAACTCAAAATTTTGATTGGGTGACTTTGGGAAAAAGATGAGCGTGGGAGGTGGCCAAGTTGTCCCCCCCCCCAATTTTTCCGGTCACTTAAAAAGGGTACTAGGACTTTTAATTTCCGTTCAAATGAGTCCTCTTACGATATTCTAGGACTACTAGATCGATACGATCACCCCTGGGAAAAAAAAAAAAAAAAAAAAAAAAAAAAAAAAAAAAAAAAAAAAAACAAACACGCATCCGTGATCTTTCTTCTGACAAAAATACAAAATTCCAAATTTTTTCAGATAGAAGCTTGAAACTTCCGCAGTAGGGTTTTCACATATTCTGAATTCGATGGTGTGATTTTCATTAAAGTTCTGTGACTTTCTAGGGGTGTTTCACCATTTTTTCGAAAATAAGGTAAATTTTCTCAGGCACGTAACTTTTGATGGGTAATACTAAACTTAATGAAACTTATATATTTGAAATCAGCATAATATCTGATTCTATTGATGTATCTAGGGGTATCAAATTCCGGTTTTTAGAGTTTCGGTTACTATTGAGCCGGGTCGCTCCTTACTTACAGTTCGTTATCACGAACTGTTTGATTAATTTAAGAAAAAAGTTTTAGCGTTGGAAATAAAGAGGCAAGTTGAAACTAAAACAAGATCAAGTATTGCTTCGTAGCATGTACGACGCAGTTTTGGAAAACTAGTTCAAATAAACCGTCTTATGGTTTTCCCCTGTCTTGTCGAATTTCGAAAAACTAGGGCCTTACAAGCCCTTTAGAATTTTTTAATTTATAGAATTTTTCCCACAAAATAAGTTTTTTCAAATTAAAGTCCTATGACAGAATGAAATATACTAGAAGTTTATTTCATTCTTATATATCGCAGTTAAACAATGGTTTTAAGGGCAAGACTGCTGTATTTTGAATAAGGAGATTAGATGAAATTTTCAATATGGGAACCGACAAAAGTTCGGCCATGTTGATTTCTATGGTGCTCTTTCACGAAGACCAAGGTATTAGCCTTTAAATGAGCTCTTAAACTGCTCTCTGCAATCTTCCTGGGCCCCACTAGTGCGCTGGAGATATAAAAAGAAAAGAGAGATCCATCAGCATTTCAAGCTTTTTCAAGATTCCCAAGAAATTTTTCTTGCAATTAACTACTGTCAAAATAAACTTGCTTTCACTAATAATTTTTATTATTCCTCAATCAAATTTAAACGAATATGGCATTTCATTAGACCGTTTTTTAAATTGGTTTATAGTTTTCCTTAATCAACGGGCTGAAAGGGGGAGAATTAAATAGCGGGGATTTTAAACCTCCGTTCAAGCGCTTTCAACAATGACAATTTTAAAGGAACGCTGGGTATGCTCTCCAGCCTTTTCGCTTAAATGAAGCACTATAATCTTATATTTTGATGTCATATAAAATAGTACAATGGCATAACTAAAAAAATTTATAACAATAAAAATTTTAGATACAAGCATGATCTTCCAAGTAAGCCCCTAAGCACCTCTCTATGATGTTCAATTTGAAATTCTTAAAAATGACAGTCAAATTCCTTTAACTCCTTCTTTAAGGTCAGATTTCAATCCTATAAAGTCATATTATATGGAATAAGATGCATGAATTAGCTTGTAGGTGCCACTCGTTTAGCTTATTCAACAAAATTGTTGGAAACTTTTTTCTTCTTTTCTTTTCGTATTTTTATGTGTGTAGAATTGACTAAAGTCTATTTATTTATTCAGTGTAGTTAATTTTTTTCCTATTCTTTTTTTTGGCGAGCAATGTTTCAGTCTTTATAATCTTTTTTGTTTTCTTTTGATTTAGTACTTCATTGAATGGTATGTGTTCCCTCTCTCATGCAAGCCTAAGAGCTATTATGAAACTGGTGCCGTCATGGGTGCCCATAAGGGGGGGGGGGAAGGGGGCTCCAGACCCCCCCCCCCTGGCTGAATTACGCTGCCTTATATTTGTATTAATTTAAAACACTTCTTTCCACCAAATAAATTTTTCAAAGAAAAGTAAAGAACTCCATTAAGCCAAGAATGGACAGAAATAAAGTCAAATAATCTTCCAAGTGCAAAACTACCACTAATCACTATCAACAAATGAATGAAACTCAAAACGAACAAAGATTAGAATAAATAGCCGAGTCAATCTCAAATCGAGCAAAATTTAAAATTACTAGGGCTGACAATCCCTATGCCTTCCCAAGACCAGAACAAAAATTAGGCTTTACTAAAAAAAATGACCGTGGATTGCCAGTGCAATATACCTATACTGATATTCTTTATTTAAAGTCTTAAATATTTTGTATTTATTTAAGCAAAAAAAAGGTGAAAACACTTAAACGTATTTTATTTTCAGCAAAACGCTTATTATGTTCTGGTCTTGAGAAGGCATGGGGGTTGTCAGCCCTACTTATGTTAATTTTTGCTCGTTTAGAGTTTGACTCGGCTATTTATTCTGATTTCTGTTCGTTTTGGTTTCATTTATTTATTGATAGTGATTTGTGGTAGTTTTACGCTTGGACGATTGCTTGACCTCATTTCTGCCCATTTTAGGCTTAATGGAGCTCTTCAATTTTCTTTGAAAAACTTGTTTTGTGGGACAAGTTTTTTTTTTGAATTAACTTCTTTTTGTGTTTCACTGACAAAGTCATTTTCATGAAAAAAAAAAATATTTTATATCTTTTCGTTTTTTCGGTTTTTTTTTTATCTATATAAGAATCCATAGTTTAGCTTGCTATTTGTATGTTGGGAGAAACTTTTTCAACAATTTGTAATCCTGACGCAAAAAGTATTTTTTAATTTAAATTTATACCTCCTCAACTTGACCTGAAAAAATAAAACTTAATATCATTCAGAAAAGATTCTAACTATGCTCTTTGACAACCTGGATAAACTTACACTATGTTTATTTATTTAAATTGTAATAGCAGAAGTTGTAATAGTAGTAGCCCCGAAAGCTTCAACCTAATACGCCCAGTCGTTCTCGATATTTTGCTGAAGTGTCCTATTGGCAAACCGCCTTTTGATTTAGTTTTAAATTAGCATTTAGTTATATTGCATAATGGGTCAGTTGCATAATTGTGGGGGGTTGACATTCCCAATACCCTTAAAGACACAGCTGCTGAACCGTTCTACTATGCTGAAAAAAAATAGTTGTCTCAGAATTTTGACAGGATGTGTTTGGGAAATAAATCTCTTTTTACTCTTAGAAAGGACACTAGAACTTTTAATTTTGAACCGAAATAGCTTCTTAAAATGTTTCAATGATATTTTTAGCTATTATAGAGTGGTGCTGCCTTTGATAATGCTTATATGCTTTTTTAAAAACCTGCATGCATACCGATTTTTAGTTTAATTGAAACTCCCCTAAACGCTTCCGAAAAGTTTCAACTTTTCGGTTGAAACTTCGACCAAAAAGATGAAACTTTTCGGTTCACCGAAAAGATGAAACTTTTCACCTTTTCAGTTGGTACAGTTACTACCATTACAGTAACTGTTGTGGTAGTATTAAAACTATGCACATAGTGCCTTCTGGCTAGTTCAAAATCCTCCACAACTCACTCTTAAAGGTCTAACTTAATAATATAAGTTGCTCTTGAGAATTACTTTGTCATCTTTTTGAAAATCCACATGCTCATAGTTTTTTTATTTTTTTTTATTTAGTTCAACGTCCGCCTAAATATTTCTTATATTTGATTACTGAAGACATTGTTATATTCTCTTTGGACTATTGGTTACAAAATGGCTAACTCACAATTTCGACCGAATGTGTTTGAGGAAAAGAGAATATCAGGAGAGGGGGGGGGGGCTTTTTCTCGCCATCACGCTTGACTCTTAAAATGCATCTAGAACTTTTCAAATGGAACTAGAACTAACATTTCAAATTGAATGAGCCTCCTCTAAAGTTCACAAGACCACCTCTTCATAAAAACCTTACATGCCCACGAGGCATAACTTACAACCCTTACCCCCATACTCTGGGAGGTTGTGTCAACCCCAAAGGCCATGCTATGAAATCTTTGGAAGATTTTTGAACATATAGCTATCTCAAAATTTCTATAGGATGCATTTGGAGAAGATATGACGTGGGCGGGGGGGGGGGGGTATAGCTGCCCTCCGATAAATTTGACTCTTCAAAATGGCACTTAAACTTCCTATTTCCAAGCCAATGAGCCCCCTTCGAAGTTTATATGACCATCTTTTCCATAAAAACCTTATATACTTTCGGGGCATAACTTACAACCCTTGCCCTGAGGACTGTAGGGGGGTTCTCATCCCCAAAGAAATAATTTTTAGACTTTTAAACTACGTCAAACAAAAAAACTAACTCTAAATTTCAATTGGAAGTGTTTTGGGAAATGATAAGAGTGAGAGGGGGGATGGTTGCCTTCCAATCACTTTTGACTATTAAAGAGGGCACCTTTAAATTTCAACCGAATGAGCCCTTTTTTTAAGTTTCTACGACAACAAATAGCCATCTTAAAGTTTCTATCAGATGCGTTTGAGAAAAATACGACGTGTGTATGTGTGTGTTTTTTTTTTGGGGGGGGGGAGGGGGGTATCTGCCCTCTGATCACATTGACTCTTAAAAAGAAAACTATATCTTCTGATTACCAATCCAATGAGCCCTCTCCGAAGTTTATACAACAACCATTTCTATAAAAACCTTATGTGTCCCCAGGGCATAACTTACGACCCTTGCCCTGAGGAATGCGGGGGGGGGGTATTCTCGAAGACAGAATTTCTGAACATTTCAACTACGCTGAACAAAATGGCTATCTAAAAAATTCTGATTGGATGTGTTTGGGGAAATGATCGTGGTAGGGTGGAGGGGCTGGTTGACCTCCAATCACTTTTGACTGTTAAAAAGGCCAGTAGAACTTCTGATTACCGATCAAATGGGTCCCCTCCGAGGTGTATACGACCAATCTTTCTATAAAAACCTTATATTCCCCCAGGGTATAACTTACAACCTTTGCCCTGAGGGTTGTGGGGGGGGGGGGGTGTTATCCCCAAAGTCGTAATTTTCAGACCTTCAAACTACGCAGAACACGATGGCTATCTCGAAATTTAGATTGGATGTATTTGGGAAAATGATTAACGTGGAGGAGGGGCTTGTTGCCCTCCATGATTTCTTTTTAAGTTTCTATGACATTTCTTCTTATATGAAATGCCATGGTCTAAAAAACAAAAATAAATAATATATTGTGCCCAAATCGCTCTTTACTTAGGCAGCACTATCATGCTGCTTATGGTGCATTTTTCATTTCGGTTTATTGTTTTTTCTTTTTTTTTTAGTACTTTCAACCTCTTTGTTTACATTGCCATGAACTCATTTTCTTTACATCTTTTGCTAGTAAGAAAAACCTGGATAATAATCACCGTTCCTGAAATAGCTTTTAATGTCAAATTGTTCCCACCAAATAGTTTTTTTCCAAAACACATTTTTAAAGTTTTGGTTACTAGTTCGCTCTAAATGTCACTAAAATTTTCTATTCCCAATTGAGCGACCAGATCCTAGATTTCTACGACCTTTTTCTAAGAAGTGTTCCGAAGAAAAAATAACACATAGAGGTCACATTGCTCATTACTAAAAAACTTGATAAACTACACATATTTGGAATCAGCACAAAAAGAAAATTCTTATGGTGTATTAATTGTTATCAAAATTCTATTTTAAGAGTGTTTTTCAGTAATGGCAATTCCAATGGTCCACCCTTTGTTTCGATCACCGACTTTTTCTAGGGATTTCAGGCTTTTTTGAAATTCCCTTGAATTTGCTTTTAAAATAATATTTTACTGTTAAGATCGATTTAGATAATTGTTATGATTGTGGAATCAGCTTGAAAAGGAAATTCTTTTTTACTTCCTAGCTATTTTTTTTTAAAAACGATCCTTTAATTTTTGGTCACTATGGACCCTTTTTCGTTCCTTGGTAAGTTTTAGCTATCGTTGCAAACATTATAGCACTGTCATGATCTACTGTCCCAGGTATAACTGAAACTAGAGGATGCCAGTAATACTTACAACTTACAGAAATCTGAACTGAGGACTCAAGAGTACTATTTGGCAAAGCTGGATTATGTGCATGGCATCGTAAATAAAGGTCATTGTCATCGATTCGTGGACGGAGTCTCAAATGACTGACTGTTAAATTTCCATCTTTTGATTTCTAGAAAATAATGAAATTTAGCACAAGAAATAAAGGAGGGAAAGGCAACATAGAATGCAACATCTACAGATTCACACCATACCTTGGTCAGCATCATAGGCTTGTCTACACATACTGTGAGCATGGTCCGCAGAATTGTTTTTTTTGAATGTTCTAGTTCGACTGATCAGGGGTTGCATCTACCAATAACGTGATATCAATCAAAATACAGCCAACTTAAATTAAATCCAGCCAGCAAAGAAAGCAAACTTTTTCATTAGTTTTCTTATGAGATTATACACAGAATTCAAATTTAAAGTTTTCAAACTTTTTAAATTTTGACGAACCAGACTGTAAGTAGAAGTCTAAGGACAGGTAATTAAATCCCAAGTTTACTCTCATTGGCTAGAATATTTGGGATACCGAGCTTCTACAACTAGGATTTTTAGCTAAAATCTATGGGGAGGTCACTTGGCAGGTACAAATAAAAATAAATAGCTTATTGAAACTTAAAAGAACTTTTAACGACTGCTTTAAGTAGGTCTAAATGCCAATATTTTTGAGCCCTTTAATTTATCTAAATTCACAAAGTTCGGAGATTTTCAACAAATATGTTTATTGCAATTAATTAAAAAAAAAGCTATCCGAAAAAGAAGTTTTTCAAAGAAAAGGAAAGGCCATATTAAACTTAAGATCCGAATAAATAAAAATCTATAATAACTCAAACTCAAAACGACCAGAAGTTTTTATTAAAAAATAAATGAAACCTAAAGTGGACAGAAATTAAATAAACAATAATAGCAAACAAACACACAACAAGTACCATATAATGATGGTACTCTTCTGCTTACTAATAAGCGAGCAGAAGAGGGGAGGTAATCTGTAGCAAGCTTCGTAGTACCTGCCGGGAGTGTGTCTCCCTTAAACTACGGGGAATAGATAGCAGGGCCCTACGCTTTCCTCGCTTATTGGCGTTTCACTCAGCGTTGAGCATTTTCAGTGCGGGACGAAACCGATGAGATGCAATGAGTGCGGGTGTGGCTAAACTGAAGTACTGTTATTGCCCAATTCTGAATTTCACTCAGCGAAATATTGTGAATCGAAGTATTGCAATCGAATCTTTCGCTCAGCGAAAGATTCGATTACGTAAGCGCACAAGTTTTTGCTTGAGAATGTGGAAGATAACGTAATGAAGGAAAGACGTGCCGCAATAGCTCCTGGGACTATGATGGACGATATATGTGAGGCTTTGAAAACTGTGGAGTAACGAGGTAATTTCAATATTAGATTTACAATCCAGGACCCGAAAGAAGTGCCTACTATACCGTTCGATTCTTACACGTCTTTGAAGTGTAAAGTGACCGAATGCTGCGAAAAGTTGAACTCATGCATTGACAGGGTTGGGAATCTGTTTGGCAATAAGGAGTGGCCTACTCTTCGTGAGACAAACCCTGTATGTATAGTGATTAAAAAGCCCCCTAAAGAATGTATGGAATCAGCGGTCGGCCAAAAGAAATTCCTTTATGATTTAGCTGGTACCGGGCAAATAGCCAGAGTAGTTACGCAAAAAGATTCTTTAGTTATATTGCCTCGCAATGCATCCGATTCTCAGTCATTGGTGTATACTATTAAAGCTGGTAAGCCCAAAGCAGCAGTCTCGTTGCGCAAAAAGGACTATCTAGTAGTTGCCAGAAATTTACCGTTGTCCATTCGATTCCAATCTCAAAGCAGCCAGCCCCGCAATTTCCAATGTAAACCAAATCGGAAAAGGCCCAGCTTTCAAAATTCAGTTTCACTGATCAGGAGGCCCTGGATCCAGCGTTGAAAACGGGCTCATAGTCGTTTTTTTGTTAGTGAGGCTCAGTCCTTTTGTCAGCCCACCGAAATGTTGTTTCCGATGCCAGCCACTAAACCACCTTGCAAAAGATTTTAACGAAGCGGTGAAATGTGCCATATGCACCGATGGACATACCACATCAAAGGATACACCATGCACCTCTGGAAATGTGAAATGCGTGCACTGCAGGGGAAGCACCCGCCATTTAGCTTAAAGTGTAGAGTTATCCGAGATGCGGCAAAACCTAAAACTCAATTATTTCCACTTACTCAATAAATATATACGGACATACTTCCCATATGTTACAGTTATTGTATGACAGAATCCATAAGCATGACGTGTTACGCTTTCAGGAACATTGGCTTAGAGAAGAGAATATGAGTATGTTTGAACGTAGTCCAGACAAACAATATTTTTTCCATCCTGCTATTCGAAAGAGCTCAGCTGGTCGACCTTCGGGAGGGCTTGGACTCGTAATTAGTCGAGCGCTATATGCCTCCCTTATTGAATCATGTGATTCCGTCTTAGCAGTTAAAGCTGAAGCAGCTCCGATAAACAACATTGTGACTGTTTACCTATCCACCAACTATAGAAACCAGGCCTCAGAAATGGAGTTCAACGACGTCTGCTCTCGCCTTGGCCGACTACTTGCTCGGGTGTGCAATGAAAGAGTGGTAATCTGCGGTGACTTCAATTGCTCGCCAGACGACGATACACGGTTCACAACATTACTTACCTGTTTGCCTACAGGCATGTGACTTGTACCAAAAGATAATAGTTTTACGCCACTTAAGTTATGTTTTTGAGGAGGGTTTAGTTGCAGCTGAATATGATTATAATTATTATAATTTTGTTGGGTGTTGTTTGGAGGTTCACTGGTTTTCGGGTCCGGTAAGTTGAGCTCTAATTATGTTTTTTTTTCTCTCTCTTTTTTTTGGTTTTTGATTTATTAGGAGGGTTTTCTCCCGCACAAACATGCTTCAGGGAATCGATGATGTATATATATATTTTTTTTTTTTTTAAATAAACCCAGTGTTACTTATCCATAATACCTCTGGTGCAACTTCTGATATAGACCATTTTTCCTGCAACTTTACGGCCAGTGATAGACTGAATGAAGTTGATAGTGAATGCGTTAATACTGATCATCTTGGCTTTAGTCACCGAATAAGTAGGGCTTCCCCCAAACAGGCTAGAAAGTCGCAATAGTACACTTGTGATGATTGGGGTAAAGCTGATCTTGTGCTATTTACAACAGTTCTAGATTCTGTGTTTTCAAAAATTAATATCCCGCTTCAGCTACTTGAACATGTTTGTTGTGAAGACCGAACTGGGTTTAATATTTTTACTGAGGAATGAATTTATAGTATGAAAGTAGCACAGGTTTACGCTGTACCTGTTTCGAGAGTTCGTCTTGGCACGCGAAAGCCGGGATGGTCAAACCCAGAAGTAAAAGCAGAAAAAATCGTGTCAAACAGTACAATCGGGAATGGAATTCGCAAGGTTGACCTAGATCTGGGACCCTGTCCCGGCTATTTTGCGAGTCTAAGAAGCAATATAGTCAAATAGTAAATGAGATGCAAGTGCGAAATGAGGAAATATTATCAAAGACTCTGTCAGATTCACCCGAAAAGCTTTGACGACTGGTAAAGCAACAGAAACTAAGTACTGATGGTGATGTAAAAATATCCAGTGAGGAGTGGGAAAATCACTACCGGGGTGTGTATAAGTCCGTGAACCTAACCTTGAACATGGAATATGAAAAAAAACTTCAAGCCTCACTACAGGTTTTCCCTAATCACCGTAGTTTAATCTATGTGAGTGCTGGTCAAATTATAGCCGGTGCTATGAAATTGAAAAAAGGGAAAGCAATGGGACTTGATAGAATTAAAAGTGAGCACCTTAATTTAGGTTCAAAGCTTCTTTTTTAGTTAACTTCATTGCTTTTTTTTATGTGTCTGAACACTGGATGATCCCGCAGAACCTTTGTTGTGGAAAAACAACTAATATACAGAAAAAAATGGGTGACAAAGATATATGTTCTTCGTTTCGCCCCATAACAGTTCCTTCGGTTCTTGGTAAGGTTTTCGAAAGAATTCTGCTGCCGAATCTAGTCCTGTCTTTTGTTACGGGTTCTAAGCAATTTGGCATTAAAGCTCGTCATGGTTGTGCAACGGAGCATAGATTAATGAAAAAGATTTTCAGGCGAGGAACCGAGTCAAAGACAACTCTCTGCATGTGCAGTGTTAATATATCTGCAGCATTTGATTCAGTTTTGCTTCCACAGTTTCTTTCGACTATTCTAGAGAATGGGGTTGATCCCAGCATAGTTAAGGTCCTGCATTTTTTGTAAAATAATAGTGTTATTCGTTTTTGTACCGGTATAATGAAACGTGATGGAAGATCTGTACCTATTCTTACAGAAGAAACACACCTCAAAAAAGGAGTGAGGCAAGGATCAGCAATTAGCCTGGTTTTATTTAATACGGCAATTTACAGCGCTGCTAAGCATATTTATGGTCGCTACTTTCTTGATGGCGTAGATTTGAGTTTTATATCGTATGCGGATGACCTCCTTCTACTAATTTCTTCACTGTCGCTTTTAAAAGAAAATTTTGAGCTGCTGGTTAACCTTTACAAAGATATTGGCCTCCGTGTTAATATCTCTAAGACAGAATTTGTAGTACCTAACGGTACAGATAGCACGAGAATTCTTCTTTCGGTTTGCGATGGTCCTGCTGTTGCTCGATCAGAGACAATTAAGTATCTCGGAATTCAGTACGGATCTGACATTAGAACGCTGCGCGGCCTGGTTTCGTCCTCGGCATATCAAGGCATGCGCACCGGGTATACAAAAGCGGTAGCTCTGAAAAATACTGTGAGCAAAATGATTCTGGTAGGACATTTTAACACAATGGTAACACCGCGTTTTCTTTACATTTCCTCTTTATTCGATCTGCTTACACAGTCCGAAAAACGACAAGTTCGTACTAAATACTTCAAGGTTGCAAAATATCTGTTAGGAATCGTGCCCTGGACGTTCAATACCTCCTTATGCCAAAGGTTCAGAATTATTGATCTAACCGCAAAATGCGAAGAAATTGAAAGCCGTGCTCGTGCCCAAACCCTGACGTAGCTGTATTTCTCTCCGCTGACACGGCTTATGTATGATTTTGCTTAAATTTTGTGTGTGTCATATAGTTGTGTGAAGTGTTCTCTTTTTTTTTCTTGTGTTGATTATTTACTCCACTACCTTCTTTTGTTCTGTAGTTGGTATAAATAAAATATTATTATTTCTATATATAAATAAATAAATCTTAAAAAAGGTAAAACTTAAATTAAATATGTAAATCAAGTTTTAAAAGAAGAAAAATCACTACAAGCAAGAGTTTGGCTAATGCCCTCCTCCCTAACGGTAAAAGTATAAAGCCTATTGCGTCATCAGCGTTTTAAGTTTTATATGGCTACTATATTTTTTGAAAAATTTCTTTTTCGGAAAGTTTTTTTTAATTAATTTCGGATCATTTTTGATTGCCGAAGTTTAAAGTTTTTTTTTTTAATTCAATATTTATAAATCACATTTTTTTTTCAACAGCAAAGTTTCATCAAAGTATCAATTCTAGTATCATACTAGTAGAAAGGGGAGTACCAGCCCCATCCCTCACCTCTGCTGCCATCTACAATTGAGTCTGACTCTGATCCCACACAATATATAGGCATAGAGTCCCTAGGGAGATGGTTTTTCTCACTGACAATGAAAAACAGGATTTTTCTCACTTTTATGGATGTTTCTTGGATGGTTATGAGTGTCGGTCAATTTATTTGATGTTTTTCATGGATGTCAACAGCAATTTATGTCTGTTTTATGGTTTTTGTCAGAGAGAATGAAAAACAGGATTTTTCTCACTTTGATGTATTTCCAAGGAGAATTGTCTCCGGGCGAAGTTTATTAATGTCTTTGGAGTTCGTCCAGGAGAATTGTTTCCGGGTGAAGTTTGCAAATGCGCATTAACGGTGGGGAAGAGATATTTTGATCTTTGAGATGAAGAGATTAACGCGGGAAAGGGATTTCCTAAGAATTTCAAAAGTGACAGCGCAGGGATGCCAAAACAAAAGGAACACGCAGAAATTACGTTTAGGGGTTATTTGGGCGAAACCGTTTTAGAAATTTTAGGGAATTATTTTGGCGAAACAGTTAGAGACATTTTAAAAGGTGATTTTAGAAGATGTTTTAGAAGAAAATTTGAGGTTGAAACTCTGTGGTCGTTATAATACACAAGTTGTATTTGAACAGTGTTGTGAGGTCCTCTACCCCAGCCCCAAAGGGCTCCGATCCCCCTACCCCAACCCCGAAGGAAGCCCCGGGCTCCCAAAGGTCCCCGGGCTCCCAAAGGACCACCCGCCCCCCCCCCAAGTGCCCCAGGGCCCCCACATTTGTTTTGTTTGCATGTCTGGGTTGGTGTTTGCAAGTCCAAGTATTGTCTTTGTTGCTTTGAATATGTAAAGTGCATATCTTTCTCTGTTTGCATGTCTGATTCTATTTGTTTGCATGTCTGGGTTAGTGTTTGCAAGTCCGAGTATTTGTCGTTGTGGTTTGTATATCTAAAGTGCCTGTCTTTCTCTGTTTGCATGTCTGATTCTATTTGTTTGCATGTCTGGGTTGGTGTCTGCAAGTCCAAATATCTGTCTTTGTTGGTTTGTATATCTAAAATGCCTATCTTTCTCTTTTTGCATATCTGATTCTGTTTGTTTGCAAGTCTGGGTTGGTGTTTGCAAGTCCAACTATTTGTCTTTGTTGGTTTGTATATCTAAAGTGCTTATCTTTCTCTGTTTGCATATCTGATTCTATTTGTTTGCATGTCTGGGTTGGTGTTTGCAAGTCCAAGTATTTGTCTTTGTTGGTTTGTATATTTAAAGTGCCTGTCTTTCTCTGTTTGCATGTCTGATTCTATTTGTTTGCATGTCTGGGTTGGTGTTTGCAAGTCCAAGTATCTGTCTTTGATGGTTTATATATCTAAAGTGCCTGTCTTTCTCTGGTTGCATGTCTGATTCTATTTGTTTGCAAATCTGGGTTGGTGTTTGCAAGTCCAAGTATTTGTCTTTGTTGGTGCGTATATCTAAAGTGCCTGTCTTTCTCTGTTTGCTTGTCTGATTTTATTTGTTTGCATGTCTGGGTTGGAGTTTGCAAGTCCAAAGTATTTGTCTTTGTTGGTTTGTATATCTAAAGTACCTGTCTTTCTCTGTTTGCGTGTCTGATTCTATTTTTTGCATGTCTGGGTTGGTGTTTGCAAGTCCAAAGTATTTGTCTTTGTTGGTTTGTATATCTAAAGTGCCTGTCTTTTCTCTGCTTGCATGTCTGATTCTATTTGTTTACATGTCTGGGTTGATGTTTGCAAGTCCAAGTATTTGTCATTGATGGTTTGTATATCTAAAGTGCCTGTCTTTCTCTGTTTGCATGTCTGATTCTATTTGTTTGCATGTATGGGTTGGTGTTTGCACGTCCATGTATTTGTCTTTGTTGGTTTGTATATCTAAATTGCCTGTCTTTCTCTGTTTGCGTGTCTGATTCTATTTGCTTACATGTCTCGGTTGGTGTTTGTAAGTCCAAGTATTTGTCTTTGTTGGTTTGTATATCTAAAGTGCGTGTCTTTCTCTGTTTGCATGTCTGATTCTATTTGTTTGCATGTCTGGGTTGGTATTTGCACGTCCATGTATTTGTCTTTGTTGGTTTGTATATCTAAATTGCCTGTCTTTCTCTGTTTGCGTGTCTGATTCTATTTGCTTACATGTCTGGGTTGGTGTTTGCAAGTCCAAGTATTTGTCTTTTTGGTTTGTATATCTAAAGTGCCTGTCTTTCTCTGTTTGCGTGTCTGATTCTATTTGTTTACATGTCTGGGTTGGTGTTTGCAAGTCCAAGTATTTGTCGTTGTTGGTTTGTATATCTAAAGTGCCTATCTTTCTCTGTTTGCATTTCTGATTCTATTTGTTTGCATGTCTGGGTTGGTGTTTGTAAGTCCAAGTATTTGTCTTTGTTGGTTTGTATATCTAAAGTGCGTGTCTTTCTCTGTTTGCATGTCTAATTCTATTTGTTTGCACGTCTGGGTTGGTATTTTGTAAGTCAAAGTATTTGTCTTTGTTGGTTTGTATATCTAAAGTGCCGGTCTTTCTCTGTTTGCATGTCTGATTCTAATTGTTTGAATGTCTGGGTTGGTGTTTGCAAGTCCAAGTATTTGTCTTTGTTGGGTTGTATATCTAAAGTGCCTATCTTTCTCTGTTTGCATGTCTGATTCTATTTGTTTGCATGTCTGGGTTGATGTTTGCAAGTCCAAGTATTTGTCTTTGTTGGTTTGTATATCTAAAGTGCCTTCTTTCTCTGTTTGTATGTCTGATTCTATTTGTTTGCATGTCTGGGTTGGTGTTTGCAAGTCCAACTATTTGTCTTTGTTGGTTTGTATATCTAAAGTGCATGCCTTTTCTGTTTGTGTGTCTGATTCTATTTGTTTGTATGTCTGGGTTGGTGTTAGCAAGTCCAAGTATTTGTCGTTGTTGTTTTGTATATCTAAAGTGCCTGTCTTTCTCTGTTTGCATATCTGATTCTATTTGTTTGCATGTCTGGGTTGGTGTCTGCAAGTCCAGGTATCTGTCTTTGTTGGTTTGTATATCTAAAGTGCCTATCTTTCTCTGTTTGTATGTCTGATTCTATTTGTTTGCATGTCTGGGTTGGTGTTTGCAAGTCCAAGTATTTGTCTTTGTTGGTTTGTATATCTAAAGTGCATATCTTTCTCTGTTTGCATATCTGATTCTATTTGTTTGCATGTCTGAGTTGGTGTTTGCAAGTCCAAGTATTTCTCTTTGTTGGTTTGTATATTTAAAGTGCCTGTCTTTCTCTGTTTGCATGTCTGATTCTATTTGTTTGCATGTTTGGGTTGGTGTTTGCAAGTCCAAGTATCTGTCTTTGATGGTTTATATATCTGAAGTACCTGTCTTTCTCTGGTTGCATGTCTGATTCTATTTGTTTGCATGTCTGGGTTGGTGTTTGCAAGTCCAAGTATTTGTCTTTGTTGGTTTGTATATCTAAAGTGCCTGTCTTTCTCTGTTTGCATGTCTGATTCTATTTGTTTGCATGTCTGGGTTGGTGTTTGCAAGTCCAAAGTATTTGTCTTTGTTGGTTTGTATATCTAAAGTGCCTGTCTTTTTCTGTTTGCGTGTCTGATTCTATTTGTTTGCATGTCTGGGATTGGTGTTTGCAAGTCCAAGTATTTGTCTGCAAGTCCAAGTACTTGTCGTTGTTGGTTGTATATCTAAAGTGCCTGTCTTTCTCTGTTTACATGTCTGATTCTATTTGTTTGCATGTCTGGGTTGGTGTTTGCAAGTCCAAGTATTTGTCTTTGTTGGTTTGTATATCTAAAGTGCCTGTCTTTCTCTGTTTGCATGTCTGATTCTATTTGTTTGCATGTCTGGGTTGGTGTTTACAAGTCCAAGTATTTGTCTTTGTAGGTTTGTGTATCTAAAGTGCCTATCTTTCTCTGTTTGCATGTCTGGGTTGGTGTTTGCAAGTCAAAGTATTTGTCTTTGTTGGTTTGTATATCTAAAGTACCTGTCTTTCTCTGTTTGCATGTCTGATTCTATTTGTTTACATGTCTGGGTTGATGTTTGCAAGTCCAAAAAATTTGTCTTTGTTGCTTTGTATATCTAAAGTGCCTGTCTTTCTCTGTTTGTGCGTCTGATTCTATTTGTTTGCCTGTCTAGGTTGGTGTTTGCAAGTCCAAGTATTTGTCTTTGTTGGTTTGTATATCTAAAGTGCATGTCTTTCTCTGTTTGCATGTCTGATTCTATTTGTTTGCATGTCTGGGTTGATGTTTGCAAGTCCAAGAATTTGTCTTTGTCGGTTTGTATATCTAAAGTGCCTGTCTTTCTCTGTTTGCATGTCTGATTCTATTTGTTTACATGTCTGGGTTGGTGTTTGCAAGTCCAAGTATTTTTCTTTGTTGATTTGTATATCTAAAGTGCCTGTCTTTCTCTGTTTGCATGTCTGATTCTATTTGTTTGCATGTCTGGGCTGGTGTTTACAAGTCCAAGTATTTGTCTTTTGTTGGTTTGTATATCTAAAGTGCCTGTTTTCTCTGTTTGCATGTCTGATTCTATTTGCTTGCATGTCTGCGTTGGTTTTTGCAAGTCCAAGTATTTGTCTTTGTTGGTTTGTATATCTAAAGTGCCTATCTTTCTCTGTTTGCATGTCTGATTCTATTTGTTTGCATGTCTGGGTTGGTGTTTGCAAGTCCAAGTATCTGTCTTTGTTGGTTTGTATATCTAAAGTGCCTATCTTTCTCTGTTTGCATGTCTGATTCTATTTGTTTGCATGTCTGGGTTGGTGTTTGCAAGTCCAAGTGTTTGTCGTTGTTGATTTGTATATCTAAAGTGCCTGTCTTTCTCTGTTTGCAAGTCCAAGTATCTGTCTTTGTTGGTTTGTATATCTAAAGTGTCTATCTTTCTCTGTTTGCATGTCTGATTCTATTTGTTTGCATGTCTGAGTTGGTGTTTGCAAGTCCAAGAATTTGTCGTAGTTGGTTTGTACATCTAAAGTGCCTGTCTTTCTCTGTTTGCATGTCTGATTCTATTTGTTTGCATGTCTGGGTTAGTGTTTGCAAGTCCGAGTATTTGTCGTTGTGGTTTGTATATCTAAAGTGCCTGTCTTTCTCTGTTTGCATGTCTGATTCTATTTGTTTGCATGTCTGGGTTGGTGTCTGCAAGTCCAAATATCTGTCTTTGTTGGTTTGTATATCTAAAATGCCTATCTTTCTCTTTTTGCATATCTGATTCTGTTTGTTTGCAAGTCTGGGTTGGTGTTTGCAAGTCCAACTATTTGTCTTTGTTGGTTTGTATATCTAAAGTGCTTATCTTTCTCTGTTTGCATATCTGATTCTATTTGTTTGCATGTCTGGGTTGGTGTTTGCAAGTCCAAGTATTTGTCTTTGTTGGTTTGTATATTTAAAGTGCCTGTCTTTCTCTGTTTGCATGTCTGATTCTATTTGTTTGCATGTCTGGGTTGGTGTTTGCAAGTCCAAGTATCTGTCTTTGATGGTTTATATATCTAAAGTGCCTGTCTTTCTCTGGTTGCATGTCTGATTCTATTTGTTTGCAAATCTGGGTTGGTGTTTGCAAGTCCAAGTATTTGTCTTTGTTGGTGCGTATATCTAAAGTGCCTGTCTTTCTCTGTTTGCTTGTCTGATTTTATTTGTTTGCATGTCTGGGTTGGAGTTTGCAAGTCCAAAGTATTTGTCTTTGTTGGTTTGTATATCTAAAGTACCTGTCTTTCTCTGTTTGCGTGTCTGATTCTATTTTTTTGCATGTCTGGGTTGGTGTTTGCAAGTCCAAAGTATTTGTCTTTGTTGGTTTGTATATCTAAAGTGCCTGTCTTTTCTCTGCTTGCATGTCTGATTCTATTTGTTTACATGTCTGGGTTGATGTTTGCAAGTCCAAGTATTTGTCATTGATGGTTTGTATATCTAAAGTGCCTGTCTTTCTCTGTTTGCATGTCTGATTCTATTTGTTTGCATGTATGGGTTGGTGTTTGCACGTCCATGTATTTGTCTTTGTTGGTTTGTATATCTAAATTGCCTGTCTTTCTCTGTTTGCGTGTCTGATTCTATTTGCTTACATGTCTCGGTTGGTGTTTGTAAGTCCAAGTATTTGTCTTTGTTGGTTTGTATATCTAAAGTGCGTGTCTTTCTCTGTTTGCATGTCTGATTCTATTTGTTTGCATGTCTGGGTTGGTATTTTGTAAGTCCATGTATTTGTCTTTGTTGGTTTGTATATCTAAATTGCCTGTCTTTCTCTGTTTGCGTGTCTGATTCTATTTGCTTACATGTCTGGGTTGGTGTTTGCAAGTCCAAGTATTTGTCTTTTTTGGTTTGTATATCTAAAGTGCCTGTCTTTCTCTGTTTGTGTGTCTGATTCTATTTGTTTGCATGTCTGGGTTGGTATTTGCAAGTCCAAGTATTTGTCGTTGTTGGTTTGTATATCTAAAGTGCCTATCTTTCTCTGTTTGCATTTCTGATTCTATTTGTTTGCATGTCTGGGTTGGTGTTTGTAAGTCCAAGTATTTGTCTTTGTTGGTTTGTATATCTAAAGTGCGTGTCTTTCTCTGTTTGCATGTCTAATTCTATTTGTTTGCACGTCTGGGTTGGTATTTTGTAAGTCAAAGTATTTGTCTTTGTTGGTTTGTATATCTAAAGTGCCGGTCTTTCTCTGTTTGCATGTCTGATTCTAATTGTTTGAATGTCTGGGTTGGTGTTTGCAAGTCCAAGTATTTGTCTTTGTTGGTTGTATATCTAAAGTGCCTATCTTTCTCTGTTTGCATGTCTGATTCTATTTGTTTGCATGTCTGGGTTGATGTTTGCAAGTCCAAGTATCTGTCTTTGTTGGTTTGTATATCTAAAGTGCCCTTCTTTCTCTGTTTGTGTGTCTGATTCTATTTGTTTGCATGTCTGGGTTGGTGTTTGCAAGTCCAAGTATTTGTCTTTGTTGGTTTGTATATCTAAAGTGCATGCCTTTTTCTGTTTGTGTGTCTGATTCTATTTGTTTGTATGTCTGGGTTGGTGTTAGCAAGTCCAAGTATTTGTCGTTGTTGTTTTGTATATCTAAAGTGCCTGTCTTTCTCTGTTTGCATATCTGATTCTATTTGTTTGCATGTCTGGGTTGGTGTCTGCAAGTCCAGGTATCTGTCTTTGTTGGTTTGTATATCTAAAGTGCCTATCTTTCTCTGTTTGTATGTCTGATTCTATTTGTTTGCATGTCTGGGTTGGTGTTTGCAAGTCCAACTATTTGTCTTTGTTGGTTTGTATATCTAAAGTGCATATCTTTCTCTGTTTGCATATCTGATTCTATTTGTTTGCATGTCTGAGTTGGTGTTTGCAAGTCCAAGTATTTCTCTTTGTTGGTTTGTATATTTAAAGTGCCTGTCTTTCTCTGTTTGCATGTCTGATTCTATTTGTTTGCATGTTTGGGTTGGTGTTTGCAAGTCCAAGTATCTGTCTTTGATGGTTTATATATCTGAAGTACCTGTCTTTCTCTGGTTGCATGTCTGATTCTATTTGTTTGCATGTCTGGGTTGGTGTTTGCAAGTCCAAGTATTTGTCTTTGTTGGTTTGTATATCTAAAGTGCCTGTCTTTCTCTGTTTGCATGTCTGATTCTATTTGTTTGCATGTCTGGGTTGGTGTTTGCAAGTCCAAAGTATTTGTCTTTGTTGGTTTGTATATCTAAAGTGCCTGTCTTTTCTGTTTGCGTGTCTGATTCTATTTGTTTGCATGTCTGGGATTGGTGTTTGCAAGTCCAAGTATTTGTCTGCAAGTCCAAGTACTTGTCGTTGTTGGTTTGTATATCTAAAGTGCCTGTCTTTCTCTGTTTACATGTCTGATTCTATTTGTTTGCATGTCTGGGTTGGTGTTTGCAAGTCCAAGTATTTGTCTTTGTTGGTTTGTATATCTAAAGTGCCTGTCTTTCTCTGTTTGCATGTCTGATTCTATTTGTTTGCATGTCTGGGTTGGTGTTTACAAGTCCAAGTATTTGTCTTTGTAGGTTTGTGTATCTAAAGTGCCTATCTTTCTCTGTTTGCATGTCTGGGTTGGTGTTTGCAAGTCAAAGTATTTGTCTTTGTTGGTTTGTATATCTAAAGTACCTGTCTTTCTCTGTTTGCATGTCTGATTCTATTTGTTTACATGTCTGGGTTGATGTTTGCAAGTCCAAAAAATTTGTCTTTGTTGCTTTGTATATCTAAAGTGCCTGTCTTTCTCTGTTTGTGCGTCTGATTCTATTTGTTTGCCTGTCTAGGTTGGTGTTTGCAAGTCCAAGTATTTGTCTTTGTTGGTTTGTATATCTAAAGTGCCTGTCTTTCTCTGTTTGCATGTCTGATTCTATTTGTTTGCATGTCTGGGTTGATGTTTGCAAGTCCAAGAATTTGTCTTTGTTGGTTTGTATATCTAAAGTGCCTGTCTTTCTCTGTTTGCATGTCTGATTCTATTTGTTTACATGTCTGGGTTGGTATTTGCAAGTCCAAGTATTTTTCTTTGTTGATTTGTATATCTAAAGTGCCTGTCTTTCTCTGTTTGCATGTCTGATTCTATTTGTTTGCATGTCTGGGCTGGTGTTTACAAGTCCAAGTATTTGTCTTTTGTTGGTTTGTATATCTAAAGTGCCTGTTTTTCTCTGTTTGCATGTCTGATTCTATTTGCTTGCATGTCTGCGTTGGTTTTTGCAAGTCCAAGTATTTGTCTTTGTTGGTTTGTATATCTAAAGTGCCTATCTTTCTCTGTTTGCATGTCTGATTCTATTTGTTTGCATGTCTGGGTTGGTGTTTGCAAGTCCAACTATCTGTCTTTGTTGGTTTGTATATCTAAAGTGCCTATCTTTCTCTGTTTGCATGTCTGATTCTATTTGTTTGCATGTCTGGGTTGGTGTTTGCAAGTCCAAGTGTTTGTCGTTGTTGATTTGTATATCTAAAGTGCCTGTCTTTCTCTGTTTGCAAGTCCAAGTATCTGTCTTTGTTGGTTTGTATATCTAAAGTGTCTATCTTTCTCTGTTTGCATGTCTGATTCTATTTGTTTGCATGTCTGAGTTGGTGTTTGCAAGTCCAAGAATTTGTCGTAGTTGGTTTGTACATCTAAAGTGCCTGTCTTTCTCTGTTTGCATGTCTGATTCTATTTGTTTGCATGTCTGGGTTGGTGTTTGCAAGTCCAAGTATTTGTCTTTGCTGGTTTGTATATCTAAAGTGCCTATCTTTCTCTGTTTGCATGTCTGATTCTATTTGTTTGCATGTCAGGGTTGGGGTTTGCAAGTCCAAGTATCTGTCTTTGTTGGTTTGTATATCTAAAGTGCATATCTTTCTCTGTTTGCATGTCTGATTCTATTTGTTTGCATGTCTGGGTTGATTTTTGCAAGTCCAAGAATTTTCCTTTGTTGCTTTGTATATCTAAAGTGCCTATCTTTCTCTGTCTGCGTGTCTGATTCTATTTGTTTGCATGTCTGGTTTGGTGTTTGCAAGTCCAAATATTTGTCTTTGTTGGTTTGTATATCTAAAGTGTCTGTCTTTCTCTGTTTGCATATCTGATTCTATTTGTTTGCATGTCTGGGTTAGTGTTTGCAAGCCCAAGTATTTGTCTTGGTTGGTTTGTATATCTAAAGTACCTGTATTTCTCTGTTTTGCATGTCTGATTCTATTTGTTTGCATGTCTGGGTTGGTGTTTGCAAGTCCAAGTATTTGTCTTTGCTGGTTTGTATATCTAAAGTGCATGTCTTTCTCTGTTTGCATGTCTGATTCTATTTGTTTGCATGTCTGGGTTGATGTTTGCAAGTCCAAGAATTTGTCTTTGTTGCTTTGTATATCTAAAGTGCCTGTCTTTCTCTGTTTGCAGGTCTGATTCTATTGTTTGCATGTTTAGGTTAGTGTTTGCAAGTCCAAGTATTTGTCTTTGCTGGTTTGTATATCTAAAGTGCATGTCTTTCTCTGCTTGCATGTCTGATTCTATTTGTTTGCATGTCTGGGTTGATGTTTGCAAGTCCAAGAATTTGTCTTTGTCGGTTTGTATATCTAAAGTGCCTGTCTTTCTCTGTTTGCATGTCTGATTCTATTTGTTTGCATGTCTGGGTTGATGTTTGCAAGTCCAAGAATTTGTCTTTGTTGCTTTGTATATCTAAAGTGCCTGTCTTTCTCTGTTTGCAGGTCTGATTCTATTGTTTGCATGTTTAGGTTAGTGTTTGCAAGTCCAAGTATTTGTCTTTGCTGGTTTGTATATCTAAAGTGCATGTCTTTCTCTGTTTGCATGTCTGATTCTATTTGTTTGCATGTCTGGGTTGATGTTTGCAAGTCCAAGAATTTATCTTTGTTGGTTTGTATATCTAAAGTGCCTGTCTTTCTCTGTTTGCATGTCTGATTCTATTTGTTTGCATGTCTGGGTTGGTGTTCGCAAGTCCAAGTATTTGACTTGTTGGTTTGTATATCTAGTGCCTGTCTTTCTCAGTTTGCATGTCTGATTCTATTTGTTTGCATGTCTGAGTTGGTGTTTGCAAGTCCAAGGCTAGATTAAGCTGGGTTAGATTAGGTTATGTTAAGTTAGGTTAGCCTACATACGTGCGCGTACGTTTTGCTACAACCGCAAGCATGCATAGTGAGAGAGAAATACAAAGTCGACCTGCAGGGATTTTCCGGCGAGTATGGTTAGGTTAGGCTAGATTAAGTTAGGTTAGGTTAGGCTAAGTTAGATTAGGTTAAGTTAGGTTAGGTTAGCCTACGTACGCGCGCGTACGTAGGCTAACCTAACCTAACTTAACCTAATCTAACCTAGCCTAACGTAACTTAATCTAGCCTAACCTAACCTAACTTAATCTAGCCTAACCTAACCATACTCGCCGGAAAATCCCTGCAGGTCGACTTTGTATTTCTCTCTCACTATGCATGCTTGCGGTTGTAGCAAAACGTACGCTCGTGTATGTAGGCTAACCTAACTTAACCTAACCTAATTTAACCAACTTAATCTAGCCTTGGACTTGCAAACACCAACTCAGACGTGCAAACAAATAGAATCAGACATGCAAACAGAGAAAGACAGGAACTTTAGATATACAAACCAACAATGACAAATACTTGGACTTGCAAACACCAACCCAGACATGCAAACAAATAGAATCAGACATGCAAACAGAGAAAGACAGGCACTAGATATACAAAACAACAAAGACAAATACTTGGACTTGCAAACACCAACCCAGACATGCAAACAAATAGAATCAGACATGCAAACAGAGAAAGACAGGCACTTTAGATATACAAACCAACAAAGATAAATTATTGGACTTGCAAACATCAACCCAGACATGCAAACAGAGAAAGACATGCACTTTAGATATACAAACCAACAAAGACAAATACTTGGACTTGCAAACACCAACCCAGACATGCAAACAAATAGAATCAGACATGCAAACAGAGAAAGATAGACACTTTAGATATACAAAATAACAAAGACAGACACTTGGACTCTCAAACAGAGAAAGACAGGCACTTTAGATATACAAACCAACAACGACAAATACTTGGACTTGCAAACACCAACCCAGACTTGCAAACAAATAGAATCAGACATGCAAACAGAGAAAGACAGGCACTAGATATACAAAACAACAAAGACAAATACTTGGACTTGCGAATACCAACCCAGACATGCAAACAAATAGAACCAGACATGCAAACAGAGAAAGACAGGCACTTTAGATATACAAACCAACAAAGATAAATTCTTGGACTTGCAAACATCAACCCAGACATGCAAACAGAGAAAGACATGCACTTTAGATATACAAGCCAGCAAAGACAAATACTTGACTTGCAAACACTAACCTAAACATGCAAACAATAGAATCAGACCTGTAAACAGAGAAAGACAGGCACTTTAGATATACAAACCAACAAAGACAAATACTTGAACTTGCAAAAACCAACCCAGACATGCAAACAATAGAATCAGACATGCAAACAGAGAAAGACAGGCACTTTAGATATACAAACCAACGAAGACAAATACTTAGACTTGCAAACACCAACCCAGACATGCAAACAAATAGAATCAGACATGCAAATCAGAGAAATACAGGTACTTTAGATATACAAACCAACAAAGACAAATACTTGGGCTTGCAAACACTAACCCAGACATGCAAACAAATAGAATCAGACATGCAAACAGACAAAGACAGGCGCTTTAGATATATAAACCAACAACGACATATACTTGGACTTGCTAACACCAGCCCAGACATGCAAACAAATAGAATCAGACACACAGACAGAGAAAGATAGGCACTTTAGATATACAAAGCAACAAAGACAAATTCTTGGAATTGCAAACATCAACCCAGACATGCAAACAAATAGAATCAGACATGCAAACAGAGAAAGATATGCACTTTAGATATACAAACCAACAAAGACAGATACTTGGACTTGCAAATACCAACCCTGACATGCAAACGAATAGAATCAGACATGCAAACAGAGAAAGACAGGCACTTTAGATATACAAACCAACAAAGACAAATACTTGGACTTGCAAACACCAACCCAGACATGCAAACAAATAGAATCAGACATGCAAACAGAGAAAGATAGGCACTATAGATATACAAACCAACAAAGACAAATAGTTGGACTTGTAAACACCAACCCAGACATGTAAACAAATAGAATCAGACATGCAAACAGAGAAAGACATGCACTTTAGATATACAAACCAACAAAGACAAATACTTGGACTTGCAAACACCAACCCAGACATGCAAACAAATAGAATCAGACATGCAAACAGAGAAAGACAGGCACTGTAGATATACAAACCAACAACGACAAATACTTGGACTTGCAAACACCAACTCAGACATGCAAACAAATAGAATCAGACACACAAAGAGAGAAAGACAGGCACTTTAGATATACAAACCAACAAAGACAAATACTTGGACTTGCAAACACCAACCCAGACATGCAAACAAATAGAATCAGACATGCAAACAGAGAAAGATAGACACTTTAGATATACAAAATAACAAAGACAGATACTTGGACTCTCAAACAGAGAAAGACAGGCACTTAGATATACAAACCAACAACGACAAATACTTGGACTTGCAAACACCAACCCAGACTTGCAAACAAATAGAATCAGACATGCAAACAGAGAAAGATAGGCACTTTAGATATACAAACCAACAAAGACAGATACTAGGACTTGCAAACACCAACCCAGACATGCAAACAAATAGAATCAGACATGCAAACAGAGAAAGATAGGCACTTTAGATATACAAACCAACAAAGTAAAATACTTGGACTTGCAAACACCAACCCAGACATGCAAACAAATAGAATCAGACATGCAAACAGAGAAAAACAGGCACTTTAGATATACAAACCAACAAAAGACAAATACTTGGACTTGTAAACACCAACCCAGACATGCAAACAAATAGAATCAGACATGCAAACAGAGAAAGACAGGCACTTTAGATACACAAACCAACAAAGAAAAATACTTGGACTTGCAAACACCAACCCAGACATGTAAACAAATAGAATCAGACATGCAAACAGAGAAAGACAGGCACTTTAGATATACAAACCGACAAAGACAAATTCTTGGACTTGCAAACATCAACCCAGACATAAAAACAAATAGAATCAGACATGCAAACAGAGAAAGACATGCACTTTAGATATACAAACCAACAAAGACAAATACTTGGACTTGCAAACACCAACCCAGACATGCAAACAAATAGAATCAGACACACAAACAGAGAAAGACAGGCACTTTAGATATACAAAGCAACAAAGACAAATTCTTGGACTTGCAAACATCAACCCAGACATGCAAACAAATAGAATCAGACATGCAAACAGAGAAAGACAGACTTTAGATATACAAACCAACAAAGACAAATACTTGGACTTGCAAACACCAACCCAGACATGTAAACAAATAGAATCAGACTTGCAAACAGAGAAAGACAGGTACTTTAGATATACAAACCAACAAAGACAAATACTTGGACTTGCAAACACCAACCCAGACATGCAAACCAATACAATCAGACAGGCAAACAGAGAAAGATAGACACTTTAGATATACAAAATAACAAAGACAGATACTTGGACTCTCAAACAGAGAAAGACAGGCACTTTAGATATACAAACCAACAACGACAAATACTTGGACTTGCAAACACCAACCCAGACTTGCAAACAAATAGAATCAGACATGCAAACAGAGAAAGATAGGCACTTTAGATATACAAACCAACAAAGACAGATACTAGGACTTGCAAACACCAACCCAGACATGCAAACAAATAGAATCAGACATGCAAACAGAGAAAGACAGGCACTTTAGATATACAAACCAACAAAGAAAAATACTTGGACTTGCAAACACCAACCCAGACATGCAAACAAATAGAATCAGACATGCAAACAGAGAAAAACAGGCACTTTAGATATACAAACCAACAAAAGACAAATACTTGGACTTGTAAACACCAACCCAGACATGCAAACAAATAGAATCAGACATGCAAACAGAGAAAGACAGGCACTTTAGATACACAAACCAACAAAGAAAAATACTTGGACTTGCAAACACCAACCCAGACATGTAAACAAATAGAATCAGACATGCAAACAGAGAAAGACAGGCACTTTAGATATACAAACCGACAAAGACAAATTCTTGGACTTGCAAACATCAACCCAGACATAAAAACAAATAGAATCAGACATGCAAACAGAGAAAGACATGCACTTTAGATATACAAACCAACAAAGACAAATACTTGGACTTGCAAACACCAACCCAGACAGGCAAACAAATAGAATCAGACACACAAACAGAGAAAGACAGGCACTTTAGATATACAAAGCAACAAAGACAAATTCTTTGGACTTGCAAACATCAACCCAGACATGCAAACAAATAGAATCAGACATGCAAACAGAGAAAGACAGACTTTAGATATACAAACCAACAAAGACAAATACTTGGACTTGCAAACACCAACCCAGACATGTAAACAAATAGAATCAGACTTGCAAACAGAGAAAGACAGGTACTTTAGATATACAAACCAACAAAGACAAATACTTGGACTTGCAAACACCAACCCAGACATGCAAACCAATAAAATCAGACAGGCAAACAGAGAAAGACAGGCACTTTAGATATACAAACCTACAAAGACAAATACTTGGACTTCTAAACACCAATCCAGACATGCAAACAAATAGAATCAGACATGCAAACAGAGAAAGACAGGCACTTTAGATATATAAACCAACAAAGACAAATACTTGGACTTGCAAACACCAACCCAGACATGCAAACACATAGAATCAGACATGCAAACAGAGAATGATAGGCACTTTAGATATACAAACCAACAAAGACAAATACTTGGACTTGCAGACAAATACTTGGACTTGCAAACACGGGGTGTTCCCATTTGAGCGCTTTCCCATTTGAGCGCCACGGAATTTTGTTCCATTTGAGCGCCATGGAATTTTGTTCCCATTTGAGCGCCACGGAGTACCATTTGAGCGCCAAACCCAAAATTGTGATTTTGCGGTGGATGAAGCGTGGTTTGCTGCCACATTGACCTGTAGAAATATTTATTGCCACGAAGACAACGAACAAAACTGAGGATTTTATTGGGTCAATGGTTGTGAAATAACTCTGTACTGAGAGTTAAGAAGCTAAACGTTTGTTAAGCTTGTGAAGAATATAAGTGAAGATTTTACGCACGTTCATAGGGTAAGAACTGATTGCCGCTGAAGAAGGCTTGCTGGTCAAGTCGAAATATTCGGCTCTTTTTTTAGAGTTATTTCACAACGATCGTTTAGAAATGGAACGAAATCACCCAAAAATCGTGCCAAAAACGGATAATTCAAATTAATATATTGGTAAAAATACAAACAAAAACTGCTAATATCACACATCCGGCGAAATGTTATGTGCGACACCCAAGAGAAGCTCGTCTGCTGTTCGAGTTCCAGCCCTGTACTCCGTCGACAGCTTTTCGAGTCGTTCGTTCAGCCCTGCATACTTCTTGTTCGTCCGATGGATGACATGACCCTGGAGTAGCTGTGTCCTTGCAGAATCGACGACTGCTTGTTCTTCCTTCAGGAAAGAGATAAACTGCCACAAGTTCGGGTGGTAGCGACCGACTCTTCGGTTAAACCGCATGTGCCATGATTCGAGGTCGTTGTTTGTCCTTCGCTGGATGCCGTAGACTGACCAGAAATGAGGAGGACATTGGTCGAACCACTGACGGCTGAAGTAAGTGACAAACGGACGAGCCGAAGGCCAGGTACGAACGATGTGAGAAATGATTGGACCAGAATTGATTCTGACGATCGCTGGAGGTAGGAACGCCAGAGCCAGAAGCTTTCGAACGTAGAGGTTGAAGTCTGCATCGGTCATGTACAGCTCACGGACTGAGTGACGCCCCAAGTTTCTGATTACTGCTTGGCAAAAGTGGAAGTAACACCCACGGTGCTTGGCGGCCGGAAAAACTTGCTTCACGGATGTCAGCAGACCGGTCTCAAAATCAGAGACGACGGTCGTCGGGCGAAGTGTCACTCCTTTCATCGCAGCCTGTAGGATCAGCTCGCTGAAGACGTCGTTGTAAAGCTGTGCAGACTTGCTCTCCATGAGCACGAAGACAGCGGGAAGTTGCTTGTCGCCGAAGAAAACGTGAACGGTGAACAACTGGCCGAATGGGGAAGGAGCTGAGTCGAAGGTGCCGTCCATATACCATTCCGGGCTTCGTTCAAGCAGACTTAACGACTCGTCGGTTGCAAAGCAAATCGCAGCGTTATTTTGAAGCTGAAAGAGGAGGAATCTCTGGTTTGCAGACGTCTCACTGAAAGCCTGGGGCAAGGGCGTCGGTACGGATATAGTATCAGCGGGCAGTGGTGGTATCAGCTTGTTTCGTGATCTGTACATGGACGACTTCACGTGCTTATAGGGTAAGTGAGGCAAAGCACTCAGCCCACTGGCAGCAGCACTTGCGACCTGGCCGTCGTAGATAGCGGGAATCGGACGAGTAGTACGGGCTGACTCGCTTCGAAGGTCTGACCGGAATTTGTACTGCTGGGTCTGCAGAGGATCAGCGCTGTGGTCGTGCGTACCAACTGAAACTGGTGAGCCGTCGCTGGAATCAGTGTGTAACCGCCCGAGACATCCCTTCTTCATGCATCTCCAGCTCTTCTTTCTTCCTCCAGAAATCGGCTTATCGAATCTGTAGACGAAACCGTCGTGTTCTAGCAGTTGTTTATTCTTGGAGCTCTTCATTGTCAAACTGACTTCCCAGTGGTCCTAGAATATCGAGGGAGGGCTTATTCGAATGGAAATTAAAAGTTCTAGTGCCCTTTTTCAGTGACCAAAAATAATAGAGGGCAATTAAGCCCCCTCCCAGGCTCATTTTTCCCCAAAGTCACTGGATCAAAATTTTAAGATAGCCATTTTGTTCAGCATGTTCGAAAAATACAATAACTACGTCTTTGAGGATGACCCCCACAGTCCCACGGGGACAGTCTGCAAGTTCTGAACTTTGCCCAATGTTTACACATAATATTGGTTATTGGGAAGTATACAGAAGTTTTCAGGGCGAATTTTTTCTGGTAGTTGGGGGGGGGGTCGGGTTTTACGTGGGAGGATCTTTCCATGGAGGAAGAGACATTACTATGAAGGGGGTGCCGGATTTCCCAGAATTATTTAAAAAACAATAAGAAATTAAATAAGAAAAAACAATATTTTCAACTGAAAGTAAGGAGCAACACCAAAACTTAAAACAAACAGAAATTAATACGTACATGATTGGGTTCGCCTCCTAGTCATTAGGCTACCTCGCTCTTTGCGCTATTTTTTTTTTTTATTTTCATCCGAGCTATTTATTCTAACTAACGGCATTTGTGATTAAGGGGTCATTCTAAGAAAACTGGAACAAAATTTGAACTTCGGCGTAAAGAGCGAGGTATTGAATAGGGGGCGAACCCCCTAATATACGTAATAAAAATATACGAATATAGAAGTTCGTTATGTAAGTTAAATCGTAAGTTATGTCAGTTATGTCAGTTATGAGTGATCGAAACTATATATATATATATATATGTATATATATATATATATATATATATATATATATATATATATATATGTATATATATATATATGTATGTATATATATATATATATATATATATGTATATATATATATATATTATATATATATATATATATATATATATATATATATATATATATATATATATATATATATATATATATATATATATATATATATATTTATATATATATATATATAATTTTTAAAGTTATTCCACTATGCTTTCCCTCCTTAATGTGCAAAAATATAGTAAAAATTAATATTTTTCTATGCATTTTGCTATGCATCACTCTTTTTTCAACAAGTATAACCGTAAATCAAATAAATGCTGACGAAAGCAAGAAACGGGGAAACATATGGGAATAATACAATTCGTCTATCTATACGTCTGCACATTAGAGGTGCTGGGAGGTAAGTATAGCGAAATGACTTTCAAAGTTTGATAACTACAATTTTTTATATTATAAATAGGAACTGTCTTATTAACATATCTCCTTTTCAATAGCCCCAATTTTAGGCTTATACTATATATATTGCTTTATAGTATTATAAACTAAGTAAATATATATAGTATTTATGTATACCATATATATTTACTACTAAAGGTATATACAGGTACTTATGCATTATGCGGTATCCACCGCTATATACTGTATGAGGAAAACAGACATGAAGACCCGTCGGTAAATTTTTCGCAGTTGATATTATTGACATAAGAATAAAGTAAACATACCACTCGATACCTTTTTTATGCTCTTTCCAAATAGAATAATCATTTTTTCTGATATGAATTTTACCCCCACCCCTATATATACCAATTCAGGGTATATATTTGCACATTAGGGGGGGGGGGGTAAATTTTATTTCTGATGTTAATGGGAGGTAAGTTTAAAATTTACCCCCACCCCCCTAATGTGCAAATATATACCCTGGATTGGTATACATAGGGGTGGGGGTAAAATTCATTTCCGACAAAAATGATTATTATATTTGGAAAGAGCCTAAAAAAGGCATCGAGTGGTGTGTTTACTTTATTCGTAAGTCAATAATATGATTTGCGAAAAATTTACCTGATCACCTAGCTATATCACCTAATATTAAATTTTTACTTACTTAAATTTCTCTCAGCTCCTTTCCCGTGATGAAAATTTTCAAACTGAAGGAATTTACCCCGGGTGTTTGACAACTTGGCTTTTGTTTTGATTTCAGACCAACAACAATCGAAAGGTTTCATTTTGTTAACTTTTCAATGAGGTTTTTGTGTGACGTTCGGAAGCCGGAAGTAAGTTTATATGAAAAAGGTGACAGCTTGTCTTTTATCTTGACCGTGGCGATCAAAAATCAGGGTTAATAATACCATTTATAGGTGAAAGAATTTTGAAGACATTTTCAGAAAGTTTGCTTCAGGGAAGAGCAAGCAACCCCGGAAAACACAAAACAGAACTAAAAAATAAGTAGATATAAGTCTTAGCACTCATTTGGTGATGAGTGACATTTTTTTTATGAAAGTAATTTGTTTTACCTCATAAATTTGGAAAATGTGTCCACTTTATGTCTAAAATCTGTCCATTTTTTGCCCTATTATGTCCAGGCACATAGAAATATGTCCTTTGGACATAAAATATGTCGAGTTGGCAACCCTGCTTGTATCACGCTAAGCTGAAAGAAACTAACGAAAAAAAACCGGTTCTATAATGAACGGTAAGGGCTATACCGTAGGTAAACGGTTGTGCAATCGCTTACGCAATTAGGTCACCTGACCTTGCATCGTAAATTAGGATTAATGGGCGCTCGAAGTAAATGTTATAAGAGGGTGCAAGATTGTTAGCTCAGTTCAGTTCAATTTCGGACTTGGATAAGAGAAGAGCGATTTTCAACATGAAGAGGAAACGCAAAATATTATCTGGCGCTCAAATGGGACACAACTGAACTAATTAAAATACGGCGCGCAAATGGGAATTTCCCATTTGCGCGCCATGGCGCTCAAATGGGAAAGCGCTCAAATGGGATACACCCGCAAACACCAATCCCAGACATGCAAACAAATAGAATCAGACACGCAAACAGAGAAAGACAGGCACTTTAGATATACAAACCAACAAAGACAAATACTTTGGGCTTGCAAACACCAACCCAGATATGCAAACAAATAGAATCAGACATGCAAACAGAGATAGACAGGCACTTTAGATATACAAACCAACAAGACAAATACTTGGACTTGCAAACACCAACCCAAACATGCAAACAAATAGAATCAGACAAGCAACCAGAGAAAGATAGGCACTTGAAATATACAAACCAACAAAGAGAAATACTTGGACTTGCAAACACCAACCCAAACATGCAAACAAATAGAATCAGATGTGCAAACGGAGAAAGATATGCACTTTAGATATACAGACCAACAAAGACAAATAGTTGGACTTGCAAACACCAACCCAGAAATGCAAACAAATAGAATCAGACATTTAAACAGAGAAAGATAGGCACTTTAGATATACAAACCAACAAAGACAGATACCTGGACTTGCAGACACCAAGCCAGACATGCAAACAAATAGAATCAGACACACAAACTGAGAAAGACATGCACTTTAGATATACAAACCAACAAAGACAAATACTTGGACTTGCAAACACCAACCCAGACATGCAAACAAATAGAATCAGACATGCAAACAGAGAAAGACAGGCACTTTAGATATACAAACCAACAAAGACAAATACTTGGACTTGCAAAATACCAACCCAGACATGCAAACAAATAGAATCAGACATGCAAACAGAGAAAGACAGGCACTTTAAATATACAAACCAACAAAGACAAATACTTGGACTTGCAAACACCAACCCAGACATGCAAACAAATAGAATCAGACATGCAAACAGAGAAAGATAGGCACTTTAGATATACAAACCAACAACGACAAATACTTGGACTTGCAAACACCAACCCAGACATGCAAACAAATAGAATCAGACACACAAACAGAGAAAGACAGGCACTTTAGATATACAAACCAACAAAGACAAATACTTGGACTTGCAAACACCAACCCAGACATGCAAACAAGTAGAATCAGACATGAAAACAGAGAAAGATAGGCACTTGAGATATACAAACCAACAAAGACAGATGCTTGGACTTAAAAACACCAACCCAGACATGCAAACAAATAGAATCAGACATGCAAACAGAGAAAGATAGGCACTTTAGATATACAAACCAACAACGACAAATACTTGGACTTGCAAACATCAACCCAGACATGCAAACAAATAGAATCAGACATGCAAACAGAGAAAGATAGGCACTTTAGATATACAAACCAACAAAGACAGATACTTGGACTTGCAAACACCAACCCAGACATGCAAACAAATAGAATCAGACATGCAAACAGAGAAAGACAGGCACTTTAGATATATAAACCAACAAAGACAAATACTTGGACTTGCAAAACACCAACCCAGATATGCAAACAAATAGAATCAGACATGCAAACAGAGAAAGATAGGCACTTTAGATATACAAACCAACAAAGACAAATACTTGGACTTGCAAACACCAACCCCGACATGTAAACAAATAGAATCAGAAATGCAAACAGAGAAAGACAGGCACTTTAGATACACAAAACAACAAAGACAAATACTTGGACTTGCAAACACCAACCCAGACATGCAAACAAATAGAATCAGACATGCAAACAGAGAAAGACAGGCACTTTAGATATACAAACCAACAAAGACAGATACTTGGACTTGCAAACACCAACCCAGACATGTAAACAAATAGAATCAGACATGCAAACAGAGAAAGACAGGCAATTTAGATATACAAACCAACAAAGACAAATACTTGGACTTGCAAACATCAACCCAGACATGTAAGCAAATAGAATCAGACACGCAAACAGAGAAAGACAGGCACTTTAGATATACAAACCAAAAGAGACAAATACATGGACGTGCAAACACCAACCCATACATGCAAACAAATAGAATCAGACATGCAAACAGAGAAAGGCAGGCACTTTAGATATACAAACCAACAAAGACAAATACTTGGACTTGCAAACATCAACCCAGACATGTAAACAAATAGAATCAGACATGCAAGCAGAAAAAAGACTGGCACTTTAGATATACAAAGCAACAAAGACAAATACTTGGACTTGCAAACACCAACCCGGACATGCAAACAAATAGAATCAGACACGCAAACAGAGAAAGACAGGCACTTTAGATATACAAACAACAAAGACAAAAGCATTTGGACTTGCAAACACCAACCCAGACATGCAAACAAATAGAATCAGACAAGCAAACAGAGAAAGACAGGCACTTTAGATATACAAACCAACAAAGACAAATACTTGGACTTGCAAAACACCAACCCAGACATGCAAACAAATAGAATCAGACATTCAAACAGAGAAAGACAGGCACTTCAAATATACAAACCAACAAAGACAAATACTTGGACTTGCAAACACCAACCCAGACATGCAAACAAATAGAATCAGACACGCAAACAGAGAAAGACAGGCACTTTAGATATACAAACCAACAAAGACAAATAGTTGGACTTGCAAACACCAACCCAGACATGCAAACAAATAGAATCAGATATGCAAACAGAGAAAGATAGGCACTTTAGATATACAAACCAACAAAGACAGATACTTGGACTTGCAGACACCAACCCAGACATGCAAACAAATAGGATCAGACATGCAAACAGAGAAAGACAGGCACTTTAGATATACAAACCACAACGACAAATACTCGGACTTGCAAACACCAACCCAGACATGCAAACAGAGAAAGATATGCACTTTAGATATGCAAAGCAACAAAGACAAATACTTGGACTTGCAAACACCAACCCAGACATGCAAACAAAACAAATGTGGGGGCCCTGGGGCACTTGGGGGGTGGGGGGCGGTCGGTCCTTTGGGAGCCTGGGGGACCTTTGGGGGCCGGGGCTTCCTTCGGGGTTGGGGTAGGGGGATCGGAGCCCTTTGGGGCTGGGGTAGAGGACCTCACAAAACTGTTCAAATACAACTTGTGTATTATAACGACCACAGAGTTTCACCCTAAAATCCTCTTCTAAAACATCTTCTAAAATCATCTTTTAAAATGTCTCTAACTGTTTCGCCGAAATAATTCCCTAAAATGTCTAAAACGGTTTCGCCCAAATAACCCCTAAACGTAATTTGTGCGTGTTCCTTTTGTTTTGGCATCCCTGCGCTGTCACATTTGAAATTCCTAGGAAATCCCTTTCCCACGTTAATCTCTTCATCTCAAAGAACAAAATATCTCTTCCCCACCGTTAATGCGCATTTGCAAACTTCACCCGGAAACAATTCTCCTGGACGAACTCCAAAGACATTAATAAACTTCGCCCGGAGACAATTCTCCTTCGAAATACATCAAAGTGAGAAAAATCCTGTTTTTCATTCTCACTGACATAAACCATAAAAACAGACATAAATTGCTGTTGACATCCATGAAAAACAACAAATAAATTGACCGACACTCATAACCATCCAAGAAACATCCATAAAAGTGAGAAAAATCATATTTTTTCATTCTCAGTGAGAAAAACCATCTCCCTAGGGACTCTATGCCCATATATGGTGTGGGATCAGAGTCAGACTCAATTGTAGATGGCAGCAGGGGTGAGGGATGGGGCTGGTACCCTCCTCTCTACTCATACTAACAATATCAAAGGAACACAGTATGAAAGTAAAAAAAAAGTATCAAAGCAAAAAAGCATCAAGTATCAAAGTTAGACCTGATGCATTTGGGAAAAAGAGGGCGTGGGAGAGCTATTTCCCTTCTGATTACTTTCGACTCTTTAAAGAAGAAACAGAACTTCCAATTTTCAATCAAATGAGCCTCCTCAAAACTTTAAATGGCCACTTTTTCAATAAAAACCTTATATGTACCCGGGATATAACTTACAACCCTTTCCCCACGGCTCTGGGGGTTATATCAACCCAGGAGGCATTGTTATATGACTTTTAGACTAAATTGAACACGATGACTATTTCAAATTTTCGATTGGATGCATTCAGGGAAAAGAGGGCGTGGAGGGCCTGTTGCGTTCTGATCCCTCTTGGCTCTTAAAATGGGGAACTTTTAATTTCCAATCAAATGATCCTCCACCAAAGTTCATTCCCTTCCAGAAAACCTTATATGCACTCGGGACGTAACTTACAACCATTGCCTAGGGCTTTGCGGGGCTGTGTCAACCCCAAAGGCACGCTTAAATGATCTTTGGATTATTTTTAGCAAAATTGTTGTCTCAAAATTTCGATCGAATTCATATCTGAAAAAAGGACATGAGGGGGGGGGGATAGTTGCCCTTGTATCACTTATGTATCTTAAAATGCAATTAGAACTTAATCAAATAAATCAAACAATTTTAATCAAATAAGCCTCCTCCGAAGTTTATTTGACCACCCCTTCCATTAAAACTTTATATCCCCCCGAAGCATAACTTACGAACTTCCCCCAAATATCGATCATAAGCATTTGGTAAAAGGAGGACAGCCCCCTCCCCCTGTCTAGTTTCCCTCTGGTACCCCTTTACTCTTAAAAAGGAAATTAGAACTTTCAATTTCCAATCTAATGAACCCCTACTAAAGTTTATATGACCACTCCTTTCATAAGAACCTATATGCCCCCGGGGCATAATTACAACACCTGCCTTATCTGATCTTTGAACTATTTTTTTAACTTTTTTTGGATGCATTTGAAGAAAAAACTGGGGGGGGGGGGCTATTTGCCCCGAGATAACTTTTGATTCCTAAAAAGGGCACTATAATTTCCTTTTTCCGATAGAATGCGCTCCCTCGAATTTTATACGATCCCCCCCCCCCCTAGTTTCCATCCCATCACTTTTGACTCTTAAAACAGGAACTAGAACTTTCAATTTCTAATATTTTGAGCCCACTCAGATGTTCATACGGTCATCTCTTTCATAAGAATCTTATATACCCCCCGGCGTATAACTTGGAACCCTTCCAAAGGGCTCAGGAACGGGGTATTGACCCCTAGCTTTTTATCTGATCTTTGGACTATTTTGAACAAATTACTTATCTCAAAATTGTTATCGGATACATTTGGGGAAAAGAGGGCGTGTAGGGGGGGGGGGGTAAATGCCCTCTGATCACTTTTGACTCTTAAAAAGAGAACTAAAATTTTCAATATCAAATGAAGTTCTCTGAAGTTTATACCATCACCCCTTACATCAAAACCTTATATGCCCTCTAGGGGAAAAACTTACAATACTTGCCTGCGGGCTCTTGGGGGTTATACCGACTCCTGAGATTTTGCTATCTGATTTTTGAATTATTTTGAATAAAATGGCTGTATCAAAATATTGATCAGATGCATTTGAGGAAAAAGGGCTGTGGGGTTAATTGCCCTCCGGTCAACTTTGACTATTAAAAAGGGACTAGAACTTCCGATTTCCAGTCGAATGAGCCCCCTCTAAAGTTTATACGACCATCACTTCCATGAAAACCATATATGCCCTCCGGGTATAACTGACAACACTTGCCCCCCCCCCCCCCAGCACTGGTAAAATGAGTCGACCATGGAGTTGTTGTTAACTAATCTTTGAACTTCTTTGAAAAAAAAGGCTATCTCAAAATTTTGATCGAATGTATTTGAGGATGAAAGGGCGTGGGGGGGGGGGGCTAGTTGCCTTCCGATCCCTCTGAAAAAGGGCACTCAAAATATTGAATCAAGCACGTTGGGGAGGGGGGACTAGTTGCCTTCGGATCACTCTGAAAAAGGGTACTAGGACATCTGATTTCTAATCGAATGAGCCCCTTCCAAAGTTTATACGACCACCCCTTCCATTTGAAGTGCCTTTAGGGGGAGGAAGGTAATGCTATAGCGTTGCCTCTGACAACGGTCAGGAAAGGTCTGATTCATCTGAAAAAATTCACAACAAAAGATTCATACAAGATGAAAATAGCTCATGTCTCGGCTCTCCCCCAAAACAGGTAATTAACCTTTTTCTAACCAGACACTAACGAGAAAATGTCACAAAGTGAAATTAACGAAAAAGAAAATTGATAAAAAAAAAACCACTGAAACTCTATTTTAAGCAGCTCTGAATTGATATCATTGGTTTAAGCTGCTTTTTTATTCTCAATTTTTTTAAGGCTAGTTTCACCTTCATAGGAAACAATTTGGCTATATCGGGAGCCTGGATATTCCTAGAGCAATGGTGATGAGCAATAGTTCAAGACCACAGGGTGGATCTGAATTTAGCAGATTCTTGAAATGTTTCTCTCATAGACAAAGATAGTTGGCTGGTCGTTTATCGTTTCTCCATGCACACTTTTCAGGCTTGTGTGAAAAGAATTTTGAATATATGATCAATGTATTTCTGCTGGACAGCTTGCCGGTTTCACACACGTAGGAATTGATATACGAAAAAATTTAAAAATCTAATAGGACTTTTGAGACCCTTCCAGCATTGAGGAATCTTTTCTTTGTAAGGTAACAACATACGAAGTACATCAGTTCTAGTAGTTTATTGGCTCAATGTTGAGCCGGTTAATATTCTCCATCACTCGAAATGACGGTCATTTTTTCTCTTTTTCGCAAAATTGAAAACCCTGAAGCCTCCAAAGAAACCTTCACTAAAGAATTTCTATTCCTGACAAATTGTTCAGTATTCAGTGATGGAAAATATTAACAGATATTTTCTCCAAGGCTAGTTAATGAAATATAAACATAATAACATGATCGTCCATGTCATTTGTGGCATATTGGGCACAATCGATGCCTCGCGGGAACCCTGCAGCAGCTCTTCTCTACAGCAACCCCGGGGCCCGTGTTTTTAGAGCAGATTTCTTTAATGCAGAACGTACTATACATAAATATTTTCTAGTAGTGAGCAAAATAGTTAATTTTTCTAAAAGAAAAGCTTTTTCTGGTTGTTAATTTTGTCTTCCTTTAATTGTCCACTAAACTTGAATAAATTTTTTTTTATAAAAGATGTATTTACAAGCTACAATTAATTTTTTAAAACAGTATCATAGGTAGCACAATAGCGCTGCCTGAGTAAAGAACAGCGTTGGCATATTGTATTATTTCTTTATTTTTGTTTTTTTCCTTTGACCAGGGCACTTCGTATCGAAGGAGTTGTCGCAAAAACTTCAAAAAGGGCTCATTCGATTGGAAATTGAAAGGGCTTGTTCCCTTTTTTATAGCCGATAATGATTGGAAGGCAACTAACACCCCTTCCACGCCGACATTTTCCCCAAAACACATCAAATCAAAATTTTAATATAGCTATTTATTTCAACGTAGTTGAAAGATCTGGAAATTATGTCTTTCAGGAGGACACTCCCCCCACAGCCCTCAGGGCAAGGGTTGTAAGTTATGCCCAGGGGGCATATACGGTTTGTAGAAAGTGTTGTCGCAGAAACTTCATAAAGGGCTCATTCGATTGGAAATTTAAAGGGCTAGTGCCCTTTTTAATAGTCGAAAGTGATTGGAGGGCAACTAACCCCCCTCTCACGCCCACCAATTCCCCAAACACATCCAATCAAAATTTGGGATAGCCATTTTGTTTAGCGTAGTTGAAAGTTCTGGAAATGAGCTCTTTGAGGATGACAACCCCCCAGAGCCCTCAGGGCAAGGGCTGTAAGTTATGCCCTGTGGGTCATATAAGGCCTTAAAAGACAGCGTTGTAGTAGAAACTTCAAAAAGGGCTCATTCGATTGGAAATTGAAAGGGCTAGTGCCCTTTTTAACAGTTGAAAGCGATTGGAGGGCAGCTAACCCGCCTCTCACGCTCACCGTTTCACGCCCACCTATCACGCCCACTCAATCCCCCGGAGTATATATGGTTTTTTATAGAAAGCGTTGTCGTAGAAACTTCAAAAGGCATATTTTGATAGGAAACTGAAAGGGCTAGTGCCCTTTCTAATATTCAAAAGTGATTGGAGGGCAACAGCCCCCTCCCACGCTAACAGTTTCCCCAAACACATCCAATCAAAATTTTGAGATAGCCATTTTGTTTAACGTAGTTGAAAGGTCTGGAAATTAGGTTTTTGAGGATGACAATCCCCCCCCAGCCCTCAGGGCAAGGGATGTAAGGTGTTCCCTAGGGGCATATAAGGCTTTTATAGACAGCGTTGTCGTAGAGACTTCAAAAAAGGTTCATTCGATTCGAAATTGAAAGGGCTGGTGCTCTTTTCAATAGTTGAAAGTGATTGGAGGGCAACTGACCTTCCTCTCATGCCCACAATTTCCCCAAACACAAGCAAACAAAATTTTCTGATGGCGATTTTGTTCAACGTAGTTTAAAATGCCGGAAATTAGGTCTTTGGGGAGGATAACCCCCTCAGATTCCTCAGGGCGAGGATTGTAAGTCATACCCTGGGGGCCTATAAGGTTCTTACAGAAAGTGTTGTCGTAGAAACTTCAAAAAGGGCTCATTCGATTGGAAATTGAAAGGGCTAGTACCCTTCCTAATAAAATGTAGTGATTCGAGGGCAACTAACCCCCCTCTCACGCCCAATATTTCCCCAACCATACCAAATCAAAATTTTGAGATAGCCATTATTTTAACGTAGTTGAAAGTTCTGGAAATTAGGTCTTTGAGAATGACGACCCCCCCTCCCCCACAGACCTCCGGATAAGGGTAGCAAGTACAAATTATATTCTGGCTTTTAGAAAGCATGGGGGGCTTAGAACCTTACTCATATTAATTTATGGTCGTTATGTGTTTGAATCTTTTTTTTTTGTTTCTGTTTGTTTTGGTTTCATTTATTTATTGATACTCATTTGTGGTAGTTGTATGCTTGGTAGATTATTTGATTATATTTTTGTTAATTTTTGGTTTAATGAAGTTCTTTACTTTTTGTTTTTTGAAAAACTTATTTGGTGGAAAACGTTTTTTTAATCAATCCTTGTAGGTAGAGCGCCAGATTCTGTATCTCGCTTATTTCGATTTGTATCCATGCCGGAAGGCACAAAAATGTTAAGGGTGGATCCCAGGGTAGTAGAACATGCTGAAAACGAATATCGTAGGGCGCTTGTTCGCCGTTGGGGTGTTTCTGAGATATAGGCAAAAAACTCCAAATTTGGCCTATAATGGGGTTCGACGATTCAAATTGTTTTTTACAAATTAGATTGGTCAAATCCAGCGTGCTCTTACATCAATCGAAAGAATAGATTTGGGGCTAAATGAATATGATTTTTGTTTGTAAAAAAAAATAAAAAAAAAATAGTATACTTTTTACTGCAGTTTAAAAAAAATTAGATTTTTGTCAACAAATTTCAACAGAAAAGCTAAAACTTGAATTTTTTCATGATAAAATAATTTTTTTATGTCAAAAAAGAAAGCCCGTTTAATTCCGAACACATTGAGCTAAGAAAAAAAGTTTAAATTATTGTGTCTGAGGGGTCTGCAACTTTTTTAGCGAGTATACCCGATAATAGGAATTTTGTTTAGTAAACCTGCTACCTAGCGGGAAGTTTGTTTTTCATCACGTGACAGCAGGTAGAATTAATCATTCGTGGACAGATAGAAAGTCATTGACCCTGAATTGATCATGTAATATTGTCAAAGTAAAAGTAAATACCAGCTAATTCGTGTTATTTAGGCAGATAAACAGTTATTTTATGGGACATGATCGGTTTGTTAGATTTATGGCTCAAAACATCGACTAGGGTGTAGTTTTCGGGTTCTTGGGTGTCAGTACCGAATAGCAAGTGATCTTAGTATCCCGACTATTCAGAAAGTTCGCCCACGTTACCCTACGCCTCATTTGGTCAAGTAATTTAGGACATTTAGTCAAGGTGATCCATCTCACAAACTCAGTGGTGATAAAGATAACTTTACCCTAAGATAACCATGAAAATTGGTCAATGTGACAGACGTTGATTATTAAAGTGTTCTCAATCATGTTTGACAATGCAAAACGGATATGTCAGCTACATTTTATTAGAGCTCTTTCCGTCCCTTCTTGGCTAGAGTCCTTTTCAGGCTCATGGTATCTCAACTCAATTTTGTGGGAAGAAATCATACAATCAGATATTTAAGGAAGCATCTTCAATTCTTTTTCCAGCTTGAGCCTGGAGAGGACCCTTGCAAAGAAGTGCCAGAATACAGCTCTAGTAAAATGTGGCTGACGTATCAGTTTTGGATGGTCCAATAATTCATGGTTTAAGTACTTTATCTTATATTCACTCTTTTATTTTACAGACTCTGCGAAATCGTGAGAGAATATCCCACAAAGTATGCAGCGGCTGCCATTTGAGCTGACACCAAGTAAAAAATCCAGATTATCAGTCAACTACAGCAAGTGTGTGATTTGCCAGGATGTGACAGAAGATTCCCTCTGTAGGGTGAAGAATGTTGTAATCCTCGAAGAATGTGCATCACGGCTGCGCAGTGATCATTCTGCCGACCTTGCAACTGAATTAGAAGACATTGATAGTTTTTTACAAAACAATCCTAAATGGCGTCCATCATGTCGGAAGGATCTGTACAGACTTGTACCCAATAAGCCAGTGAACGAACCCAATACAAGCAGATCCTCCAGGCGCCTTTTTTCACCAGAATTTGAATAACACAGAAGAAAGTTAGCGGACAGAAAGTACCGCTGATAAAAGTTGCTAAAAATGCTAGGGCAGACAACATTTATGCAGCCGCTACACAGCTCAGAGAAGAGTTCCCGGATGTGTTCTTCCGTTTGGACAATGGCCTCAGTTGTAGCATTGACATGGTAGCAAAGGATTTTCAGTACCACAACGTGTGCTTACTACAGTTTATGAAAAAGGCAAGTGCCCAGCCGGTGAAACAGACGTACGAGAATTGCTTTTTGGAACTTATTAAGGAATACGAACAAATGTTTACTGAAAGGAAAGACGATGAGACTCAGTCAACTGCGCGCTTCATTTGTTTCAGTCTTGTCTAGAACAGACCCAAAAATCAGAAGAAACTATCAGTCAACCCGCTTGAAAAAAAAAGATTTTTACGGGATTGCGGAATTTTTCTGAGCGTCATTCGCAGCCGGGTGATTCTGACATCTTTTTTCTTTGCAAGAAAATTTCTGCTAAGAGTTTAATCGGTGCTATGAGCAGCGTTCAGTGAACCGTCGAAAAGGAGTTTGTGCGTGTGGGATCCGAAGAAGAGGGCAGCGGTAGTGATTTGAGCTATTTTCAAGATATCTTGCCAGTGGTGACAGCCGAATCCAGTGACTCCGATGCAGAGTTTGACATTAGTTTGAAACAGCGCTTGGCCTTAAAGAACTCAGTTAAACCCGAACAAGTTTCAGTGAGCGAAGACACCAGACCATTTTCCGGCAACCAAAGCACTGGATCGCGGGCTCCGTCGTGCTGGTGTAGCACTAGAAATTTTTCAGTGTTTGGCCACCTGGATAGAAATACACTATTCATTACAGCCAAGATTTTGAAGCGAGCAATCACTGATCAGAAGCTAAACGCCAAAGCAGAAGACGTGCAAATAACACCAGACCAGATCTCCCAAATGATACCAAAAGAGCTCCTCAACTTTCTTGTTTACCTTCTTGAAGAAGAAGAACCGTGGGACAATCCAGAGGTAAAACAAGACTGTATGCCGAAGACAGAACAAAGACTTATGAACATCCCCCAAGATATTTTATTTTCCGGGTTTTACGTCGAAACCCCGAAGCATATTGGGCTTTCAGTTTATGTTTATCATAAGACTCGAAGCAGAGATATCCTTCAAGTTCTGAATAAAAGGGGTTCTGAGGTATCATACGATACCATACGACGACTCCTAGGAACAGCGGTAGACGAAATGAGGACTCACACCACAGCAAACAGCGTATATGTTCCTCCTGACATAATAAAAGATGATGATTCTTTGATCCAATTCATGCATGACAACCTCGATTTTATATGGTCCTCCCTCGATGTCACATCGACTCATATTACTAGTATGGCAATGGTGCAGACCTCGCTTCCGAACGCACTCAACCTTTTTCTCTCAGGTGGGTTCAAGGAGAGATTCAAAGTGTCTCTGGTCAAGCGTGGGTGCAGTCCAACTTTATCAGAACACTGTGACTATGAGGAATTCTTGTCCTACAGCGACGAAGAGGCTGACCAATGCCTTATGACACATGCCAAGTACGCTAGCTGTTACGCTTGTAGCATCGTTGTGCATGCCAACGACACAGACGTGGCAGTAGCCTTTGTTCATTTTTTTGAAGAGCTTCAAGTTGAGGGACTGAGCGAACTTTTCTTGAAGTTCCCGACTTACATTATCCCAGTACTTTAGCTGGCGGATGGAGTCCACTTATCCAAAGAGGAGCAGATTATGTTACTGTTCGTGCACTGTCTGTCAGGGTATGACACAACGGGCTTTTTCTTCCGCGTCGGGAAAGCTTCTTTCTAAAACACCGCGGCGTCTCTAAATTTTGCCTCAGAAATGGTGTCTATGGCGGAGCGGATCAAGGATGCAGAAGGGAAGCTTTCAGTCGACGCATTTAGAGAAGTTTCCAACCTATCAAAATCCCAGGTCATTGAAATGTACCGTAAACAGACCGGATTCCATTTACTGGCCAGTGTAAGGGCTTACATTTGGTACCATAAACAAGATGTGAGAAGACTGCCACCTTCTGGCGACACCTTCGAGCCATGCATACGAAGAGCCATATTCGCTACATGGATAATCATGTCGTCAGTACAGGCTTTGCCGAGCATTCCAGATCCAAACCTCCATTGATGGAAGATGGCTGAAGGGGGAGCAGATTCGCTCGTCTCAAGCTGTAAAGAAGCATCAAACATGGAATCTCACTGCAGATACAAAAGTGGAAGATGTAGGAAAGACTGTAGCTGCTCAAAAATGAAAGGATGCTGCAGCTTATGCTCCTGCTACGGAACGAGGAGGGCTTGCAGAAAGTCTGACCTTGCCCCATCTGAATTCTCAGAAGAAGAAAATGAGGAATATTTTTGAAAGTTTTATTTGATACCTTTTACTTTTAATTACAACAGGTCCCTAATCCGTTACTATTACCCACTTTTACGGGCAGGCGGAGTAAGACAACTCCGGTGCGCCAACTGAATCCATCTGTGAAGCAGAATTCTTTCATTTAGTAAATAGCTCAGTCGTATCAGTGGCAAATCAGGTCCCAAAAAGGTAATTGCAGAACCCTTAGTACACCAGAAAACATATTCGTCCATTCTAAAAAAAAGAAGCTTTTTTTAGTCAACATTTTTTTTTAAACTATTTTTATTTTTAAGTAAAAGTTAAAAATTTTAAACAGTTAGAAAGTTTGAAGTATTCCTACCCTTTGAAGAAAAAATAAACTATGTCAATTTTCACGATACGGCTAGTGATCATTTCAGTGACACTACAAAAAAAATTCGCAGTCCTTTTAAAAATAATAATAGTTTATATTTTTTTTAACTCAAATTGTATGGAATTGAATGAACCTTTTTTTCTAATATGAAAAAAAAGTGTGTTACCTTGAAGAAATTTCGAGTTTTTAGCTTTTCTTTGAGATATTAGTGGAATTTTACAGCACTTATTTTGAAACTGCAGTAAATAGAGAAAAAAATTGTGTTTTTTTTCAATTTAAAATCATATTTTTGTAGATCTAGATCCCTTCTTTCGATTGATATAGCTCTACGCCGGATTCCTCGGCCCAATAACTCGCAAAAAAATCCTGAATCGTCACACTTAGTTATAGGCTAAATTTGGCGTTTTTGGCCTGTATCTCAGAAACACCCCAATGGCCAACATGGGCCCTACGATATTCATATTCAGCATGGTTGGCTACCTTAGGATCCGTCCTCAGCATTTTTGTACCTTCCGGCACTGGTGGGTGCACGATACAGAATCTGGCGCCCTGACTATTGATATGGGGATTTTCCTGGCTGATGTTTTTTACGAAAATCTGTTTTAAGAGGTAGCTACTAATCTACGTAAACCAAAGCTTAAAATCTTATGACTTTAAGTTTTAATCTTCCCTTACCTGAGGAGAAGGGAAGCATTGAGTAACCCTACGCCCGAAGAAAATCTTAATTTTACTGTTTCCTTGAAATTTCTGACTAATTAGGCAAAAAATAGTTCTTTTTTGTAACTTGAAAAAAATTTTACTCATCGTCTTCCAAAATAAATTCCTACGAATCCATCCTACGCAATCATTGTCCTCAGGCACAAACCGAGGGGTATTTATTTTTCGTCGTTAAAAATAACAAGCGAAAATCCTGAAAAAATGTATTTGATTTTTTTTTTCCTAACTTTGTGTTTCAATTTTGTAAATCTTTTTCTGAGCCAAGGGCGTTCAAATCTTAGGTTTTTCTGCTGAACCTCCCCCAAAAATGAGAAAAAAACACAAAACTATAGCTTTAAATAAAAATGCTTTTTACACACCCTAGTCAGTTTAAGGACAGAAAAGCGATTTATGTAGGTATGATCTTAAATCCAGCGTCTTACAGGTATAAAGCTTCATATAAGGCCATCTCAAATTTTAATATTAGACGTGACACAAAACTCATATTCTACAAGAAATTAAACAAAACCTTGCATCAGCCTGCTGTTTAATTTGACTAAATACCAGAAGCCCTTAGATTGGTTAACTTGATTAAATAGTTTTTATCTTATGATTTAATATATTTCATTTATTTCTTATTTATTGACTTACTCCAATGCCGTCAACTGGGAGAAGGGGCATATGCCTGTTATATTTTTGCTTCCCACCCCCGTAGATTCTGAAAATTTTTGTATTTGGGTTATTTTTACTAAAAAATATCCTTTTTCGTAATTTCATTGGAAAATTGAAAATAAACAAATCCTAAGATATTAAAAAATACTTTTATCACCCTCCCTTTTTCTTAAATTTTCGTTAATTAATGCTACTATTTTAGTCATCTTCTTGATGCCAAAAACGACAAATAGAGACAACCATGCACCATCATAGTGTTTTAATACAAAACTATGTTACTTTAGATTGATTGTATTCATTAAAGAATTTTATTTTATCTTATTTTATAAGATATATTATATTATATAAAGAATTTTTATTATTAATCTTATTTTTTTTTTGCTTATTGTATAGTAATTTTACAGTAAACCACGCGTCACGTACTTTATAATTTAGGATCAGTTTGGTATTTAGCAAAGAAGATTTACTACCTTAACGTTCATTTTTTAGTATTTGGTAGATTGGGATGATTCTTTTTCATAATTTAATCACAAAAGCTGCTGAACTATAAATTCCGCATAAGAATTTCAAATTTTGTCTCTAAGTTTTGAATGGTTCGTAACTGACAAGATTGAGGATAGCAAAAATCTATTAAAGGCTCCTTTGCTATCATTTCCCTATCTTCGATAGATATTCGTCCTAGGTTATAGTCTTTTACGTATTTTATATCATACTTACAGACTCGTTAGATGCCATTAAGTGCCGTTCTCCAAGAAACCAAGTCACATTTACTGTCGGATGTGAGCCGATGACTGAGCAAAACGCTTCATGGTAAAAATTGGATGATAAAGTCTTCTCTTCTGCTGGTAGTTGGATAGATACAATAAGAGGAGCCACTGAAATTAACAACAATTTATTTTCTATTCCCTTAGAAGAGAAAATAATTATACACTTAGAGTGTATACTTACGTTCCCACGAACGCACTGAGAAATTTTCTTGAGAAGGAAAGGGGTGTTGAAATTCAAAAGTTTGTCCAGATCAGGTTTTTACCTATCTTTGCTGCAAATGCCCATCATAGGAGAAAAAGGAGAAATTAGTTGGGAAAAAAACTTGTACTCAGAGAAACAGGAAAAAGAACACAAAATTACTAAGACTTTGTTCTTTTTATTCATATATGAGAGAAAAGAAAGTTACAATTATATTTTATTAACGCACCTATTGCCCATACCTGTTGGAAGGTGTAGGGGCGCTAAAGTTCAAATTTTGCTCAACTTTCTTTTTATTAGCTTTGTTTAGTCTTAACTCAATCACAGCAAAAAGGAAATTGAAGAAAAACTTTAAATGTAAATCGACGATAAAGCTAAACAGCCCATAGAATAGAATAAGGCTTTTATTCTTAAAACTTTTCACAAGCGATAAATCGCCGAATATAAGTTCGTGTCATACAAAAAAAAAATGAAGTAAACAACAACCATCACAAGCGCTTCAATGAAATTAGGATCAGGGACACCAAAACATTAAGAAATGTAAAGAGACAAAATATAGACAAATAGGAATTAAACCATTAAGAAAAATATTAAAGTAGCTAAAATAATATCATATCAAACAGGTCACACATTAAAGGTGAAAATTTAGTCATAAAATGGCATATAATAAAATAAGTCAAAAAGAAAAGAAAAAAAAAACAAGAGTGTCAAAAGAGTAAAAAAAAAAGAATTCATTGAGAGGTATTGGAGGTGTTAAGGATTTGAGTGAAGGTTGGCATAAAGCTATCTAAATATCTTTTTGTTTTAGTCTTTACGGGTTCTAGAATGGGGATGGGATTTTTTGCCTCTCTTGGGAGAGGCTTCCGTTCAAGATTATGGGGAGGCGAGAAAAGGTCTTCAGTTCAGATGGTGGTTCTCGGATTTCATCAAAACGGAGGCACAGATCATGTCGTCTTTTTTCCAGGGTTTTCATTTTAAACTTTTGTAAGAAGTAGGAGTAAGGCAACTTCCCTTCCCGTGCGATTATTTTTAAAGCCCTTTTCTGGACGGATTCCAACCCTTTGGTTTGATTTTTATTTAATGAGAAGTGCCATAGAGGGCAAGCATATTCGAGAGTTGGGCGAATAAAACATATGTAAAATTTCAAAATATGAGAAGCAGGGCATTGATATTTTGCCAATCAAACAGTTCGTGGTAACGAACTGTAAGTAAGGAGCGACCCGGCTCAATGGTAACCGAAACTCTAGAAAACGATATTTTGATACAAATAGATACACCAAAAGAATCAAATTTTAATGTTGATTTCAAATATATAAGTTTCATCAAGTTTAGTCCTACCCATGAAAAGTTACGCGCCTGAGAAAATTTGGCTGATTTTCGAAAAAAGAGGGAAAGACCCCAAAAATGTATAGACCCTTAATGAAAATCACACCATCATATTCCGCGCATCAGAGAACCCTACTGTAGAGGTTTCAAGCTCCTATCTACAAAAATGTGGTATTTTGCATTTTTTGCCAGAAGAAAGATCACGGGTGCGTGTTTATTTGTTTTTTTTTGTTTTTTTTCCCAGGGGTGGTCGTATCGACCCAGTGGTCCTAGAATATCGTGGGAGGGCTCATTGGAATGGAAATTAAAAGTTCTAGTGACCTTTTTAAGTGACCAAAAAAAAAATGGAGGGCAACTAGGCCCTCTCCCACGCTCATTTTTTCCCAAAGTCACCCGATCAAAATTTTGAGATAGCCATTTTGTTCAGCATGTTCGAAAATATTATAAGTATTTCTTTTAGGATGACTTAATCCCCCGAAGTTCCCGGAGGGAGGGCTGAAAGTTATGAACTTTACCCAATGTTAACATATAGTATTGGTTATTGGGAAGTATACAGACGTTTTCAGGGGAGATTTTTTCTGGTAGAGGGAGGGTGGGTGGGTCGGGGTTTATGTGGGAGGATCTTTCCATGAAGGAAGTTTTCATGGGGGAAGGGACATTGCTATGAAGGGGACGCCGGACTTCCCAGCATTATTTAAGAAAAGATCAGAAATTAAATATAAAAAAACAAATTTATCAACTGCAACAGCAGCAACATCAAAACTTTAAACGAACAGAAAATATTACATATATGATTGGGTTCATCCCCTAGTCAATAGCTCGGTCTTTAAGCCAAAGATTTTTTAGTACTTTCATAAGAGCTGTTTATTCTAATTAACGGCCTTTGTGATTAAGCGGTCATTTTTAAAGAATTGGAACAAAATCCGAACTTTCGCTTAAAGAGCAAGGTATTAACTAGGGGGCGAACCTCCTAATATACGTATTAAAAATATATGAATATAGAAGTTCGTTACGTAAGTTAATTCGCAAGTTACGTATATTTATTACTAATAAAAACATTCTTAAATAAAATTAAACAAGTTTCGAGAAAGCCATTTAACCAAATAAAAATGAATTAATATGCAAATTTTGTTTTAATTATTCATGTACGGTGAGCCAAGATCAAAACCTGCATTTTTTCAAAAACGTTCAAAAATTAAATAAAAAAAACAAGTTTTTTTAACTGAAAGTAAGGAGCGACATTAAAACTTAAAACGAACAGAAATTATTCCGTATATGAAAGAGGCTGTCCCTTCCTCAACGCCTCGCTCTTTACGCTAAAGTTTGACTTTCTCACAACTCATTTTTTTTTTAAACAATGAAAAACTTTAGCGTAAAGAGCGAGGCGTTGAGGAGGGGACAACCTCTTTCATATACGGAATAAAAGTCACCCGATCAAAATTTTGAGATAGCCATTTTGTTCAGCATGTTCGAAAATATTATAAGTAAGTCTTTTAGGATGATTTAATCCCCCGAAGTTCCCGGAGGGAGGGCTGAAAGTTATGAACTTTACCCAATGTTAACATATAGTATTGGATATTGGGAAGTATACAGAAGTTTTCAGGGGAGATTTTTCCTGGTAGAGGGGGGGTGGGTGGGTCGGGGTTTATGTGGGAGGATCTTTCCATGAAGGAAGTTTTCATGGGGGAAGGCACATTGCTATGAAGGGGACGCCGGACTTCCCAGCATTATTTAAAAAAAGATCAGAAACTAAATATAAAAAAAACAAGTTTTTCAACTGCAACAGCAGCAACATCAAAACTTTAAACGAACAGAAAATATTACATATATGATTGGGTTCACCCCCTAGTTAATACCTCGCTCTTTAAGCCTAAGATTTTTTAGTACTTTCATAGGAGCTATTTATTCTAATAAACGGCCTTTGTGATTAAGCGGTCATTTTTAAAGAATTGGAACGAAATTCGAACTTTCGCTTAAAGAGCAAGGCATTAACTAGGGGGCGAAACCCCTAAAATACGTATTAAATATATATGAATATAGAAGTTCGTTACGTAAGTTAATTGGTAAGTTACGTATATTTATTACTAATAAAAACGTTCGAAAATAAAATTAAACAAGTTTCGAGAAAGCCATTTAACCAAATAAAAGTAAATTAATATGCAAATTTTGTTTTAATTATTCATGTACAGTGAGCCAAGATCAAAACCTGCATTTTTTCAAAAACGTTCAAAAATTAAATAAAAAAAACAAGTTACTTTAACTGAAAGTAAGGAGCGACATTAAAACTTAAAACTAACAGAAATTATTCCGTATATGAAAGAGGCTGTCCCTTCCTCAACGCCTCGCTCTTTACGCTAAAGTTTGACTTTCTCACAACTCTATTTTGTTTAAACAATGAAAAACTTTAGCGTAAAGAGCGAGGCGTTGAGGAGGGGACAGCCTCTTTCATATACGGAATAATTTCTGTTCGTTTTAAGTTTTAATGTCGTTCCTTACTTTCGGTTAAAATAACTTGTTTTTTTTTATTAAATTGCTTAAGGAAAGCTAGGGAAATATTGGCTTGCTTGGTTATATTTGAAATATGGGCTTCCCATTTAAGATCGGAAGTTATAGTTACTCCTAGAAGTTTTATTTTTTGTGTCATAATTTCACTTGGAATAATAGGCGTAAATGAGGGGGCAGTGCTTAGAAAATTGATTGTTAGAATTGTAGATTTCAATTGGTTTACATGCATTTTATATTTGAGGGCATTTTATCATTGTATCGTTGGCCTGATACATTAAAATACATTGTCAATACACATCATACAATAATACACTGCGCTAGTCCCCCCAAAGGCTCCTTGGCCTGTAAATTAGGGGAGTTTATACGGAATACAAACTCAGAGAACAATAGCCAATTACTTACTGAGAGAAAAGAAAAAAAAACAGTACATATATAGAGTAAATAGATAGATAGATTGATAAGATTTATCTATAGAAAAAAAAGAAGAAAAAAAAAACAAATCAAACACCAATAAAGCATAACATAATTTGTTTCTCTACTTATCATTCTCAAATCAAAAAGATGATCACAATCAGATTATACAGAAAAAAAGAGAAGAAAAACAGAAACAAAAAGCAATCAAATGAAAAACTATTCCCAACCAGTCAAAACACATAAGCAAGCCACGAGAAAGGCTGCGCATATAGTACAAACAAAATCACTTACTCACAGTCAAAAACTTAACGTAACCAAAATACCGACTGTATATATAAAATATTTAATTAAAATATACCTACACTGTAGTTTATCTCTCTCACGCTAAGGTGATTATCAACGAGTGCATACTGAAATACAAAAAGAAACCGGTTCTACTCAGACCAAGAATTTGATTCTGGTGGCTATAAGACATACAAGTACCGTTTTTTCTTACCAATCTGGGACTTGCCAGTTTCTGCCACACATTACGACTTAGCTTATTTTTACATTGTATCCTTCCTTCGTGTGAATAAATAAAATAAAATTCTTGTTAACTTTAGTATCTCCTCTCCATGTATCAATCCAATTGCCGACAGGAAAAAAGACGCTGTTATACCATCACCTTTTTTGCCAAGGTTTATGAAACCGAGACCAGTACCGCCGGTTTGGGCTATTAATTTTAGTGTTGTTTCTTTACTTTTTTGCTATTCTTCCAAGTAAATTTTTATTCTTTTAAGTAAATATATTTCTTTTATTAATTTTAGTGGTCCCTGGTAGGGTATCGGTCCAGTTACCAATTTATGAGAAGAAGCTAAAACCTAATTTTATCGTTTGGCATTGAGCTCTGTCATTGAATGACACTGTCTCAATTTTTTTTCAATTTTTGTTATAGTTAAGTTAAATCTAGATAAAGGTAATAAGAAACAAACTGAACAAAATTTGAACTTAAACACCCCTTCCCCTCCCAACCGCTATTTCAAGTGTGTCCACGAGCAAGAGAATAATATAAATTTGTGCTTTTCTTTTCTTCTTCCGTGTGGATAAAAAGGAAAAGGTACCCATGTATCATACCAAACACACTCAAGATTTGAAGTCAAGTTAATCATAATGAAATATACCAAAACATGATGAAAATATAATACTTTGGTTTATATAATAATATAACTCGGTCAGTGTATCGTATCACCAATGAGATAGTTGGAAAACGCCGAAAGACCGATGGACCCGTCAAAGATGAGTTTGGATGACTTCTTACTGACCCTGATCAAGTGAAAGAAGCCTGGATGACGCATTTCGAAAAACCGTTAAATAGACCACCACCTGCTGATCCTCCAGATATACCAGACAAGCCATTTCTAAATCTAGCCGTCTATATTAAAGTACCCTCTAGTTGGGAGATACTAAAGGCGACTAAGAAGCTGAAGACTGGAGAGTTTCCTGGGGAAAACCGAATTGCGGCTAAAATGATTAAATGCTCACTAGCTGCATGCATAACTGTATGGACCACATTTTTCTCTATAATTTGGAGAACAGAAGAAATTCCTAAGGATTGGACAAAAAGTACTCTCGTCAAAATATTCGAAAAAGGCGACGCCACAAAGTGCGAAAACTAGAGAGGTATCAGCCATGTAACTATACCTAGCAAACTATTGGCGACTATCCTCCTTAACAGAATCCAACCAGCGTTGAACTAACACCTCCGAGAGGAGCAGCATGGATTCCGGCCAAACCGATCGTGCACTGATCTTGTATTTACTCTTAGAATGCTGCTAGAAGAAGCGAATGAATGGTGCAAGAAGCTTTACTTGGTCTTTACAGACTTCGAGAAAGCTTTCAACTCGGTAGATCACCAAACCCTTTTGGAAGGTTCTCCAATACTACGGTATTCCTGATAAGCTCATTCGAATCATTGAAGCCTTCTACAAAAACACAGAATATTGCGTGAAGACAAGCGACGGGAGTACCTGTTACTTTTGTATCAAGACAGGGGTGAAGTAAGGCTATCTGCTATCACCACTGCTATTTATTCATATCATTGATTATATTCTCCGGACCTGCAATGGACATGGGATCCATTTGGATAATAAAAGACTCGGAGAAGTCTGATTTTGCTGACGATATCAGCCTCCTAGAGTCCTGCAAACAAAAGCTCCAGCATTACCTTAACCAAGTCATGAACGCTGCCGAACCTTTTGGCCTTGAGATAAACACAAACAAAACAAAAAGTATAACGATCACTGGATTTCCACTCGACTTCCGATGCAATAACCAAACTATAGAGCAAGTCGTAGAGTTCAAGTACTTAGAAAGCACCATCCACAATTCAGGATCGTGTCAGCGAGAAACCAAGCTAAGAATCACCCAGGGTAATACATGTTTCAGGAAACTGTCTCAAATTTGGCGCAGTCAGAAGTACTCTCTCCGATTCCAGCTGAGGCTGTTCAACAGAAACGGCCTCTTAACGCTTTGCTATGGTTCTGAAACTTGGCATATAGATCAAATACTTGAAAAGAAACTCCTCGCGTTCGAAAAAATGTGCTTAAAGGCGCATTCTAAATATCCACTGGTCCCAAAAAGTAACAAACACTACTATACGACAGAAGACATTTCAGCCACTGGTAACCAAAGTGATCAAATGTAGGAAACGGAGATATCTCTGTCATGGGATCCGCATGCCCGAAACTTGACTACCGAAGGTCGTCCTTCAGTGGCAGCCACGTGGTACTAGAAGAAGAGGACGCCCTAAAAATACCCGACGACGCAGCTACCGGGCTGACCTCGCAAACCTCAATGCCTCAATTCAACCTGAATGGGAAGATGTCTGTGCGGTCGTAGCGATGAAAGATGACTGGCGACTCTTCTTGGATGCCCTAAGCACCTCTGGAGGCAGAGGAGGATCTATGGTCTAAGGTAATATTTAGAGAGCCGAAACGTGACATGGAGTAATTTGGCATAAAAACAACTTAAATTAGGACTTGAAAAAAACGAGTGAAGTCCAAGCTACACTCTGGGCTCCTGTAAAGATTAAGTTCAGACTAAACTGCAAAACTCCACAACAGGGTTTCGAACGGCTTGGTGCAAAACCGGGCCAAGTCCTTAGTCAATGCTAATATAAGCTAAGTCGTGGTATATGTCAGAAACTAGCGAGTCCCAAATTGGTGAGAAAAACAAAACTATGTTTGACTCGATTCAGAAATGATAAGTGAAATATAATTTGCACCAATTCCTCCTCAGTCACTGATTTTTTTGCAGCAGAAATGTAGATAGGTGCCACCTTGCTTTAATTGTAAACATACCGTGAACTTCAACTCATACAGTTAATTCCAAAAGCCCAACTTTCATCACCAACTTCTTGGCAGAAATATAGGCATTTTGCAGTTTTTTTTAAGCGAAATCAAGTGAATATTACAGTTGCCCGATGTATGGAGAGTGGGAGGAAAATTCACTGCATTTTCTGGGGAAGTGTGAAGGGTTAAAGGTCTTTAGAAAGAACATTTTTGGAGTGGATAAGGGAGATGAGCCTTGGGTGGAAACATTGCTGGGAAATACGTGTTTTATTAGTATTAAGAATCTGGCGCGGTTTATTCGTGTAGGTATAACCCATTGTGAGAGGGGTATGTGATGAGTTTGTTTGTTTGTATTACTGTTTTTGAATGTTTTTCTATGCTTTAATCATTTTGATCAAAAGTTTAAATTGAATTTTTTAATTGTATTTGTATACTGTTAATTGTATTTGTACTTTTTTTTGTTGTTTTTTTTATGTTATTTTTTTGTGGCCATGGCACTGTGGGGTTTTTCGTGTCAAATATACTATATATTCTCGATTTGCAGTATGCAGTATGATGGGACCTGTAGACCGTCCAAACCTCACTTTTCTCTCCACCTGCCTCTTAGCAGAAAATTAGGTATACTGTACCTTTTTTTTAATTGATATTGCACAAGGATTTTCAAACCATAAAATTACAAGGCCAAGAGTTAACCAAAGGGAGAGAGGGGAAAGATTTCAGAAGCAAGTGTCACTTTCAAGCTCCATCCACCATCAAGAACACCATTGAAATGATTAGCATGAAATTCGGTAAGCACGTAGCTAATGTATAACCCAAGTGCTAGCAGATTTGCGGCTAGTACCGTTCCGGCTGAAATTGAGGATCCCCGAAACTAAATGTCTTTGAACCCTTCTATTACTTGAAGTGAAAGGTAAAGATTTTTAAAAATTACATGAGATAGTCTACTTCGCTGTAAGTAGCTGTCTAAAAAAAAGTGTTGATATCCAAATTCAAAATGACTGTAGTTGATTATTTTTTACTTTTCTTTTTTGTTGTTCAAAAACATGCGACAACAAAATAACTACTCATTTCTATTGTTGTAAGTATAAAAAGAAACATTTTGTGCAGCTTTTATTTATACAAAAAGCTAAATTTTCATATTTTAGATGATTATTGGATGAAAAGAATAGCGAATAATAGATAACTGGGCTTTCAAACGCACCCTAAGATGAATATTTTGACGAAATTGGGCTTTAACTTCAACAAACAATCTTTTCTTCTATTGTTTTACATTTCCACACCTTTTTTTACTTATTTTTATTTCTTTTTATATAGGTATTGAGTGATCGCGGTTCAAATAAAAGGTAAGTAGCCTAAACTTAAATAAGGATACATATATAAAGATACATTTTGAGAGAAAGCATCCACCAGGTATTTCAGTAGTTCACCAGTAAAGCTCAGGGGAGAAATTGAAAAAATTAAGTTCTTAAGCAATTTATAATTTTATAAGCAGTGTAAAAAAATTTTATTGTTATAAATATGTTTTGTTTTGTCGTCATTTAAAATTAAGGTACGGACCAGATCAGGCAGGAAACTCTGTGGACTGGTTCAATCCTGCGTCTTAGAAAGAAAATATCTTCCACGAAGTCTTCTTTAATAACTGAAAAGGGAATTTGTTTAACCTTTATTGATTAATGGATATTTTTTCTGGGTTTGGTCGGTTTTGGTGAGCTTTTTGGGCTGGATTACTTCTTCCTAGCCAATTTAGCCACTATGGGTCCCCGTAGAAGCATAATATTTGTAGGCATGAATATATAATAAGTCGAGGGCAATAGGCTTGAGATTGTCTCTGCAGAATTTCAACTCTTGTTGTTAGAAGAGCATCACCTAGTTTGGGAAACCATCTGGTGAACAAGATGGGCCCAGGATTACGCAAAGCCTCCGTTCAAGTGGAGGTTCCAGGGACTTCTTGCTGTCCGGTTCGAATCCAGCTTAAACACTGCGTGTAGATTTGAGAAAATGTGTTTGTCCCCACCATGCACTGGTTGTAAGACCATTGCTTTTCTTGGGGCAAAATAATTTCAATTATTTAAAAATATATGAGAATTGAAACTTGGAATGTCACAACATTAAAAATAACTATCGTATTGATAATTTGACTGACGAATTTAGACGCTTCGAACTGGCTTACTAGGAGTTTCAGAAACGCATAACCCAGTGGTAGGAAACCTGAAATTTGGGGATACAGTATTCATTAACAAGGCATGAAGGATGGGACACATAAATAAGGAGGAGGGCTTATGATGAACAAGGAAGCTGCTAAATCCTGTTTTGGTTGGGAAGCTATTAATAATAGAATGCTAATTGCTCATTTTATGACTTAAAAAATGCAGTGTATCTGCCCCGTAGTATATGCCCTGTAGAACCGACTGACGGAGATATTAGTGAATCAGATGAATTTTACTTACAGCTACAGGAACAAAAGGATTGGGTCCCAGGCAGAAATATACTAGGAGATTTTAACACCCAGGTCAGCAGAAATAGGGGGTAGAAGGTATCCTAACTTAGATAAATTTGGTTTAGGAAAATAAAACAGTAATGGCAACAGACTGCTACAATTTTGTAGGTAGAACAATCTAGTTAAAACCAATACAGTTTTAGGACATAAACTGGTACATAAGTTAACATAGCATTCATGTTTTGGTAAGACAGCTAGCCTTATTGACTACGTTGTTGCAACACGAAGACTGGCAGAATCATACAGTTCGTGGTAACAAACTGTAAGTAAGGAACGACCCGACTCAATAGTAACCGAAACTCTAAAATCTGAATTTTGATACCAATAGATACATCAATAGAATCAAAGTTTTATGCTGATTTCACATATACAAGTTTCATTACGTTTAGTCTTACCTATCAAAAGCTAAGCGCTTGAGAAAAGTTGCCTTATTCTAGAAAAAAGGGGAAAACAACCCCTAAAAGTCATAGAATTTTAATGAAAGTCACACCATCAGATTCAGCGTATCAGAGAACCCTACTACAGAAGTTTCAAGCTCCTTTCTACAAAAATGTGGAATTTTATATTTTTTGCCAGAAGAAAGGTCACGGATTATTTGTTTATTTGTTTGTTTTTTCCCCCAGGGGTGATCGTATCGATCCAGTAGTCCTAGAGTATCGTTATAGGGCTCATCTGAACGGAAATTAAAAGTTCTAGTGCCCTTTTTAAGTGACCAAAAAATTCGGAGGTCAGTTTGGCCCCCTCCCACGCTAATTGTTTTCCCGAAGTCACCCAATCAAAATTTTGAGAAAATATCTTTTTGAGGAGGAAACTCCCCCACAACCACGGGGCAAGGGTTTTAAATTATGCCCTGAGGGCATGTAAGATCAATGTTGACACAATGTACAGTTTATTTTTTTTTCTATAAAGCAGGGCACTTCATATAGAAGGGGTCGTCGTAGAGACTTCAAAAGGGGTTCATTCGATTAGAAATCGAGAGTTCTAGTGCCCTTTTTAATAGTCAAAAATGATTGGAGGGAAACTAGCCCCCCCCCCTTCACACAAATCATTCCCCCAAACACATCCAATCTAAATATTGAGATAGCCATTTTGTTCAACGTAGTTGATTTCCAGATAGAAAATGTGTTTTTGAGGAGGACACTCCCCCAGGACCCTCAGGGCAAGGGTTTGAAGTTATGACCTGGGGGCATAAAAGGTTTTTATAGAAGACGTTATCGTAGAAACTTCAAAACAGGCTCATTCGATTGGAAATTCAAAGGGCTAGTGCTCTTTTTAATAGTCGAAGGCGACTGGAGGGCAACTAGCCACCCCCCCCCCCCAAACACCAATCATTCCCCCAAACATATCCAATCAAAATTGTGAGATAACCATTTTGTTCAGCGTAGTTGATTTCCAGATAGAAAATATGTATTTGAGGAGGACACTCCCCCAGGACCCTCAGGGCAAGGGTTTGAAGTTATGACCTGGGGGCATAAAAGGTTTTTATAGAAGACGTTGTCGCAGAAACTTCAAAAACGGCTCATTCGATTGGAAATTCAAAAGGCTAGTGCCCTTTTTAATAGTCGAAAGTGATTGAAGGGCAAATAGCCCCAACCCCACGCCCATCGTTCCCCCAGAGACATCCAATCAAAATTTTGAGATAGCTATTTTGTTCAACGTATTTGATTTCCAGATAGAAAATAGGTTTTTGTGGAGGACACTCCCCCACAACCCTCAGGGCAAGGGTTTTAAGTTATGCCCTGGGGGCATATAAGGTTTTTATAGAAGGCGTTGTCGTAGAAACTTCAAAACAGGTTCATTCGATTGGAAATTCAAAGGGCTAGTGCCCTTTTTAAAAGTCGAAAGTGATTCGAGGGCAACTATCCCCCCCCCACGCCCATCATTTCCCCAAACACATCCAATCAAAATTTTGAGATAAGCATTTTGTCAGCGTAGCTGATTTCCAGAAAGAAAATATCTTTTTGTGGAGGACACTCCCCCAAAACCCTCGGAGCAAGGGTTTTAATTTATGCCCTGGGGGAATATAAAGTTTTTATAGAAGGCGTTGTCGTAGAAACTTCAAAACAGGCTCATTCGATTGGAAATTCAAAGGGCAAGTGCCCTTTTTAATAGTCGAAAGTGATTGGAGGGCAACTAGACGCCCCCCCACGCCAATCATGAACCCAAACACATCCAATCAAAATTGTGGGATAGCCATTTTGTTCAGCGTAGTTGATTTCCTGATCTAAAATGCGTTTTTGAGGAGGACACTCCCTCACAATCCTCAGGGCAAGGGTTTTAAGTTATGCCCTGGGGGCATATAAGGTTTTTATAGAAGGCGTTGTCGTAGAAACTTCAAAACAGGCTTATTCGATTGGAAATTCAAAGGGATAGTGTCCTTTTTAATAGTCAAAAGTGATTGGAGGGCAACTAGCCCCCCAAGCCCATCATTCCCCTAAAAATATCCAATCAAAATTTGAGATAGCCATTTTGTTCAGCGTACTTGATTTTCAGATAGAAAATATGTTTTTGAGATAGACACTCCCTCACAATCCTCCGGGCAAAGGTTTTAAGTTATGCCCTTGGGGCATATAAGGTTTTTATAGAGGGCATTGTCTTAGAAACTTCAAAACAAGCTCATTCGATTTGGAATTCAAAGGGCTAGTGCTTTTTTTAATAGATGAAAGCGATTGGAGGGCAACTAGCCCCCCACGCCCATCATTTCCCCAAACACATCCAATCAGAATTTTGAGATAGCCATTTTGTTCAGAATAGTCGAAAATCTAATAAATATGTCTTTGAGGATGATTTCATCCCCAGAGTTCCCGGAGGAAGGGCTGTAAGTTATGAACTTTGCCCCTTGTTTACATATAGTATTGGTTAATGGGAAGTATACAGACGTTTCAGGAGGGATTTTTTTCTGATGGGGGGGGGGGGGGGGGGGTTGGAGGAGGGGGTTAGGGGGGAGGATCTTTCCATGGAGGATGTTTCCTTTGGGGAAGGGATATTTCTATGAAGGGGGCGCCGGATTTCCCATCATTATTTAAAAAACAATCAGAAATTAAATAAAAAAACAAGTTTTTTCAACTGAAAGTAAGGAGCAACATTAAAACTTAAAACGAACAGAAATTATTACGCTTATGAGGGGGTTCGCCCCCTAGTCAATACCTCGCCCTTTACGCTAAAGTTTTTTTTAGTAATCTCAAAAGAGCTATCTATTCTAATTAACCGGCCTTTGTGATTCAAGGGTTTGTAGTTCGAACCAAATTTGAACTTTAACGTAAAGAGCGAGGTATTGACTCGGGGGCAAACTCCCTAATATACGTATTAGAAAAATACGAATATAGAAAATCGTTACGTAAGTTCATTCGTAAGTTACGTCAGAACAAAGTTTCGAGAAAGCCATTTAGCCAAAAAAATAAAATGAATATGCAAATTTCGTTTTAATCATTCATTTACAGTGAGCCAAAATCTTTTAATTCAAAAACTAAATTCAAAAACGTTAAGAAATTAAATAAAAAAATAAGTTTTTTTTAACTGAAAGCAAGGAGCGACATTAAAAACTTAAAACGAACAGAAATTATTCTGTATATGAAAGGGGCTGTCCCCTCCTCAACGCCTCGCTCTTTACGCTGAAGTTTTTCATTGTTTTAAAAAATGGAGTTGTGAGAAAGAGTCAAACTTTAGCGTAAAGAGCGAGGCGTTGAGGAGGGGACAGCCCCTTTCATATACAGAATAATTACTGTTCATTTTAAGTTTTAATGTAGCTCCTTACTTTCAGTTTAAAAAAAATGTTTTTTTTTTTATTTAATCGATACAAAATACTAGGACATAGGAATGCTGTTATTGATGTTAAAAGTAAAGATCATCATCTAGTAGTGACTAGGATTAATTTAAAGCTGCAACTTAGGAAGGTTAACTAACTTTGGGAAGTTATGATGTTGATAGACTCCAGGATAAAAATTAAAGAGAAACTTTCCAGGAACAGTTGAACACAAAACTGAAAAGTTTAAAATTTGACAATATAGAAGATGGATGGAATAAATTTAGGAAAACAGTTTGTGAAGTCATTGATGAGAAGAAGGTTTGGAGCATTAAAAAAAAAAATTAGGAGCTAGTAGTATAAATGAAAATACTTCTTGTTTAATAGAGAGGAGGAGGGGCTTGCACAAGAATTATCTGAGTGATAGATCATATGTAAAGATTATGTAAAGACAGTGGAGAAAGCATTAAAATATGAACTGGGGAGATGTGAAGTGAATGCCACGGATAAAAATGCCGGAGATCTGAAAGATGCAGCCAGACGGCGTAATAGTAAAATGTTGTACTGGCATATTCATAAATTGAAAGGCAGTAGTTTGTCTAAACTTGCCCCAGTGGAAGATGGGAACGGGGCCACAATTAGTGATAAGGAAAGAGTTAAAAGGGGTGGACAGAACATTTTGACAATGTACTGAACCGTGAGTAAAGTTACAAGAAAAGATATAGAGGAGGATAAAAATGTTTGTGACACTTTGGGAGGGAAGACAGATTTTGTGGGGAACAATTAGTGACAGTACTAAACTAATTTAAAACTAATAAGGCCCAAGGTTCTGATAGCATGGTAAAGGAGTTTCTTAAATATGGTGGTTATGAGGTAAGAAATAAGTTATTAAAGATTATGAATATGGTCATAGACAGCGTGCTAGCGCTGCCTAAGTAAAGGACGATGTGGGGACAATGTGTTGTTTTTCCATACCCGGGCACTTCGTATCGAAGGAGTTGTCGTCAAAACTTCAAAAAGGGCTCATTGGAATAGAAATTGGAGTGGCTAGTGCCCTTTTTAGTAGTCGAAAGTGATTGGAGGGCAACAAGCCCCCCCCCCCACGCCCATCATTCCCCAAACACATCCAATCAAAATTTTGAGATAACCATTTTGTTCAGCGTAGTTGATTTCCAGATAGAAAATATCTTTTTGAGGAGGACACTCACCCACAACCCTCGGGGGCAAGGGTTTTAAATTATGCCCTGAGGGCATATAAGATCAATGTTGACACAATGTACAGTTTATTTTTTTTTCTATAAAGCAGGGCACTTTATATAGAAGGGGTCGTCGTAGAGACTTCAAAAGGGGTTCATTCGATTAGAAATCGAGAGTTCTAGTGCCCTTTTTAATAGTCAAAAGTGATTGGAGGGCAACTAGCCCCCCCTTCACACAAATCATTCCCCCAAACACATCCAATCTAAATATTGAGATAGCCAGTTTGTTCAACGTAGTTGATTTCCAGATAGAAAATATGTATTTGAGGAGGACACTCCCCCACAACCCTCAGGGCAAGGGTTTTAAGATATGTCCTGGGGGCATATAAGGTTTTTATAGAAGGCGTTGTCGTAGAAACTTCAAAACAGGCGCATTCGATTGGAAATTCAAAGGGCTAGTGGTCTTTTTAATAGTCGAAGGCGACTGGAGGGCAACTAGCCCCCCCCCAAACGCCAATCATTCCCCCAAACATATCCAATCAAAATTGTGAGATAACCATTTTGTTCAGCGTAGTTGATTTCCAGATAGAAAATATGTATTTGAGGAGGACACTCCCCCACAACCCTCAGGGCAAGGGTTTTAAGATATGTCCTGGGGGCATATAAGGTTTTTATTGAAGGCGTTGTCGCAGAAACTTCAAAAACGGCTCATTCGATTGGAAATTCAAAAGGCTAGTGCTCTTTTTAATAGTCGAAAGTGATTGAAGGGCAACTAGCCCCACCCCCACGCCCATCGTTCCCCCAAACACATCCAATCAAAATTTTGAGATAGCCATTTTGTTTAGCGTAGTTGATTTCAAGCTAGAAAATGTGTTTTTGAGGAGGAGACTCCCCCGCAACCCTCAGAGCAAGGGTTTTAAGTTATGCCCTGGGGGCATATAAGGTTTTTATAGAAGGCGTTGTCGTAGAAACTTCAAATGGCCTCATTCGATTGGAAATTCAAAGGGCTAGTGCCCTTTTTAAGAGTCAAAAGTGATTGGACGGCAGCTAGCCTCCCCCCCCAACACCCATGTTTCCCCCCAACACTTCCCATTAAAATTGTGAGATAGCCATTTTGTTCAACGTATTTGATTTCCAGATAGAAAATAGGTTTTTGAGGAGGACACTCCCCCACAACCCTCAGGGCAAGGGTTTTAAGTTATATCCTGGGGGCATATAAGGTTTTTATAGAAGGCATTGTCGTAGAAACTTCAAAACAGGTTCATTCGATTGGAAATTAAAAGGGCTAGTGCCCTTTTTTAAAGTCGAAAGTGATTCGAGGGCAACTAGCCCCCCCCCCACGCCCATCATTCCCCCAAACACATCCAATCAAAATTTTGAGATAAGCATTTTGTCAGCGTAGCTGATTTCCAGAAAGAAAATATCTTTTTGTGGAAGACACTCCCCCAAAGCCCTCGGAGCAAGGGTTTTAATTTATGCCCTGGGGGCATATAAAGTTTTTATAGAAGACGTTGTCGTAGAAACTTCAAAACAGGCTCATTCGATTGGAAATTCAAAGAGCAAGTGCCCTTTTTAATAGTCGAAAGTGATTGGAGGGCAACTAGACGCCCCCCACGCCAATCATTAACCCAAACACATCCAATCAAAATTGTGGGATAGCCATTTTGTTCAGCGTAGTTGATTTCCTGATCGAAAATGCGTTTTTGAGGAGGACACTCCCCCACATTCCTCAGGGCAAGGGTTTTAAGTTATGCCCTGGGGGCATATAAGGTTTTTATAGAAGGCGTTGTCGTAGAAACTTCAAAACAGGCTTATTCGATTGGAAATTCAAAGGGATAGTGTCCTTTTTAATAGTCAAAAGTGATTGGAGAGCAACTAGCCCCTCAAGCCCATCATTCCCCAAAAATATCCAATCAAAATTTTGAGATAGCCAATTTGTTCAGCGTATTTGATTTTCAGATAGAAAATGCGTTTTTGAGGAGGACACTCCCCCACAATCCTCAGGGCAAAGGTTTTAAGTTATGCCCTTGGGGCATATAAGGTTTTTATAGAGGGCATTGTCTTAGAAACTTCAAAACAGGCTCATTCGATTTGGAATTCAAAGGGCTAGTGCCCTTTTAATAGATGAAAGCGATTTGAGGGCAACTAGCCCCCCACGCCCATCATTCCCCCAAACACATCCAATCAAAATTTTGAGATAGCCATTTTGTTCAGCGTAGGCTAGTTGATTTACAGATAGAAAATATATTTTTTAGGAGGACACTCCCCCACAACCCTCAGGGGAAGGGTTATTAGTTATGCCTTGGGGGCATATAAGGTTTTTATAAGAAGGCGTTGTCGGAAAAACTTCAAAACAGGCTCACTCGATTGGAAATGCAAAGGATAGTTCCCTTCTTAATAGTCGAAAGTGATTGGAGGGAAACTAGCCACTCTCCCACGCCCATCATCCCCCCAAGCACATCCAATTTTTTAGTGTTATAACAGAAAACATAAAAGTTGCTATCACAATCAAAAAATTATTACTTCTATGAAAAAATTTGGTATCTTTGGCAGAAAACTTGCTAGTTTGAACAGAAAACGTGTTATCACTGACAAAAATATTATTTCTAAGTGAAATTTGTGGTTGGAGGGATGTGGTGATGGCAGAGGGATGTCTTAGAGTAGTTATAGTGCTACACTGTGGGCTGAATTGCTTGCGAAAGCCCGAATGAATGATTTGAAAATAAAATTTTTAGCGAGAAATGTCGGAAAAGTGTTTTTGGGGAGACGGGGTGATGAGAGGGGATGTCTCAGGGTATTTATAGTGTAACAATGTGAGTTGAAATGCTTAGAGTATATAACAATAGTAAAGAAAAAAATGGGGGCTTCTCTGTTTTCAAAGGGGGAGGGGATTTGTGGAGAGTTGGTGCTAGTGTGAAAACAGTGTCGTAGTGCCATTCCGCTTTGGACTATAAGTATACTTTTTTCATCGGTTTGGACATCTACTCTCCTCACACAGAGATGCTCTGACATTAGAGTGTTGCTGTAAAAACTCTAAGATAATTTCCTTTTTATTACTACCTTTAAATTATCTCGAGCGAGACTTTTTTCAGCCTCTTTTATCATCTAGCCGAAGCTCGGATTCCGTCTCCTCGGAAGGACTCAACAGTGAGCAAACCCCCCTGAATCGCGTTGGGATGATCAGATTCCGTCCCTGTAATAATACAACACTGACCAAAATCCCCCACGTCGGTGGTGGGAACAAGAATTTTCCCCTTTACACGTTTTGATATTTTTGCTGATAAATGTGTCCTGGGTTGCGCCCGGGTTGAGATAAACCGTACGGTGGAATGGATACTCCCTCGGTGGTGACCTGTACTGGGGGTGGTACCCTAGTGGAGGGAGGGGTACTTCGGTTTCTTGAGCGGGGACATGGAACCCAACCATCAGAAGAAATTGTGTGTCCAGTATGCATCTCAAATCATCGTGATATGCATTTTCTCAGGATGATACCGTAAATAATGCCCCGAAACATGTCACTTTTAACACCTCTCAAAAATCCAATTGAAAAATCGAATGTGCAAATAACTTGTTACGATACTGTGTTGCTTAACATTAATTGGCCTGTGTCTGCTTGGAATGATAGCCCGCTTGTATAGTGAACAATAAAAATCCTTACATCCATAAAAATAAAACATTACCTCAAATGTCCTTCTGAAATCAAGTCACAAAAATAATAAAAGAATAAGAAAAAAATCGGCTTAAAGTGAACGAGTACAGCCGCTAGCATATTTCTTGCCATTTTGAGAAAAACGTAACCTAAAATGCATCCCTGGGGTAGCTCTTGACCCAAAGTTTTACGGTTTATCGAAATTACATAATGTATTTCCTTAAAGTCAATTGTAGCATGTATAAAAGCCCCCATGCTTCCGATATTTGGAAAGTTTGTTTCTTTATTAGCTACGCCATTGGACTAAAAATGAAGATATTTATAGACAGTTTCGATTAGCTATGGCTATCTTTGTTAAAGACGAACTATTTTCTTGCGAAACCACACAAAATCAGAAAAATGTTCCTTTATTAGCTACGCAATTGGACTTAAATGAAGATATTTATAGACAGTTTTGATTAGCTATGGTTCAGTTTGTTAAAGACGAGCTATTTTCTTGCAAAACCACAAAAAATCGGAAAAAAATGTCAATTGTTTTTTTATTAGCTACGCAATTGTACTAAAAATGGGGGGGGGGGGGAGAGGGTGGCCCTTCTTTGTCTCAAGCTCGCGAAAAAGAAGTATTTTAAAAAATGGAGGGGGGGGGCAATAAAGTTGGGGTGGAGGGCCTTCTGTGTCTCAAGCTTCCAAGTAAAAAAAATTCAGTCTAAAAAAGTATTTAAAAAATGGGGGGAGGGGTCTAAAAAAAATTAGGGTAGGGGGGCCTTCTGTGTCTCAAGCGCGCAAAAAAAAGTATTAAAAAAATGAGGGGATGGTCCCAAAAAGCTGGGGGAGGGGGGCCCTTCTGTGTCTCAAGCGCGCAAAAAAAGTATCAAAAAAATGGGGGGGGGGGGTCCAAAAGGTTAGGGGGAGGGGGGCCCTTCTGTGTCTCAAGAGCGCAAAAAAAATTAAAAAAAAGTGGGGGGGGCAAAAAAGTTGGGGGTAGGGGGGCCTTGGGGGTTTTGGTTAGGGGACCTTACAACACTATTCAAATGGAACTTGTGTATTATAACGACCACAGAGTTTCATCCCAAATCATCCTCTAAAATGTTTCAAACTGTTTCACCCACTCTTATCTAGAAATGATGTAAACTTCTGTTTGTATTCAATAGGCATAGAAACATCAAACCACATAACAGAACTAAGAAACCACTTCAAACCACATAACCATCAATAAACAGAACAGAACTAAGAAACAACATCAAACCACATAACCATCAACAAACAGAAAAGAACTAAGAAACAACATCAAACCACACAAAACATCAAACCACATAATCAACAAACAATATAACCATCAAACTCTTATCTCGCAATGTTGTAAACTTCTGTCTGTATTCAATAGGCATAAAAAACATCACACCACATAACCATCCACAAACAGAGCAGAACTAAGAAACAACATCAAACCACATAACCATTAACAAACAGAACAGAACTAAGAAGCAACATGAAACCACATAACCATCAACAGACAGAACAGAACTAAGAAACAACATCAAACCACATAACCATCAACAAACAGAACAGAAATAAGAAACAATATCAAACCATATAAAACATCAAACCACATAACCATCAACAAACAGAACAGAACTAAGAAACAACATCAAACCACATAACCATCAACAAACAGAAAAGAACTATGAAACAACATCAAACCACGTAACCATCAACAAGCAGAACAGAACTAAGAAACAACATCAAACCACATAACCATCAAACAATATAACCATCAAAGCACATAACCATCAAACAAAATAACTATCAAACCACATAACCATCGAACAATATAACCATCAAACAGGTCTAGAAAGAGGTGTGGTCTTGTACGTACAGGGATTTTAGGCATCTGATTGGCTGAATCTTGAATTCGTTGTACCTCCTGATGGGTTCCTACTCCCTTCCCCATGAAAACTTCCTACGTGGAAAGATCTTCCCACGTAACACCCGACACATCCCCACCCCCCGGCCCCGATTACTAAAAAAAAATCCCCCCTGCAAACTTCTGTATACTTCCCAATAACCGATACTATATGTAAACATTGGGAAAAGTTCATAGCTTGCAGACCTTCCCCAGGGGACTATGGGGGGGGGATTAAGTCATCCTCAAAGACATATTTATTGTGCTTTCGGACCATGCTGAACAAAATGGCTATCTCATAACTTTGATTGGATGACTTTGGGAAAAAATGAGCGTGGGATGAGGCCTACTTGCCCTCCGTTTTTTGTCTCTTAAAAAGGGCCCTAGAACATTTAGTTTCCGTTTGAATGATCCCTCTCGCAATATTGTAGGACCACTGGTTCAATACGATCACCCCTGGGAAAAAAAAAAATAAACACGCATCCGTGATCTTTCTTCTGGCAAAAAATACAAAATTCCACATTTTTGCAGATAGGAGCTTGAAGCTTCTACAATAAGGTTCTCTGATACGCTAAATCTGATAGTGTGATTTTCATTAATGTTCTATGACTTTCAGGGGGTGTTTCCCCCTTTTCGAAAATAATGCAAAATTTTCTCTCGCGTAACTTTTGATAGGTAAGACCAAACTTGATGAAACTTACATATTTGAAATCAGCATAAAAATCTGATTCTTTTGATGAATCAACTGATATCAAAACTCCGTATTTTACAGTTTCGGTTACTATTGAGCCGGGTCACTCCTTACTTACAGTTCGTTACAACGAACTGTTTGACAAATTACTTAGTATGATGATACTTTTTGGACTTAGAGATGTTGTAAATAAAATTTTAAGAGAAGAAGAATGTAGTTTTTTTTTGAAGGAAAGAGGATGTGTCGGCCAAATTTTCACTCTTAGATTGATAATAGAAAAGTGTCTGAGTCATCAAACACCTTCAGCCCTCGATTTTGTAGATTATGAGCAAACGTTTAAGTCAGCTGAAAGAACTGCTATAGCGAAGGTCTTATCCTTGTATAGTATACCAGGCAAATATATTAAAGTGATTAGTGCTATGTAAAAGAATAACATTGCTGTGGTAAAGATAGGAAATGAGGTTTGTAGCTGGTTTCGTATTAAATCAGGAGTTAAGCAGGGTTGCGTTTTATTCCCATTCATATGGATCATTTTGATGGACTTTGTATAAAGGGACACAGCAAAGGCAATGAAAAAACACGAAATCAGATGGGGAAGTAAAACTATACTGGACTTCGATTATACTGATGATTTAAGCATTCTAGATGAAGGTGTTAGCAAAATGAATGAATTTTTTTTCGAAGTTTCGCTAGTGCAGGGTGCGACAATACGTTTGAAAATTTATGTTGAGAAGAATAAGCGGCTAAAGCTAGTAATAGGCGAAAATGAAAAAGTGATGTTGGGTAACGAGAAGATCAATCAAGTCGATAGGCTTTAGACAAGTAGTCTTATGAGTAAAGACGGTGGTTGCAATGAAGCTGTTAAAAGTAGAATAGCCAACGCCAAGGGTATCTTTTCACATCTGAAGAAAGTTGGGAAGAATAGGAAGATAAGTCTAAAAACTAAGATTAGAATATTGGAAGCTACAGTCGTGACAGTGGTGAAGTGTGGTTCCAAAGCATGGGTGCTCCCAAAAACTGTGGAAGATTTTCTAGATTTTTTTTCCAGAGAAATTGCCTGCGGGTTGTCTTGGGCACCAGACTGACTGACCATATCTCAAACTGTAGGCTATACGAAGAGTGTAGTTCAATCCTGCTTTTTAAGGCTATAATGAGAGAAAAGTTGAGATGGCAAGGGCAAATTCTTCGGATGTAGGATCATAGATTTCCAAAGCTTGTCCTCTTTGGCCAACCACCTAGGGCCAAACAAAAAGCAGGTCCTCTTCGACTGGGGTGGGAGGATTTGGTAAGGAAAGAGTTAAGTGAAGTGAGAACTTCTTGGGAGGGTGTAAAGATGAGGGCGTTGAATAGATTGGACTGGAGGAGGACCGTGCGAAGCTGTGTTGGCCTTAGGTGGCTTGGTGCTGCAGTGAGTTGTTAGTTGTAGCAGTAGTGGTTTATCGATATAAGCCTACCTCAAGTTTCTGAAGGGTATAGAAAATCATTATTTTTCTTTAATTCGAATTAATGGTGTAGTCTATGTCCTATTCTGGGCTAAGCACTACTTTATTAGGCACCAAGAAGGTTTTCGACACATCTTGCTCACCCTCTTTCTTCTCTCAAGAGCCTTGACTTTTGATAAGCTTCGCCAAGCTAGGTGATTTTAAGAAATAGTTCTAAAGCGCAAAAAAGGGCACCGGTTGAGTTTATGTCCTAAGCCAAACTGAAAACTGCGATAAGAAAATTCATACTTCATCAAATTCAGAAAAATTCTCTTTATTGGATTTTCCCATTCGTTTCCAATTTATTTGAGATGCAGAAATGAAGAATGATATTGTTGTGACTTTCTTGAGTTAGCTATCTAACGAGTTATGATATTACATTCGTGAAATTTATGAGGTTTTTATACTGTTTGTTATATCTTAAAGCCACAGTATTTTATAAATTTGTAAATTTAAGAAACTTAATTTTTAGCTCTGAGAGAAGAAGACTCGAAAATAAACATTTACCATTTATTGAAAATCATGGAAAATATACATAATGCATCCTAAATGTGGCGACCTGATATTGGATTTGATTTCAGATCAATATCAAAATCAACAGTCTAGCAAAGTTCAATCAAAGTTTAGCAAAATATTAAGTCAAGTACTCTTACTGTTAGCTGTCAGCTCCATCCTTTCCGCGATTCAATAAACAAAACGAGTTTTTTTTCAAACTGAAAGTAAGGAGCAAAATTAAAACTCAAAGCAAAAAGAAATTATTTCATATATGAATGGGCTGCCCCCTTCCTCAATTCCTTCCTCTTTACGCTAAAGTTTTTAGCATTTTTTAAAAAGCTTCATATTCTAATAAAACAGCTTTTGTGTTTTCGAATCGTTCTTAAAAATTAGGACAAACAGTCAAACTTTATCGTAAAAAGAGAGGTATTGAGGAGGGGGCAACTCTTTTATATACGGAATAATTTCTGTTGGTTTTGAGTTTTAATGTTGCTCCTTAATCTTAGTTGAAAAATCTTTTTTTTAATTTCATTTCCGATCGTTTTTCAAATAATGCCAGTAAATCTGGCTCACACTCCATGATTAATTTCCATCCCTTACGGGAAACTCCTCCTTAGAAATCTCCTCCCACCTACCACCACCCTACCCTGTAAAATTTATTCCAGACAATTTCATCCTCGCTGAAAATTCCCACTCCTCCGTAAAATTTCTTGCAGAAGATTCCGCCTGAAAAATTCTTCTTAGCATACTTTCATTTGAAAAAGACAAATTTCTAATCATTTTCTCAATCACTCCGGAAACCCCCCCCCCCCATTCCATCGAAATTATTTCCCGGGAATCCAAACACGCTGAAAATTTCCCCGGACAATTCCTCCAGAACATCTCCACATGCAAAATTGAGTAGGCAAAGAGAAACTAAGACAAATAAAACAACAATTTGTGTAAGAATTCTATCAAATACCCCCAGTGTAAAATTTCGCCTGGAAAGTTCACCCCTGGAAATTTCACTTCATACGGAAAATATCCCCATGCAAAGCCACCCCAAACACAAATTACACCCGCCCCTAAAAACGTCTGTATACTTCCCAGTAAGAACTGACATACATAAACATTTGATAAATTTTATAACTTAAACACCGATACCCAGGGGCTGGGGGGAGGCATGTTATCTCCTAAGGCATAGTTTTGGTACTTTTCAACTATGCTGAGCAAAATGGGAATGTCAAAATTTTGAGCAGATAATTTTGGGGAAAATGGGCGTGGGAGGGGGGTTAGTTGCCCTCCATTCTTTTTGGTCACTTAAAAAGGGCACTACAACTTTTAATTTCCATTTAAATGAGCCCTGTCCCAATGCGTTAGGATCATTTGTTAGATACGATCACTCCTGGAAAAAAAATAAGTAAATACGCCTTCGTGATGACAAAAAATACAAAATTCCACATTCTTTATCTTTTAGGGGGTGTTTCTCCCTTTTTCGAAAATCAGGGAAATATTCTCAGGCTCGTAGCCTTTTATAGCTAACACTAAGCTTATTGAATCTTTTTGGTTTGGAATCAGCATAATAAGCGGGTTTTTTTCTTATTTATTCATATGAAAATTACACTTTTTAGAGTTTTGGTTACTATTGAGCCGTGTCGCTCCTTACTTACAGTTCGTTACCACGAACTGTTTGGCACACGAATAATTACAGACACTCATAAAATACCCATATTTCAATTATGGGTGGATGACCAATTCCTCACTTAAACAAAGCAAATTTTGAAATCTAATGGTACTCACAATTTAGAAAAGTATTATTCGAGGTAGGTCTACCTAAAAATAAAATACTGAGCTCTACTCTTTTCTCCAAACATGTAGACATAGAGAAACTCGTTTATGTTCCACTTCTTGTTTGGACAGAAAAATAAGAATTTAGAATCTAATGGTACTTGGAGTCTAGAAAAAACATCTACCCAGGTAGTCCACTCTTGAAGAGAACAATTCTGCTTTACCCTTCTCGTCACATACGTAGCCTTAGGAACATTGCTAACATCTACGTAATTCGATTATGAGTGGCTTGGTGCTGCGGTGAGTTGTTACTAGTAGTAGTAGTAGATATATTCCGTTAAAATAAAGTAATTTTGAGATGCAATGGTACTCACAGTTTAGCAAAATGTTAACCGAGGTACTTAAAAGTGAAGTGTTCAGTTCCATACTTTTTGCAACACACGTGGCGTTAGTGGCTGCATCTTGCCTTTGGAGGAACCGAAATGTGATTAGATGTCGAACAATGTAAACGTCATTCACCAAATCAACTAAAGTACTATTTCTCTCATCATCAATCATTTCTTTTCCGTTTCGTAGCCAAATGAGTTTCGGAGGGGGAATTCCTAAAAAGAGTAAGGGGTGAGTGCTATTTAGAATACATTTTCCAAATAATCTTTCTCCTGTAAGACGTTCAATATATGTCACTTTTGTAAAATAATGATAGTAACATAGGACAGGAAGGAATCGCATGTATAATATTGGAAGGAAATACAACAGAATAATGCCACACTTGAGAATCACTTATTTAAATATCTATTTAGGCCGTAACACATTTACATTTATAAACAAATGAAAAGGAAAAAGCAAATATAGTAAGACAGTCCTACAAGAAAATTTTCGCAACGAAAATTTTTTCTAAAAACACAAAAAGAAAAAAATATATTCTACGAGTAATCAATAACGGGGTAAATAAATGGAGTTGAAACAGGAAAAAAACTCGCAATCAAGCAAACTTCTATAAGACAAGGTGTTGAAAACAACAACTTAAGAAACTAAATGGAAGTTGAAAATTGAATTTTATATGATACAAATCATATTTATACGTGACATTTTTTTCATTTAAATTCTGTTCTTTCCGTGACCTGTTTTTTAATATAGTTTTCCTTTTAACTTATTAAATTTTGTTGTTCTATTAGGATTCTGGATATAAAATCGAAATATTTGGGCTACAACAAATTAATTCATTGTCTTTATTACATGTTTTATTCATTCTTACATGTTTTTTTATATTGGTTTTGTTCGATTATTTGATTCACAACAAAGGAGATAACGAGCTGATTCGTCTCTTTTATTCAGATTTCTATGATTGAAATAAAAAGCTGATTTGCATTTAGTGAGTCAAGACACGCAATCCAAGGAAAAATGAACTTTCAATTTGATCTATAGATTTAACAACAGTTCTCCCTCACTACTTGATACAGCAGCACAAGGCATGATACTGGAACTTAACTTCTGGTGATAGGAACACAATACTGGATACTGGAGCGTTATACTGCTGAACACTTGACAATTTTAATGGAGCGTATACAATGGAAAACATAATTTCACTGCTGGAATCATTAATCTTTCTCGTTGAAATTCCAATCTGATTCACAGGAATTAAGCTAGACAGTGTAATTTGCTCAAGTGGCGATAAAGAATCGAAAGAAGTGCTTCTTACAATTCAAGAATGTTGTTCTATATATTTGACAACAACTTTTCTATCATAACAAGAAATATAACAACATGGATGATGCTGGAACATGATAATGAATACTCTGCCATAGTTTCGGAGTGTAGTACTAAGGGAGGACAGGTATATTCATAGAGCTCATAGATTCTTTTGCTAATTATCTGCTCAGGCTCACAGGAATGATATTAGCCAGCCGATTCGTATCTTGTTCACGTTGAGATATAGAATGAAAGAATTTTTTTTCAATTTTAGGATCTATATCAATTGATTGCAAAGCACTTTTTCGCCTATTACACAATAATGGAGCATAAGACCAAGGTAACAATGGATACTGGAGAATGATATTGGATAAAAGAGCACAAGACTGGAACATGAAATAAGGAACTGGTATTTTTTGTTCACATATCCTTAAAATAATGGAAGTCCTAATAAATAATTACTGCCTGTATTCATTGGATTGAGGGATTATAAGGGTTGAAGGACTTGTTTCTCCTATATAGTCATCTTCTAGTATTTTAAAACCTAAATTGCTACTTTATATCGAAATAACAATTAAATTGCTGCTAACATTTAACGGTAACAATCATTCGTCAACGGTTTAACTATTTACTGTAATTGACACAAGTAAGAGGACAATCAGCCCGAGTATTACTCGTCAGCAAATTCAGAATGATGTTGAAAGCACTATCTGAGATGTTGGGAGGCCACTAGTATAAAAGAATCATTTAGCGTAAAGCCCTAAACACCATTGCCTGCACTTCTTGTCCAAGTTCCAGTCAAAATGGAACAAATATAACTGAATTATTATTCAATATTGAGGGTTATGAGCAATATACGTTGAGCAAAAACTCTCTTCCGAAAATAAACTGGTATTTATTATGACTCAATTTGCAATTACTATTGATTGTGACGATATCTCTACAAATTGAATATGATAGCCCAGTTAACCAGCTCTAACTGATTAGATGATGGCAAAGGGAAAATATTTTGCTCATAAATGTCGGTATATTCATTATTTATTTATTTTTTATTGTGAATATCTGAAAAGTTTCAGTTAAGGATCTTCAGCCACGGTAGTTTTATTCGGAAGTGTCCAACTAAATTCATAGGGATTTTAGAGTTTTCAGTAGAGACACACGCATCAACACCGAAATCTATTTCTATAGTACCTACCACCACACCAGTTACCGTGACAGTGTTAATCGGTACTTCGCTAGGCCAATTCTGTAAACTTGCAGAGGTGCGAATGAACTTGAGAAAACTCGACTTCGTACCCTATCAAAGTTTAATACGTTCACCAGCTCCTGCTTCAAATATTGCTAGGGCGTAGGGCAAAAGTTCATGTGGCATGATCTTACTTAGCATCTCAAACGTAGATCCTTGACTAGTGCCAACAGTAACCAAAATCCTTTTAACAGCTTCCAATTCAGTATGAACGCTGCTACCGGTCTTGGTTGTCAAACGTTTGGCCTGTTTTGTTTCGCAATCCATAGTCTTTACTTTAACCTTGGAAAAGGGGTTGGGGTTTCCATTGAAGTATGCGTCCATTGCTTTTAAACAACAAGCATGTGCACTCAAGAGGCTCTTTGTCACCACCTCATCAACGACCTGACTTGAAATGATATTCACATGTGATTCCTCATCACAAGTAAGCGGATCAATATGGTCATCGACAACAGAGACCACATTACTGACAAGGTTTTCTTCGCGCTTCTCAAAGGTTCCATTTTTGCTTCCTTCACCATCAAATTCACTCATGCTCTAAATTCCGGCAAGTCGACAAAGGGCAGAGGAGACCTCCACACAGAATGATATGTTGGTAGCCCACTTGGCAACTGCCATTGAGTTCAGTGTAATTCCCTTTGTTCCTCCCTTTTGTTTTGATTCAAGGTTGAGTGTGCATTCCAATGCATGATCTGTGGAAACACTATTCATCTTGCAATTTTTCTGCTTCACGTTGAATAGTCCTTTGACGAAGATATTATGCAAGCTAGGTGGAAAGGATTTCATGTCACTTACATACTGCATTAGGCATGAAGTATACTTATTGTGCCCTGCGGCTCTAACCACTAACAGTAGAGCTTCTCAGTCAAACTACCAACCTCAAGTTTAATCAGCAACAGAGTTCACAAAATTGTTTCTTTCACGAAAACTCTTTTTATCATTTTCGTCTTCTTCTTCTTACAAAATGCGTACCTGCGAAATTCGATTTCAAGATGGAGTAGTAAAAAAAATTAGCCTATAACAACTGAAATTGATATTTGGTTGAAAAGTAAAGCTCATATTTGGATTTGGCGTTAAATTCTAGAATAAAAGCATAAAATTTGCATATATTGTTTGCCTATATTTATTCAAAAAATTCTAGACGGCTTCACCGAACAGTTTAGGTTTTGAAATTTGCGGTAATTTGAAGCTAAATACGAATGGTAAATTCTTGAAAAGAATGAAAAACACACAAATTTAGAAAAAATGTCCGAGATAAGCTGAAAATAAAACTTTGAATTTTGAGATTTCCGGGGAAAAAAATTTAACATATTCTATGAGAAGACCATACTAGGAACAAAATGAGATGTCGCGCCACTAAATCGGAGCGGTACAACCTTAGAAAAAAGTAAATAGTCTGTTCACGTTTTATAGGCCTAAAACGTTTTTTTTGGCTCTTACAAGGTCAAGCGGTGATCTCCAGCTTTGCCACCACCCATATTCGGATTCAGCACTGTCGATATAGTTGGAAACTTTTATCAAACTGACTGTGTTTTCTGTTCACCTCAACTCAGAAATAAACGAGATACGCTTTAGTGGCGCCCGGACTAAATTTAGAAATCTTATTTGAAAATATGAAAAATACTTTCTATTGGAAAAGAACTGGCTAGAAGTGCTTGAAAATTCACTCAAAAGAGGAGGATATATTGAAAAAGGGGGCAAATTTTTGTTTTATTCTATATATTTGCCAGACAGTTGTCATGTTTAATTTTAAATGTTATGTTGACTGAATTGAGTTGTCTAGCTTGAGCTGCCATTGACTACAATTAATTAAAAAAAAAATTTCCACAAAATAAGTGTTTCAAAAAAAAGTAAAGAACTCCATTATACCAAAAAATAAACAAAAATAGAATCAAATAATCTACCAAGCATACAGCTACCAGAAATCAATATCAATAAATAAATGAAACCAAAAACAAACAGAAATTAAAATAAATAAGAGAGTCAAAGTCAAAACGAACAGAAATTAATATGAGTGGGGTTCTAAGAACCTATGCTTTCTAAAAGCCAGAATATAATTTGTTCTTTACTGAAAAAAAATTTACTTACTGAAAAAAATATGCATTGTCAGTTTATGCTGATACTTATTCCTTAAAATCTTGATTAATTTTTTATTTCTTTAAGTTATAAAAATGAAAACATTTAAAAGAATTTTTTCAGTAAAGTACAAATTACGTTCTAGCTTTTAGAAAGCATAGGGTTTTATAACCCCACTCTGTTATTTTCTGTTCGTTTTGACTTTGACTCCGTCATTTATTTTAATTTCTGTTTGTTTTTGGATTCATTTATTTATTGATATTTATTTGTGGTAGCATGCTTGGTAGATCATTTGATTCTATTTTTGTTCATTTTTGGCGTAATGGAGTTCTTTACTTTTTTTTG